>JARQSW010000441.1:422679-486616 GCA_030142375.1 Calameuta pallipes | reverse complement strand
GCGTGTAAATATCTAACAGTAAGAGGAATTGAGAATAGGACAATTGGGAAGAATAGTATATCGAAAGAAAAAAGTTTATTTTGAACGATTTGACCTCGGTAAGATTTACTGTGAGAAGATAATTAGCTCACATGAACTAATGAAATATAAAAAAAAACTACTATATTATATTATATTATATTATATTATAACCCAATTCTTTCGTACAAATAAACTACAAATAAAAAATTGAACTGTATAACAATTTACTGGTACATTGTACCCAAACGTCATGTCGAGGATCGTCGGCCTGCAGAAAACGAAAAAAATGCGGTCCTGTTGATATTCGCCCATTCGTACAACCTTTATATGCACAGGTTAGAACTTAGAACTACAACATCGGTTAGAAAACCTGACTCAGGTTAGAGAACCTGACTTAGGTTAACTTAGGTTAACTTAGGTTAGAAAACCCAACTTAGGTTAACTTAGGTTAATTTAGGCTAGAAAACTCAACTTAGGTTAACTTAGGTTAACTTAGGTTAGAAAACCCAACTTAGGTGAACTTAGGTTAACTTAGGTTAGAAAACTCAACTTAGATTAACTTAGGTTAACTTAGGTTAGAAAACTCAACTCAGGTTAACTTAGGTTAATTTAGGATAGAAAACTCAACTTAGGTTAGCTTAGGTTAGAAAACTCAACTTAGGTTAACTTAGGTTAGAAATCTCAACTTAGGTTAACTTACGTTAGAAATCTCAACTTAGGTTAACTTAGGTTAGAAATCTCAACTTAGGTTAGAATACTCAACTTAGGTTAACTTAGGTTAGAAATCTCAACTTAGGTTAACTTAGGTTAGAAATCTCAACTTAGGTTAACTTAGGTTAACTTAGGTTAGAAAACTCAACTTAGGTTAATTTAGGTTAACTTGGGTTAACTTGGGTTAGAAATCTCAACTTATGTTAACTTAGGTTAGAAAACTCAACTTAGGTGCGGGTGCAATAACATCTAAGTAAACTATGGATATTATTCATGCTCGTCGGCCTAGGGGACCCAATTACAGATACATTTGGAATATATGTATAAAGGGGTGGTTTTTGCAGAAAGGGTGTTCCGATTTAATTTCGACCAGGTGCGCTCTGCAGCCCTTAAAAAACCCAAAAATATGACGTATAACAAGTTGAGGTTATCATTACAGGTGAGCGAGAACGAGTGTGGTGGACCCAGCTTGGTCCCTTTATATAGGCATATAAACATAAATCTTTATTTTCCCATGCTAACTTCCCGACGGGCCTCTCCCCGCCAAGCTATACGTTCGAGATCACGTTCAACTCGGTTACGACGGGATGTACATTATTGACAGAGGCGATGATCACAAAATCCTACTTCTGGACTCGCCGCTACGATTTAGCGCCATGTTTTTGGTATCGCCTAAAATCGTAGCGTTGTGCATCTCCGTTTTCATCTCTGGCGAAATACTACAGAAGAAAAGTCAACAGAATGGCTAACCTACTGAATTGTTAATAAAACAGCTGTCAAAATATTCTAAAAGAATAATAGACCATATCTTTATATATAGATCATTCAATTACTTTTTATCATAGTAGTGTTTCAACGCATAAATTGAATTATATTTCCCTTAGAAGTAGGCGTGCTTGGTACATAAGGGCTGTTAATTTGGTACATTTTATTGGGAATTTGTTAGAGGAGCTCACGCTCCAAAACAACAAACATTACGAGCGAACAGAAACGTCGTACTATTCTTAATCCTAAGGAAGAACCTAGTACACACGCTAGCAAAATGCCAGCTGTAATAGTTGGGCCTCCACAACGCAGTGAGCAAATGTGGCAGGCCCTTAAAACACATATAACAAGAGAACGTCAGCGAAAGAAACAAGGTAAGGTTTTTAATGATATAAATGATATGACGTACTTTGTTAAATGCTTATGCATATTCACTCATCTTCTCTTTAGAACAAGAAGCTGATGCTGAAGAAGAACGCCAACGTAAAGAAAGAGAAAGGCAACAGAAGCAAGATGTAATGACTCTAGGAGAAACTCGGGAACAAATTTCCAATTTGGAAAATGAATTGTCGCAGTTAAAAGATGAGAAACATCAATTATTTTTACAACTTAAAAAAGTTCTTAATGAAGATGACAATAGAAGACGTCAGATTAAAGAATCAAGGTTGATTATTGAAAAATATCCCAGCTTAAACCATTTCTAATTTATTTTCAATTTGCAATTTTTATTGTGCAGTGTTTGCCCAGATGTGTTATCAGCTGTTGGAGGATATCCTGGTACTTGTGCAAATGTTGTGCATCCACAGTTGTTTCTGCCTTTGCCAACACGTAGTCCCCTTTATAAGGTGGCTGCTGCTACACCAACGCACACTTTACTCCCTAGTGTAACTATATCCCTATTGCTTACCCACTTGTACTTAACAGTATTTGTCTATAATATGAATTTAATATGATTTGGTGTTTTTAGGGCCCATTGAAGAGGACACATAGTCCATCACCTCCACCAACAGCTTCCCCGTATCATGCAGGGTATGGCTACAAACCTGCGCCATCCATGCCAAGTTATAATCCACCTCCAGCAAGTAAGTTTATTAAAATATATTGAACACAAAGTAGCATTTGGCATTCTATAGAAGATAGTTTAAATAGAGTGGGCTTTCACACACGTTTGTGCCTTGAAACGTGGTGACGATTAATCTGGGTAGAGGTAGGAAATAGGGGAACTGAGGGCAGATGGTTGTATTTTTACAGAGTCGGAGGAGGCTGCCAGGAGGTCTGGCGATTCCCGCGCCGTCCTCTGGAATAGTGAGTGGATTATCGTTCTTTAACATTTTTCATCACCTCATTAACCGAATTCGAAGAGCAGCGTAACGTTTCAGGTTAATTCAAGATACAAGAATTACACAAGCCTGAAACGGATTGCCAATTGAATAATAGCATTAAACAGAATCGCGATATATGAAGAAAAATACTAATATCATTTATTCCCACAGAAAGCAGAGTCTGAACGATTTGGTAACGATAACCAAAGAAGTACAGATTGAAGTCCGTTAATAATAACCATATTAGATTTTATTGAGTATACTAGGACGGTCTGTACCTCCACTTCTTTAAATACTCAATTGCTGCTATTTCGCAGAAAACAATCAGTATCCAGATTCCCGCTTCTACTCAGCACCTGCCGGTCCAAGCGTCTACAGATACACCGTACCTACGTCCCAGCCATCAAGAGAGCCTGAGCCTGGTAAACCAGTATATTTATCGGGCAATAGGACTACGTTACCAACTCATCAAGCCGGTGGGTTATCGGTTTCGCTAAATGAAACTATAATATTAACACTAAATCAGCATTTAAAAAAATTATTTTTCTATAAATTTTTATACAGCATATGTTACCAGTCTGCATCCTTTGGAACAGAAGGGTGCTTATGCAGAAGATAAATTTTATCTGCGTCCGAGTAGCCACGTTACTGTTCATGGTGGTGCAATCCCTATTCAACAACCTCCCCAGGTAATTAGAAAGCAAAAACAAAATCACTATATGTAATACAGTCATACGTAACTATTTATTATAATTTACAATAATTATGTTTACAGGGCGCAAAGACTGGCGGTATTACTTCTGGATATCCGGTGAGGGCTCCTCAGCCACCACCTGGACCATACCCGCCGCAGCCTCCGGGAACATACGTTGGTGCTGCTAGTGGTAATGTCCCAGGTCAGTTATTATACACACAACCTGGTGCACGGTATCTTCAGCGCGAGGTCTAACGTATTTGAAGTGGATGTGATTACTGCAATTTTATGCCATGCTAAAGTTCAGTACGTTTAAAAACTGGTGTGGTTTTATGTATCTTATATATATTCAAATTAACGGTGGAAATAGTATATTATATTAATTGTATATGTATATAAATATATGTATATAGCATAGCTTGTTAAAAGTAATGCTAATTCCCCATAACTTCAAATGAAATAATATGGTCATTTCATATCTCAAATTATGCAATAATTCAACAATTGCAGAATAAGATGTATTAGTACTGGAAAAAAGTGCATGTATCATAATAAAAGAATTTTAATTTTTTCATAAACTTCAGAACAGGCATGGCTGAAAATTAGTTCCACATGTATACAAATGTGCTTGTAACATATATTTTATTACATAATTCAAGAACTTAAAAATCAAGTTACATATGTTTGGTTAACTAATATGAAACATAATGAGTACATAATACTATCAATATTGTAACACATTACACTTATAATATAAATGAAACAACAAATAAATTCTGTTACTTATGTCAACGTTTTGTAAAAAAAAAAAGGAATTATGTTCTTTCTCCTATTCTATTATTCACATTAATAAAAAAAATACTTTCTTTATCTTAATGTAAGATGTCATGGATCAGACTCTTTGGTACTTCGTTAGAAAATGTAAACTTATGGTCTATTATTCGATCATAATGATTTACTTTATTGAAAAGAAATCATTCAATAATTGAAAATACCCATATTTTCTTCCTGTTGTCTGTGTTCAGCAGAAAACAGATGATTACGAAGCTGAATAACGCCATACATTTGTTTGCTACATAATTTGCAAAGAATCTCTTCTTTAACTTCGCGTACATCCCTATTAAATGTCAATTATGATAATAACATGAGATAATTTTATACATCAAATTAGTCTATTAATTTCACTTACTTTGACGCGAGACTTCGCAGAGTTGCTACGTGGATCAACATCTGTTCTTTTTTGTCGTCTTGCTGCAACAATTCCAAGGCACAATGTAGATTGTAAATATTGTTTCTCGTCATGCTCAAATTGCCTGGTTGGAGAAGTTCACTGTCATCATATAAGTTCCATTTTCCAAATAGACACTCCATCCTACAGTCAAGGTCTGGGTTCAGAGGTTTTCTTGTTTTTTCTATTAATTTTTCGAAGGATCGTCTTATTTTGTTCTGGCACACTGCCATTTCTTTCATATCAACGCAATCAGTAAAGTCTTTATTCACATGTATTCCCATGTTCATCCAGTGACGTAGTATATTAATCTAAGAATCAGTACACCAAGCAACATATAGAAATGCATTTTCTCAATCTCTATGTTATCAGTACGCATAATACTTAATATTTTACTTACGTCTTGCAAGTCATCCAATGAGATCTCAACATCAAAAATTATTTGCATATCATGTTCAGGGAAGAGACTGGATTTTCTACGATGATCATATCCTAGTCCGCACAATGCTCCTGTGTAATGAGTTCCTGAGTAATTACGTCGTAATTCCATCTGAGGAGCGAAAAGTAATGCGATCAACGCAGTCAATCCAGGAATAGAAGGCAAGAGTGTGGTATTTCTCAAAATCAGTCGATCACCAGTCGCAGATTGACTAACTGTTCCTGCTACTAAGAGTCGTTCTTGTGGATTTTCAGGATTTGTATCTAATAGAACAGAGTTTACGGAGCTCCAATCAATTTTGGCTCTTTTACTTCTGCCTATGTATGGTAGGTGAATAAGTTCCATTTCCAAAGGAGAAAATGGACCCCTTAGAGACACCGTGCTGTGACAATCTGCGACGCTTGGCGGTTCAGGATAGTAATTCGATGTATAACTTTGACTATACTGTAATCTTTCATAATAACGCTGCTGTTCCGTTGTCATCTCAGTGTATTTTTCACGAAGTTCATGATTTGCACGTGATAAATAATTCTCTTCTTTGTGCGTTGCATAGTTATTTTCAATCAAAAATTGATTGACACTAACTGCGACCATTTTGGTATCAACGCAGATCAATTCCAGCGACACGATGCTATTCACTACTGAATATATTTTCCCGTAGAGCTGGTAATTGCCGGTGATGAGCCGGCAAAATTCATTACGCGCTTCTTTAGACCATTCTTCGTCACAGTAATTGTGCTGAGCCGATGGAGAAATATTGCACAAAACACATTCAAATGCTAGAGCTGGAACAGCGTCGATACCTTTCCAGTTCTCCAGATGTCTTAATTCAGTCCAACGCATATGGACCGTATCACCATAATCGACGAATAAGATTTCCGCTATCAGGTCTCGAGCCTTCATTGAGTAGCTTTTAACAATAGCCCTGTAATTTTTTATATCGCTGGCATCTCCGAAAGGCGCGATTACTAGAGACCCGATTTCCGGATTTGTTAAAAATGGTTTTAAGTCTTCTATGTGAGAACCAATATAGGCTTCTATTTCCCTCACGTTATTGAATAAATCATTATCCTTCACATGGGCCCAAAAATGACCGGGATCCACCACCTAAATGAAACAAATTGTCTTAATTATCTCAATAGCACATTGCAAGATAATACAAGGATTTTATACATACGTTTACGATTTTTAATGCGACGTACGAGTTATCAAAACCAGGCAGGATTGGTCTCACTGCATGAACGTATGGTGAATCTTTTTGTTCTTTATTCTTCTGTATGAAGGAATTGTATGACCGTTCATGTAAATTCAATGCCGCAGCTTTCTCGTTTGAAAATTTTTCATTCAAAACTGGTATTTGGATGTTCTGGTAGAGTTGTCTCAACTTAATAGCCTTGTATACGGAAAGGCATACTTTTCCTGGAATTGTCGCCATTCGTTGTTCTTCCTGATCGGGAGGAGCCTGATTCTTGCTGAATTGGACATAGACACGAGAAGAACCGTCGAAAGAAATTTTCATGGATTCCTCCGACTGTGTTAGGCATGGTTTCATAGCGTCAAGTATCCTTCTAGCATACAAAGCTCCTGGCTGTGTGGTCGGCCAACCTTGCAAATAAACAGTATTCGTAGGATCTAGTCCACCTAATACTTTTATTGCTTCATATTCGTTGCTGCCATCGAACGGTATACGTCGAATAAAATAATTCGGATAAAATGCTCCCGCGATTACAACTTTTAGTGTGAAATGCCTGTCAAGATCTTTCAAAACGATTTTGTTGAGACCAACAGTTTCTACGATTCCTATTCTTTTCAGCCGAAGAGTTATATCCTGCACCAGAGCTTCTACCTCACGTAATACTCTTATCTGAATGAATTGACGTTGGGCCCAACTTTTTTCTGAGGCGTTGCTGGTGATGTGACGCATGGCTTTACGTCTCGTCCACACATCATAGACATTTAAGAAAGCCAAGCAATCGCTGCTGGTATTATGTGCCCAGGCTAATTTAGCATTGTATGCATCTAATTTCGCTTGGAAAGGGCTACTAAACATGTTCTTTACAGTCATACTAGCACCTATTATTATTGCATCGCGTAACACACTAAAGACATGACCCAGTGCTATTAATTTTGCAGTATGAATGTCCATGGGAAGGCAGGCCATTATTCTTCCCAAATCGGATAGTTCGCCATCTAAACGTCGCAAATCATCACTGCTGTGCAATAGGGCTCCAGCCTCTTTTAATATCAGCACTGTTCCTTCCAAGTTACTTAGATCAGGTGGATCCAGTGAAAGTGCAAGTATGGCTTTGGGTTCACCCATATCCAGACATTTTGCATTGAGAACCAAATGTTCTAGTGGGGCTCGTAACATTTCAGGTGCTCCTTCCTCCGGTAAGCAATTCTACGAGTTACACGAAAGAAATGAAAATTTTATAAAAGTTCATAATATTAATATTTTAAACAGCATATTTAACATGTATGTATATGTACTTCGAAAAAACTTTTCGTTACTATTCTGTAAACTCTTCCATCCATAACACGTCCAGTACGACCAGCTCGTTGATCACAGTTTGCTTTACTTGCCCACACAAGTTCTAAACACTGGAAGTTAGTTAACGGATCGGTTACGAGTTGCTTCGTAAGACAAAAATCAATCACTGTAAGAGAACAGATCTTATATAGTATTAATGAACGGGTGGATTTAATGTAAAATAATATAATGCATCCCACTCACCATATTTCACATCCGGCACCGTAATACTACTCTCAGCAATATTAGTTGACAAAATAATGCGGCGATATCCTGTAGGAGGCTTTTCGAATATACGTTGCTGCTCCTCGTTTGTGATCGAAGAATGTAAAACAACTACATCCCACTTTGATTGTTCGTGTTTTTCGGACATGAGTATATTGTGCATCTCTTCAATTTCGTGAATTCCAGGCAAGAATATCAAAATTACGTGACGGTTGTATGATCCATCTTCTTTCAGTTCAACGTCTTCTGAATTTTTGTCAAGTTGATCAAGGATAAGTACAAGCGATATGCAAAAATTCATCATTTCTAATGTTATTTGTGGATTCTCTTCTGAGATTGCTGGAAGCTATGTGATCAAAAATAATAGTAATATTATACATATTTGTATAAAAAATAACATAAGGATAACGAATATTACATACTGCTCCTAACTGTTGCATCTGGCATAAGTAATATATGTTGACACTGTAATAATTCTTTTTAGTTATGTCGATTATTGGTGCGGGTACCAACTTATTTCCAATAGGAGACGAATAGTATTCCGCAAATTTGGTTACATTGAAGGTAGCTGACATGAGAATAACTTTAACCGTGCGTGAATTTGTTCTTAACAATTTTCGAATGACCAGAAGAAGAAAATCCATGTCCTTGTCCCGTTCGTGAACCTCGTCTAAGATTACGTGTGTATAATCCAGCATATTTTTGCTATTTATAAGTTTTTGAAGAAGTACTCCAGATGTACAATATGTTAATCTTGTATCTGTTGATGTGTTATTCACCATCCCAACTTTGAATCCGACTAAACTTCCAAGAGGCCACTGTCTCTCCTCAGCCACCCGTTTAGCAATGCTCATAGCAGCAATTCGTCTGGGTTGAGTAACTATAAAAATGTTTAAGTTTGTGACATTGTTATTGATGTATTCAGAATTCTTAGCAAACTACAAATCATACCAATTATATTGCAGTGTACTTTTTTCTTGCAACACGAATCTAAGATGAACTGTGGTACTTGGGTAGTCTTTCCACATCCTGTAGGTCCTTGAATTATGACTACTGGATTTGTTTCAATCATAGACACAATACGATCTTTCATACTAACAATAGTCAAGTTCGACTTAGGTCTGTATGCAAAGTTGTAAGTTTTATAAATTTTATTTAACTGTTCATCTGAAACTTCATTTACTGTAGGTATAGTTCCAATGGATACAGTTTCCAAATCAGTCGCTTGTTCCATAGTAGATGCCATGAAATTTGGTGTCTTAAATTTTTACAATCAGGGATAATAAAGATTAATTATAAGATTTGAATATATCTTTTGTATAGTATAAGCTAAATACCTGCAGAAGCATCCGTTCTTCTTCTTTAATATACGATTGAGCATATTCAGTACCTGATTCTGGTACTCTTACATGTGATGTTGAAGCATTATTTAATGCAGATGGATCATTTTGTATAGTTCTACTTCTTCTACCAGGTAAGACATGGTCCTTAAGTGACTGCCGAAGATGGTAAAGTCCCAGAGGATCTATTATTCTAGCCATTTTGCTGAAAAAATTATTATAAATATTAATCAAATAACTAATATTAAATAAATTACCATTTCACAAAAGAAATACATTATTAAAATAAAATATACCATCTAAATGTGAATTTAATTTCTATTCACCATGTGATCCGCGATAACGTAATTGGATGTAATGTGGTTTTAGCAAACTACAAAAGACGCATCAAATTTTTCTTAATTATTAGAATAATCAACTTTATTGATTTATGCAATAATAAATTTGACGAGCAGACATTAATTAGCAGATAGTCAATAACTAAGCATACAACGAACAAAGAATACTAATTGGCAAATAAAGAACAAAGCTTTCGCGTTCTTTTTCTCATCGTGTTCTTTGTTACTAGTTTTGCTCAGCTCAGCAAAATTCAAGCGGATGTCTATAAATTATATAAATAACGGACGATTGATTTAATATTACTTACCTTATAGTCGCAAAAGCAATTATATTTTACCGTCCTGCATCAAACACTTATAGGATGCAAAAACAAAAAATCGCGTGAATTTCAGAAATAATTTTCAAACAATTCGATATATCGGTTAAGAATGTCGATTCTTGAGGAACAGTGTAATGTCTATGCAACGACTTGGTCGACGTTGGTCGACGTAGTGTGCCTCTTTTTGAAGTCGCAATTGGTGTATTCTTGTGTAACAATTAGAGAACAATGGAAATCACCAATCGTTGTTTAGCACTGTCGCCATTGCTTAGCTGTACGCATTGTCTAGTTTATATGTTGCTACAATGGCTATTATATTAAATTATAAATATTACACCTTGACAATTTATAAGAAATAGTAAAAATTTGTTAATAATTTTTTTGCATATTATTTCATTATGATACTGTCTCTATAAAGTAATACATTGATTATTTTCTACGTGTTTCGAAAATGTCTCAAGATTTAAAATACAAGGAAATGAAATGTGTAGTATTTACAGTTAGCTTTGTTGCCGTTTTAACTACAGTACTTTGTTAATTTATCATCATTATACTAATTCTTTGCCATCTATAGAAAATTATCATAACAGCTGTAACAAACTCTCTTATTGAATAAAATATGAGTTCCAATATACATTTGATTTTGATATTAAAAAAATATCCAACGACAAGCGGCAACAATGCTAGCTACTAATTTCCCATGTATGAAATGAAAATGCACCGGCTGTCAGCAGCAGTGTACAGTTAAAAGAATTATATGTAAGAGTTTTCGTAATTTTATTCATTAACATTAAAAGATTCGGCGAAAGATGACATCTAATAAAAGTCCAGATATGGGTGTGTCAAAATTCAAAAATGTGCAGCAGCATCACATATCATCAGGCAATGTGGGAAAACTGCAGGATCTGTATGTATATATATCTAAAACTACCATTAAGTTTTTGTATTTTGTTTTATATTATGTATGAACTTTAGGAATTGGTGGATACCATTTGGAATAATACTAATATTTACTATTACAACCAGATTTTATAATGTAACTGAACCGCAACATGTTTGGTAAGACTAATACAATGTCAGTGGAACAGAGTTACTGTCTATGTAATATAATATTTTAATTATTTATTCTTCTTTTAGTTGGGATGAAACACACTTTGGAAAAATGGGAAGCTGGTATATAAATAGAACATTTTTCTTTGATGTTCATCCACCGTTAGGAAAGGTATGACCTAGTTTTCTTTCTTGCAGTGAACTCCGTATTTTAAATATACAAGAGGTGGTTTTTATTATGTTAATTATAAATCTTATATTTTCATATAGATGCTGATTGCATTATCTGGATACTTAACTGGATATGATGGAACATTCCCATTTGAAAAACCTGGTGATAAATTTGAGAATGTAAATTATGTTGGAATGAGAGTTGTAAGTTAATGTATATTAAAGAAAATGATTTTGCACAGCATATTAAAATTTGTTAATTTTTCAGTTTTGTACGTTTTTGGGAGCAACAACTGTACCGCTGTCATATCTTACTGTATGGGAACTGACAAAGTCAGTACCATCCTCAATATTTGCAGCTATATTTGTTTTATGCGGTATATTTTCTATAATAAATTTTTATACATTAATTCTGGCGATTTTAAATTATTCATTAATGAGATATTAATGACTGTATATGATATTTCAGATGTTGGGTTACTGACATTAAATCAGTATATACTACTGGATCCAATATTATTGTGCTTTATGATGTGTGCGACATGGGGAATGGTACGTGTAGGATCCCTAAAGCATAAACCATTCACATTATCTTGGTGGGCATGGCTATCATTTACTGGTACTTCACTTGCTTGTACAATCAGTGTCAAGTTTGTAGGACTTTTTGTTGTTCTACTTGTTGGCCTTTATACAATATATGAGTTATGGAGAGAACTCGGTGATTTGACAAAGAGTATGGTCAGTATCATAATAGTTGTCTAATTTAATTTTGCTAATTCTAAATATTAAAATATTTTATAATTTATGATTTCTCAAATTTTGTTTTAGACATACATATTACAACACTTACTAGCCAGGTGTTTGTGTCTTATTATCTTACCAATTTGCCTTTATATGGCATTTTTCTATATTCATCTTACTGTTTTAAATAAAAGGTAAAATAATGTAACAGATCTCTCATTTTATAGTGCTCAATATTTTTATAAATTTGAATTGTTTATGTTGAACGTAGCGGTGGCGGCGATGGATTTTATAGTTCAGAATTTCAATCCTTGCTTCAAGGAAATTCATTATACAATGCTACCATGCCTCGACAACTGGCTTATGGTGCCTCTATTACCTTAAAAAATCATCGAACAGGAGGCGGGTACTTGCATTCACATTGGCATCTTTACCCGGAAGGCGTTGGCGCCCGACAGCAGCAGGTACTCATTTAAACCGAAATACCATACATAAATATATGATGATTATTATTTAAAGTATTTCACTTCAAACCAATGTTTTAGATCACGACTTACTCTCACAAAGATGATAATAATTTATGGTTGGTAAAAAAATTTGATTCGGATGAAATGCCATCGGAATCAGAATTGGTAAAGCATGGTGATCTTATTCGTTTAGAACATGTTATTACAAGACGAAATTTACATTCGCACAAAGAAATAGCACCAATTTCAAAGAAACATTATCAAGTTACTGGTTATGGAGAAGTATGTACTTTAATTGATCATATGATTATTTTGAGAGTATCCAGCTTTATATTCAAGTGTATTTTTAGAATGGTACAGGAGACGCCAATGATGTATGGAAAATACTAATACATAATGGTAAAGAAGGTGATGTTGTTGAAACAGTGACAAGTAAATTAAAATTCGTACATTATCTTCATCATTGCGTTTTGACTTGCAGTGGCAGAACGTTGCCAAAATGGTAAGTATTATGACAGAGTAAATAAAATACAAATAATGGTATTAGTGACATTTATTATTCTTAATCGACATTCTCAGGGGATATAGCCAACAAGAAGTTTCTTGCAATCCTAATATGAGAGACAAAAATTCCTTGTGGAATATAGAGGATAATCATTATGCGAAACGTATGTATTGTTACTCTAAACAATTTATATCCATGTATAATTGTAAGTACTGATTTAAATAATTTTTTAATAAAAGTTCCTAACGTGAGCTTTCGAGTGTACGCACCTAGTTTCCTGGATAGGTTTTTGGAGTCACACGCAGTTATGTTACAAGGAAACTCGGATCTGAAAATAAAAGAAGGAGAAGTATCCTCTAGACCATGGCAATGGCCGATTAATTACAGGGTAAGAGAAACACCGATTAATAAGCTTGGAATACGTATTGTGCAATGTTATTTTATTTATAGGGTCAATTCTTCTCGGGCAGTAACCATCGTATATATTTGTTGGGTAATCCAATTATATGGTGGGGAAATATTATATTTCTCATATTGTTTACCATTGTGTATATTCATGCTGCTGTACGGGAGCATCGTGGTTATGAAGAGGATAAGTGTGTAGTAGAACGTAGAAAAAACGTTATGGAAGCTGGAAGTTGGCTGCTTATTGGATGGCTACTTCACTATGTGCCGTTTTGGGCTATGACACGTGTTTTGTATTTCCACCATTATTTTCCAGCACTACTCTACAGTTCAATGTTAACCGGGATCACTCTCAATTATATTATCGAAAATATTCTTGTAATATTTCCTGGCAAGATCGGAAATACTATTTATCATGTAATAGTTGGCATAGTAATATCAAGTACTATGTATAGGTAAATGATTTTTATTGCATTCTTGAGATAATTTAACGAAAATTTAAATAATTATTGAATTACAGTTTTTACCTATTTTCCCCATTGGCATATGGCATGGATGGACCATCGGCATTGGATGCTGAAAGCCCAATGCATTCCTTAAGATGGTTGGATTCCTGGGAGTTTTAAAACATGAATCCATTTCTACATATAAATAAGAACAAAACAATTTGGTTACTGGTGAGTTTTATATTAATTGAAAGATCAGCCGACTGTCTAGAAATATAATGACATTATTATAAGATACAACAACAATGTCAACGAGATTAAAAATTATATTAAAGCTTATGGTTATTTATGAGGAAATATTATATTTTATATATTAAATTTGATACTATTTACGCAAAAAAAGGAATATTTGTACTTAATTATACAACTGTTACTCATTTTTAACATATTTTTTTTTAGGAAAAACCAATAAATTTTCTAAAATATAAAAAAACTTCTTTTCAATTATAATACTAATCTCTGCATTTCTTCGTTGATTTTTTTCAATAGAAATAAATGATTCCAACTTATCTATTATCTGTGCTCAGTATTATTAAAAAGTATTGAAAATATACTTGGCAATTTCCAAAATGCCACTGGGCGGATTCTCATCTGATTCACTGCTACCATTCCTGCATAAATTTCGACGTATACATTGGAAGTTACATAATATATACACATATGCTTTACGGAAAACTGGAGCAGCAATAAACGTCTTGTTTCCCGGAGCCGAGTCTCGTACCTTGTAAAAGATAAGTACCCTCCCTCCGTGTCCGATGTCTTCGAGTGAGATTGAAACGTCCGGTCTGTAAGAGAATGATTATACATATGTACTATGTGGAGAGGAATCACTATAATTAAATGAGTGACAAGCCATTCGACACTACAAGCAGGAGGACGTACCAGTCGGCCTTCTCATCCAAGCCCAGCGACGTAGCAATGAATTGTGGGCTATTCTCGATCAATAAATAGTGTTACGTGTTCTCATATCTTTTCCGGTTCATTGCATCGTTCCGCGGCTATTCTTCCTTTTTGGGTGTCACCACTAGCAGAAATCTCAAGTACCCAACGTGGTACGTAATGAATTTATTTGGTTAAGCGAATGAACTAAATCCTTTTTTTTTCGTAACTTATACGAGCATTTTTGTTGATTGACACAATAATATGATGCAGACGTAAATATTGTACGATGTGACGCTCTGGGCTTTTATTGATTAATTTTAGTATCGGTATGCTGAGCGCTGTGTGGTATGATGTAAAGGCGGACATTTGCTTAGGCATGGTATTTCAGGAGATTTAAAACTTACGCTGATGGCTTTTCAGCAACATAATGGGTAATTTTTTTACTGACACAGAGACATACTCATGTTTTATTTACGGCTAAATCAGATCGAAAGCATCTTATGAAACCGTAAATGAAACACGAGTGTGTTGAAGTGTGTTAGTACAAAAAAAAAACATTAGCTTAAACTGAAAAGGGCTTGGTTTAATCGGAAATTCAATTGTTGTTTATTACTAGTCCATTATTGAAATTTGAAAGGAGTATCACCGGTGGAAGGGATACATCGATGTGGATTAAATCTAGAGCGATAAGTTAGCGCTGTACGGTGAGGTCATTAACGAACGCGTGTAAATACCCATGATGATTGTTACACGTGTTTACTAATTGTCATTGCTGTTTCATTATTATTGAGACAATATAACTTAATGGTACTGATCATCAACATGCGATTGATGCTGTTAAGCTAATATTGGTGTGCTGAATTATATCAGTGCATAACGCTACAGGTTTGCAAGTCAATGTTGAAGTGAGTTTTGAAGAACATAAGATTATACTTTCCATTGTTTGTTAGAGAAGGTAGAGATTTTTGGATTGATAAAATCCGTTTTATCGAAGTGAAACAAAATTATCGAGCGAATAAGAAAGCGATTCAGTGTTCTGATGCTCATCGCGTCAGTTTAATGTAAATTATATTACCTCGTGATAAGAGGCGAACTTTATCTCTTACTAGGAAAGATATCATGTGACACGTTACTATTGATGTCGTATAAGTTTTGAGATTTTTAAGCGTGTGCAGTAAGTACAGTCTGATGTAGTGCGTTCGTGTTTTATACACAGTGAAAAAGTTAAAAAATGTTTTCATTGGTAAGCTGTGAACGTGGAAGCCATTAGAAGAATTATTATGGGGGATAGCATAGACCTATGATAGTAATATTCATATTTTATGTGACTAACAATATAGGGAATTAGATAGTCGTATAATCATAATGATTACTTATCTGTAGGGTTCCTATTGGAGCGTCAATCAATGACGCATGTACGTGATTACGTGGGAAGTTTAAATTTTAAATTAGACTTGTACGCTTTTATGGACACGGTATTATTATAAAAGCTAATTTTACCATTAAATATGTTTAATGCAGGAAATATTAATCATAAGAGAATCTGCGTTATTTCTATCGTTGATATCATCCAGTACTCTACTTGTTTTAACTGTTATAAGGAATTTTGCTATCGTGCCATCTTGCATGCATTATTCATGTCTATTACAGTTATACATACAGATGATTTTTTTTTGACTTTGCAGGACCAAAGGCCGTCGTATTGTTATGTGGTGGAGGATTGAAGTTAAAATATGCCAAAGAGAGAGATAGCCCTATTTTTAATATGGAGCCTAATCATTCAACTGGGATTATCTGGAAATACAGAAAGGATATCCCAACATCCGTCCAACGTCCTTGTAGATTTTTTCGCATATCGCCACATCTCCATCGTTCACTTCAACATTCCCCAAAATTCCGTTGCAGCTACATTCAAGTATGTATTATTAAGACGCTTAATATTGAGTGGAGACGTGATAACAAAATTAAAATTCACTTATTTTTTTGTAATTTCAGGTTTATAGCCAAAGAAGAGAGGACTGGAGGATTAGGTCGTTGTTCAACACGGGACGTATCCGTGTACCTAAAATTTGGCAGCTTACCGCTAGTACGCCCAGACAATTCGACAATAGCAGCTAAACTTTTGGAACGAAGATACTCTTATTACAGCTTGGAAATTTTAAGCGATGAAACACAGCATCTTATTCGTGTTGATGCACCACCACCTGGTGATTGGTACGCCATTGCCTTTAGATCATGGTCCGACCCTAACAAAGAACAAATTTCGCAACAAGGTATCTCATACATATATGGCATTACATGATAGTAATGATACTTGATAATCTATAAATCTGATCTAAATGATAAAATTTTCTTCCAGGCATAGGACCCTCCTGTGATACTATATTAGAAGCAGAATTATTCATTGAACGACCTACCATTGTTTCTGTGATTGATAGTACTACTGAACATTACGCAGAATTAGATTCCACTTCTAATTCTGCAATAGTACAATTTTTAATATCTAAACTAGCCTATAACACAACTTTAGCTGTAAAATCGACCTGTGGAAACAATTGTACAATTGGAGTAAATGTCACCACATTGGAGCATTTAGCTGAAAAAGTATTAAAAGCGGAAGAAAGCGAATTTACTTTCAGACCGTATATAAATTCATTCCATTATGTGTTACTCCGACTTGTATCTGGGGAATCGTCAAACGTGTCATTAACATTGGATACGGAAACCATAGAAAGTAATTCCACCAATGTTAAATTCGTGAAGCTACTTAGAAGATCGTTTCCAGATTTCTTTCTATTTGATTACGAGAATTTACAGGGTAACGATACCAAATCGTCACCACACAATTTGACAAACGAATCTTTAACTGTACTACAATTTGAAATAGGTTCCGTATATGACGTCGGTGGTGCGGTATCGGTAGGCTTAAAGTTACCGGATACAGAAATCAAAGACAAGAATGTCATTGTTGTCAGTTGTATTTCTCACGGATATTATATACCCATAACCGAAACTGCCAGTTGTGAAAATAAGAGGACTATCACGCCACCGGATATATATGTAAACAAGACAGGACCATCGTACATTCACATACCATATCCGGAACCTGGACAATGGTACATCAGTCTGAAGTCATTTTGTGTAGAAGAAAAATGCGATTGTGCGGAAGAGTGTTTGACCAGTGTGTGCCAAGAGTGCAGCTGCCTAAAAGAGTGTTCTTCGAGAGTCGAAAGTAACGTGGCCTCATCGCCGTGCATCGATGCAAAATGTAATTCGAATGGACGATGCGTTCACTATATGAGTGGTGGTTTTATATTTTCTGCTTGTCATTGTACAGATAATTATCGTGGTTTTGATTGTGCTGACGACACGTACGTGCTTGGTAGGACCAAAATAATTATTAGTCTAGTTTTGCTCACCTCCAGTAATTTGGCCTTCATCGGTGCGATCTATCTCGCCTTAAGTCGAGAATATTACACGGAAGCAATCGTATATACAGCAGTGATGCTGTCTTCGACGTTTTATCATGCCTGTGAAGCTGGTGAGGATGTGTATGGTTTGTGTATCATGAGACTGAGTGTCCTACAATTTTGTGATTTCTTTAATGCCTTATTATCTATTTGGGTGACGCTCGTGGCTATGGCAGCTTTTGGTTACAGACTTACAGGTTTCTGTCAAATGGCTGGTGCTATTATACTCGCCATGGGCGCTGAAATGGATCGCACTGCACTTTGGGTATTTCTCCTGCCTGCATTATCTGGTAGTGCCTTAGTAATAATTTCGTGGGGAATGAAATGCAGAGTTAAAAAAACCTTTCGATATCCTTCGAAACCCTATCAGACACTGTTTCTACCAGCTGGTCTAGCCTTGGTATTTATAGCGCTGATGTGTTATGCCTTTTTTCAAACTCGACAGAATTATTATATTATACATAGCGTTTGGCATATTCTGATGGCTCTTGGAGTTATGCTCCTTTTACCTAGGCGCGAATATATGAAATAGTATATTCGATTCAGAGAGTTAATATATTGTATAAATACTATTTGATTATATAATATAATATGTAAGCCTGTCATTTATGGATCCATGTATACGAAGGTGCTACAAAGTGTTTGAGAAGAATGTATGCGCGGAGAATTTTTTAATTTATTTATGGGAAGATGAATACTATTTTGATATTAGTGATTCGAATAGCAATGTAAATTGTAGGAACAGTTATAACTGGAGGATATTAATATTTTTTAAATAATAAATGTTATGGTTACAACGTCAAATCTTTAATATGTATTTCGTGATTTGAAACAATTTTATTTTATTATTTTACTATTTTAATTTTGGCCAATATCAATGTTCGTCAAGGTATCAAGTAATTATGTATACTTTATATAGATTGTTAAAGAACCTTGATAAGGGAATGAGCTCTTTTTCTGCGTAAATTGCTCTTATCGACATTGAATTAAAAGATCCCCATAATTATATTGCATCCAGGATTGGCTTTAAATAGCTTCAAATCTTCCGTATCTTCATGGATTATTTTTGAAAATTAAACAATCTTATCTCTATAGGAACGAAGACCTCGCCAATAAAAATTTTATTAAAATATGTTAATTATACTTATATGTATATGTAGGATTTATCTACTAATCTGTTAAAAAATTGTAGTTTTATTTAACTTTGTAGTGTCATGAAAGGTATACGAATATCTATGAGTTATGTGAATCATCATGTTCATACTATATCATATTGTAAATCTAGTCGCTCAAATATACATATGTATTCCTTTTGACGAATGTAGTTTATTGAACATAAGAAAACTTGATGAAAAAGTTTTTTGCTTTACACAAAAGCATATTTTACGTTTCTTAGTCTGTATATATAGGCTGCATAATAAATAGTTAAAACATAAAGATTACAAGATATATTTGCTGGAGTTAACTAAGTAGATGAACATGAAATTCTCTTCATTAGTCATCATGTCAGGCAATATTGAAATATAATATTATTATGGTACATACAGTAAGCGGTCATACATATATTCCTCATAATATTATATGAAATTAAAGAAAAAAGTCATGACCGCTATTCCGCATACCTAAAAATATCGATGTTACAATGGGGCAGAAGGCGCAGTTGGTCGTGCAGTTGGTGTTGTAAAAACAGTAGCAGCGTTTGCAAGAAGCGCCAGCATAGTTTCCATTGAAAATCCACAATGGTGATATACACGACCACAACTCTTTCCTGATCTACCAGCTTCTACAGCTTCCTGAACCGCTGTACCTTGCATAGCAGTATGGAACATCTGATTCGTAGTAATGGTGTTTACTATTTTGTCAAAGGATGATATTTTCTCTTCATCTTCGTCATTATCAACTCTATTCACCGCAGCAGCCGCTTGTTGCGCATATGTGCACACAACTCGTTGCATACATGATGTTGTATCAATACCAAACTGTGCAAGCTTATCGTCTAGACGTGTCATTGTCTGTGAAATACTTCCATCTTCACCTATGACAAATGCCATAATTTATTAATAATATCTATTATTATACAGAATTAAAATGACTCACTTCTTGCATATGCTCCGTAACTACCAGAAAGTACATAGAGCAATTTTGGAATGATAAGAATAGATCCTACACCTATGACAGCCCCTAACAAAACTCCACCCAAATCTATTTTTGCTGGTGCGTAATTGCTGACACCATAACCCTGTAATGTAAATGTGTAATGGTAATATAACAATGTAAAAATCAATATGCTTATAATCAATTTCATCGTGTCACTTACTGTGCCCGTTCCGCCGATATTAGTAAATCCGAATCGAGGTTCTTGATTACGATCAGAAATTTCATTTGGATCGGTACTCCCACGCTTCGTGGTCGATGCTTTAGACTCGCTTCTTACTTGAGATGCCATTGCAATTTGATCCTGTGTCTTTTCCGATTTTTCCATGTAGCCCGAAGAACTTGGTACGAAACTGCAAGTAGAGTGAACCAAAAATACGTATAGTTACTGTTCATTTATTTATTTTGCGATGTATAGAATAAAAAAATTCTTACTCTCCTCCATCGTATTTAGGACCGCACTCGGCCGATACTATTAATAATAAAGTAACTAAAACTAGTGCATCGAGTTTGCTGCACGTCATCTGCAACATAAGACAATTATAATAATTCATTACATATGATAAGTTTACTTTTTTTTTAATAAATATACAGTTACAGTACCTTAGTGCCCAACCGGATACTAAGTGTAATCTGTACTTTTTGTAGTGTCAATTAGGTTTGTCCCGTTCTTCCGTTGACAATTCCCGTGATGTAGCGTAAAGACTGAAAAGACTCGAGAAAAGTCAGGGCATATATAGCCACGCACAATACCCATCATCTCAAATGGACAAACGATGGACGTAATTGCTCTGGTAGTTTCGCTTTCGTTGTCAGATTTCCAGGGGACGATGTTACAACGCGTGACGGTGTTTTGACTTCACCTCGTCTTCGCCATGTCGTTGACAGGAGTAAGTAAGTATACACGTATTTGTCATTCAATACACTGAAAGGTATATACTCTCCCCAAAATAATGTTGCGTCGAAGCTGAAATAATTGTCTTTCGCAATACCATTGCAAACGGTTAAAAACAGTGGACATTTTTTTCAAGGATTTACAACCTTTTTCAAAGTTGGCGGAAAACTTGTATCCTACTTTTGTTGTGAAGGAAGTTCTCAATTATGTGTATCCCAATGGTTGACCGATTGCTATCCAGTATACATTATAAATTTTTATGGAGATAATTTTTCATAGTTTGCGTAAAATTCATAAATAGGTTTCTATCAAAATATATGATTTTATGTCAGAAGGATGCAGATGAGTAAAATAAAATTTGAAAGTAATTGTCATGCACTGGGGTGCGAGATAATTTCCAGTGAAATTGTTCTTCTATTTCTTTAAAGGTAAAAGCAAATGCTTAGTATAAAAATAATAACTATAGTTACTGAATTCATGGATTAGATATATTTGTTTAACGTTGACCAATTGTAAGTATCAATATGCTAATTCGCTATACAATAATGGTACAGTCAACTCTCCTTAAGATACAGCGCGCAAGGGTCTGGTTGCGCTATGTTAGAGATAGTGCTATCTTACGGAATGCCCCCACTAGAGTCGGATAGGCGGGTGTCTGATAGAGACAGAATAGACAAAACACTGCGAGACGAAGGAGTGGGATAATTATTCCTCTCGCAGCGAGATAGATTAGAGAGTGAGAGAGAGAGAGAACACTTGAGGGGAAACGCGAACTTACAGATCCCTTCTTTAGGGAGAGTTGACTGTAGAAAAAACATTGCTTATTATTCCCACGTAATTGAAATTCTTGCGAAATTTTCTTTTACCACAAGTACTAACACAAGTCGACCTATTTGTACGCTCATGGATGGCGGGTGCAGCAGTTTGAAAAGGAACTCGTTCTGGAGACTGCTCCAGAAAATATACGAAAGTCTTACAGTTGATATATCCTGACATAGGCACTTACGCACATGCCATACATCCTTCTTTCACTTGCAAGTGAAAATTGCCACCGGGATTCCTATTTCTGATTACCCCTGCAAAAGATAAAGATATAATTAATAAACCAGTTGCTAACGATACAATGTGCAAAGAGTCGCCCCAACCTGCGCGGAATTATGGTAGGGCTGACGATTATACATAGAGCAGTCGTAGGAGTTGCAGGGCCATAAGTATTTGGGCACTTATGTTGTAAACAATCTGTTTCGTGGGTGAGTCCTTCGTGCGTCCATTATTTTCACGGATTCTAATGCAAAGGATGTGGTGTGATCCTGGTTGTAGATGTTCGATTTATAATTGCTTTATTTGAATTTAGATAAAACTTAGATGTACATTTATTATAGAGTTAACAATTTGACAATGGGATTCAATGCTTAAGATATTTGATTGTAATATAATTTAAAACAAAATTTTTTCCATGTAGGAGATCAATAACAAGATGAAGCATTTAATTGTGAATTTTGGATTAATGTGGTTTCCTTTAATAGTATACTTGATGAATCCACTATTATTAATGAGGCCTGTACATGCGAAATTTAAGACCGATTTTCAATACAAACAATTTCACCAGAACCCTCGTTTTTTATCTTTCAATTCGGATGACTCTGAAAAAATTGGAGTAAGTGTCCTTTGTATTATGCATAGTCTCAATTTAGATTATTGAGTTACGATTATGTGCGGTGATTAATTTGTTACTTTTCATCTAGGTTGATCTGGATCTATCGATACCATTTCTTTCAATTCCGCTGTCATCTAAACACCAACAAGGGGGTTATGCCACGTCATTGGCAAATGTTAATATTAAAGCATTAAAAATAGCTGGATTGATAACGTCTCTTGCTGTTTTTGTGATTCCACTTTTTGTGAAAGGATATCCTTCGCTTGATCGTCGTAGGTATTGAGTGTATACACTTTGTGATGAAACTACACTTATCACTCTTTATTTCAGGCTCAGGTAAAGATACTGAATGGAACTCCTTTAACGACGCATTTAGCGATATGGTGTATTATAACAATTATATTTCCCCATGTGTTCAGCGTGCGATTTGTTCGATAGTTTCGAAAGCCAGTCATTCCATCAATCCTACGAGTTCTGATAAAATTATCGATGGTATATCCAGGTATGATTCCATTATAATAAATATTTCTCGAAATTCATATTTGTTCTTATTTACATTATTTCCATTTATTTAGCCATTGGTTGTTCAATTCGATGACAAATGGTACTATCATACAAAATGCAGTTGTCGCAGGACGAAATACTATCGATGACTGTTCGTCGATTTATTCAGGATGTTTTATCACGTCAAGACTTCTGACAACTGTTTTAAAGAACTATGGAATCTTATAGAATGGGCTGAAAAAAAAATCCATATAATACCTTATGCTTTTGGCCTGAATAATTGTTCCTATATAGAGTAATATTGATATTAAAATATTGTTTTGCTATATTAAATGAAAGTTCCTATGTAGAATGTGTAAGAAGAAATGTAAATTATCTTTTGAAGTGAGATGAATAGAAACAAACCGGATGAGATAGTAATAGAAATAAAGATATATTATAATATTTTTGAAGACTTTGTTTGAAGAGTAGTAATTGTGTTTCATTTGTATTTCACAGACAGATTACATTGTACCATAGAGAATATATTTATACCACCCCTGGAATATGTATACTTTACTTCTACAAAATGTAATATAATAAAATATATTAATATAAAAGTGTATAATCGATCAGGCTTAGAAAAATTTTATCCAGATGCCAGAATTCCAATAATAATTAGTGATTGCCGAATGCGAAACTGACAAAAACTATATTTTAAGAAGGATACCATGATATTTATGAAGATTACAAAACTATGGTTACACCTGATTGACTAGACTGTCATATGTCTTACACACATTTATGAAATTGCGTGCGACTACAAGTTGGGTGACATGTCATCACTATTATTTGGATGCATGAAGCATAAAAACGTTATAATACAGGAAAAGATCATCACATCTTAATATTATAGAATATGTTGAGAAACGAATGCACTTTCATCACATATTGTATATTCAAAACAACGGGACATTCAAATTGGCTTCATTCTAATTTACAAAAATGTTTGAAATACTACTTTCATTCAGTCAGCTTTTAATCCCCTTGTCCCCTCGTTACCTCTCCTATAGAATTTTGTTTAACATTCAATTTTTTTCCCGGTAATAATTTCAAAGCATTGGTTGCACCGACAAGTTCAGCGAGATCTCTCGGTGTGTGACCTAACATATCAGTCAAGTTGGGGTCGGCCCCATTATTTAATAAAAATTCAATAATAGGAATGTGATTATGTAACGCTGCAAAGTGTAAGGCTGTTCTTCTCGAAACATTTTCTTGAGAAAGATCAGCACCGGCTATATGGAAGGAGCAAATGCGAGTTAAATTTCCAGCAGCAGCCGCGATACACATTTTGTCTCCAATCAACCGTGCACTTCCATGAAGATGAGCGCCACATTGTAAGAGAACTTTGATTATCTATAAAAATGATATAAAACGTTACGATAAGTATGACAATCTTCGTTGATTTTTTTTTTTTATATTAGGCGTAATTTACCTCGTGGCGATCGTTATCTATGGCATCTGTCAGAGGGGTATGGCCAAATCTATCCTGCATGTGAACATTTGCTCCCATTTTTAAGAGATAACGAACCACTTGCAAATCTCCTTCGCAACATGCGATATGCAAAGCAGTTCGTCGGTCAGCATTTGTTTGTGAAACATCAGCGCCCTCAAAAGATCAGAAAAAAATTCGTGGGGGATAAAGGCAGATATAAATAATTATCTTACAATGAAGAGATTATTCGATTACTTACATAGCTTTTTAAAGATTCCAACTTTTGAACGTCGCGATTAACTACAGCAGCATTTAACATAGCTGGAAACAGGACTGATCCCAATTCCTGAAGTTCGTCCGGCGAACTCAAGTGAAGTGATCTCGCTACAGCATCCACGAGATCCCAGTCCTGTAAAGTGGGTGGTCGTCCTGCTGTTAATTCACCTCTTATACTCGTCTGCATCATAGACCTTTTTGTTTCCGTATCCCATTCAGTTTTTGATAATACATAAGATAGCTTAGCCAAGGCTGCCTCTGGAGTCATGTCGAAGCCCGACGTAACACCTGCATACATATGCATATATTAGTAAAAGAAATTGTTATCTCTTATTCAACGTGATAACAAGAAACAAAAGAGTCTCCAAAAATCTTACCAGCTTCCAAAAGTAATTTTCCAGTTTCATAGATATGCGATACTCCGCCTTCAGTACATTGAGTAATATTCACGATGATAACACCTCGATTCGTTGCTTTGTGAAATTCTTCTACTATATCAGCTCGATTTGAAGGCATGTTTCCTGCTCCATAACTTTGTAATACAACTCCTTCTATGGGTGGTTGTAAAAATGCTTTCACAAGGTCACGCGTGATACTTGGAAAGAGACGCAGTAAACCAACATTTCGATTTAACATAGTATGAACGTGAAATTTCTCCAAAGTACAGGGTCGAAAAATAGCTCGATAGTCCACTACAATAGAAATATGTATGCATAGATAAATGCTTTTATTTTTCAAATTATTTACTAAATTTATAGAATTGCATAACAACCTTGTATCTCGATACCAGCATCAGCCAGAGGCGGTGAATTTGGAGAATGAAATGCTTCGAACGAGGCAGTGGAAACTTTACTTGTACGGTTTCCCCGCATTAAATGTGTCCCGAAAAAGACACAGACTTCCGGTATATTGTAATTCGCCGCAATGACGAGAGATGCGAGAAAATTATCAAGACCGTCACTTCGTGTGTCGAAGATAGGCAATTGAGAACCTGTTATGACGACAGTTTTACCAAGGGATTCCAACATAAAAGACAGTGCCGAAGCTGTGTAACTGAGTGTGTCAGTACCATGAAGCACCACAAATCCATCGAAATACTCATAAGATTCCTAGCGAAAATTGTTGTAAAAGTCACAAAAAAAAATAGCAACCCCTTGACCTAGTAAGATAAACCATAAAGTTCAACGTATCATACTTCAATGTCACTAGCTATTTGAATCCAATCGTCAATGGTCATGTTACTGGAATCACGTAGAGGCGAATACTCCAGCACGTTGTAAATAACCCGGCGATTTTGAATGTCAGTATTTCTAAAACAAATTAAAGCTTGAACTTGATGTACCAAAGAATTTTTCAAAATTACGCGGATATACTTACGGCAGGACAAGTGGCCCCATAGCGCCAAACCTTTCTTCTGCGTACTTGAGATCGTGCATGTGTGGATATTTTCTTAAGTTTTTGACGAAAGCATTTGCCGTTGGTACCAGAACTAAAAAGAAAAAAATATATACACGATGTAATAGTTGCCATCATTGTTTTCCTTTTATGTATTATAAATATTAAACACATTTCAATATCTAGTCGGCGAGAGTTTATTATATCATGTAGTTTATTGCACAATTTCATCTGCAGAATAAAAGATAAGTTTTCGCAACATTTAATGTGACACTTATTACATGTGACCATTTTACATAACTGCTATTACAACACCAATTAACTATATTTGCAATTGCAATGATTAACGAAATATAAGTTTCATTTATTAAGTATTCCATGAAGCTTTAAACTATAATTAATATTTATAAAAAAATAAACTATCCACCCTTCTTAAAAGCATCATAGTTATGAGTTTTATTATTTTCTATCCATCCATCTTCATAAATACCTCCGCTTTCGTTCCTAGTCATTCCAATAGTTCCACCCGTATAAAGTACAAGCACCCTTCCTTCATTCTCCATAGGCAATTGTCCCACAGATTTATTCCGTCGCATTCGTGTTTCACGATCCCCGGTGTCGTAGCTATTGACAGAATTCTCTGAGAAATCATCTTTCGGAATTGTGCTAGCACGAGACATATCTGTATCGAATGGTTCACCGAATGCTACTGAATCTTTGCCACTCACGCTTCCACATTACGTTTCTGTCTGTAAACATTTGAATTAGAATATCAATAGAACGATAATGGCTAAAATTACTCACGAACTACTGATAGATCAGCGTACATTCTTCTTATGTTATTATCTGTTTATGGAATTTAATCATTATAGATACGGAAATACAAAACTGCATATACTGATTTGTTGTGCAAACGTTGAACGATACGAATTTAATAAACGTGGCGTAGAAAAAAAAATTCATTGAAATCTTAACACTTGGAAGTGAAGATATCTAATAGCAGTCTTTGTCTTTGTTGAAAAGAAGAATTATTGTTAATAAGATGTACAGAAGTCAAATATCACAAAATCGTAAGTTTACAAGGATAGATCTGACGTCATGGAGCATATGGCGAGCAAATGGTTTTCTAAGTGGAATTTATTTACACGTATATTTAGTATATATTGCCAGGTGGTGAAGATATTACTAAGATAAGTTTCTAGGCTTTGAGTCTCTATGAATTGATTAAGCAATAATAAATTTGCTATCGTTTCGTTAATTATCGACAATTATGCACTGATTAGTTACGGAACATGATCACTATTCATCGCTAATAAATTAAAGAACCTCTTAAAATAGATGCTGCTCATGACGTGTTCTATTTCCTCACACGCAAGTATACGAATACGCGTAAAAAATGTTCTAAGGCACGTTACATAACTTATTTTCTGTTGGCAGAATAATATTTAAGATTTAAAGGTTATGATGGAACATTTATATCAATTCGCAAAACGAATTAGATTTTTCTTCCACATAAATTTGTACATCAATGCTTAAACTCGGTACACACTTGTCTTAACCACTTTATGTCTCAGATTTTATAGCACAGAGCAGAAAGGCAGAAATTATAATACACTAAACACTGGACTCCCACCTTAACCTAATCCTCCGATATAAAGTAGTACTAATAGACTGCAACCTATTCTTCACAATTAAAAACTATACTGTTATTCTACGAAAGTTCGTTATCACAGTAGTAAGATAGAATTCATGAATATAATGAAAAATGCGACAACGAGTGATAACGAGTTTATCTTACGCTGAATGATTGATAATCAGCTTTACGGTATTGAAAAAGTTTAATATTTGTGTACAGCCATAGGAAGACCAATGACGCACTTGAAATGAATTTTAGAGTTTTTAAAATAATTTTACTACTAAAACAGCAATGATTGACATTAAGTATAAAAATAGAAGTATTTCTCTACGTTAACTAAAATGGAAAGATAAAATCAAGCGAAAAAAAATACTGAAAATTGTCACAGTAGTAATTTGATTAATGAAACTAATTCCTAGAAAGTTTTATTCGGTCACAAGCTTACGAACGTGATGTTGAGTACTCGAAGCTTGTTGATTATAACTCGGGTGTTCTAGGCATGCCTTTTATATACTCGAAACAACACATACAAAGCAGCATCCATGATTTTTTTATCAATATACGTATAGGAATCATTTGAAATGGATTGAATTTGTTACTGTTAATATTAATTTTTTGAAGCATACATTTTTGTTGGTCTCGATCATTATAAAATTCGATATCCGGAGATTTTTGCGGTTCATGTTTTAAAGGGTTAAATGATATTGTACTAGAACCAAATATTATGATTACATATTTACTACTCCGTATAATCAGTCTGACCCTTTTGTGGAGATAAAAAAAATTTCTTTACAGTTTTCTTGTATATCTTGCGTGAAGGAATAGTCTAGAGATCGAATCATATTTCATTTGAATTATGGACACGTTATAGAATTCAGAATTTAGGAGCGGCATATTATCAACGGCATAAAGGACGATGAATCAACACTCACCTATTTATTCTTAATATAGAATTCTTTCGCCAGATCATGGGTTACAAGGATAAGGGATCCCGATATCGTTGTTAGTAGGTTCGTAAACATACCTCTGTAGAAACCAATGGGACCATCGCGCTGCATAATTTTTATACTCTTTAAAAATAATTATACTTCTGTCAGAATGTTGGTGGGTTCATTAATATTTTATAGCCACGACAGCATTATACATGCGGGCGTGTATTATGCATTCTTTATAGCAAAAAAGCGTGTGCGAAAGTAATTTTTTGTTAACTTTGAATGTGTAAGATACAACCGCATGGTTCCAGACGTTATGTTTTTCGTAGAATCTGTCCCGAATTTTCATTGATTTATTTTGTTATAAACTCACCACCATTCGCAATGTCGCATAGAGCTCTAGGCCTTGTCCAGTATGGAGCATAGCTTGTCGTGCTACAGTATCCAGAGGATAAGCAAGAATCACAGACATAGCTGATGCTAATTGAGCAAATAACAACGAGGCAAGAAAAGGAGCACGAAGCATACGTTCATTAGAATCAAATTGGTCATTCGTATAGAACCTTTTTGCACTTGTATAAATTCCAAAGTATGCAGATCTGTAAATAAAATCGTGAGTAAATTATCTGAAAATGCTTAAATTGAACTGGAATGCGGTTTCAGTCGATTAATAGAAAGTTGCAAGTATGTTGATTATACTTGAACGAAAGTAATAATTATGAACACTAGACCTGTAGATGAACATTCCCACGGAGGAACAGGCTACGCCTTGATAAAAACCTTTGTATCCATCGGTTTTATAAACTTTTCGCAGGCAGTGTGGTAAATTATTAAATTCACGTTTAATAATTCTACCATCGCCTACGTCTACGGCAATTCGTGTAGTACAAAAGGCCAGAGGGTATAGTAAGATGCAAGAAGTAAAGCCGACTGAACCTCCAGCCAAAAATGATAGAATATCTTGACCCTTCTTAGTTTTCGGTCGAAAAAGATGTGTTAAACCTTCGTAATAAACATCGTACAAGGAAAAGTTGATAGATTGAGTGGGAAAGTATCGACATATATTAGTCAAATTTCCACGCCAGAGGGAAAAAAATCCTTGTTCTTTTGGTATTCGCACAATAGCATTTACAAAACCAGTGTAAGCTGTTTTACGTTCTTGTGCCATTTGACGACTGCTGGTTTGTGTCTGGAGTATCAACTTCACTCTCTCGATAGGGGCGAATAGAGTTTTAAATGTTGCCGCCAAGATTCCTGATATTAAGAAGGACGCAGCCACATCGGACAGGGATAAAGATTTTGAATCCCCACCATCCATTCTGAATAATCATTTATCGCTAATTTGACATGTCAGATTTCTTTCATACATCCGTAGTATCCACCGTTCACATATATTTCTCTATTCACTTAAATTCACTAATTCCACCTATTAGGTTTAATTAACTTAGAAAATGAAAGGATATACAACGTCATCCTCCACATCATAATAAAAAACTTTTCCATGTTGCAAACTGAATTGTCCTGTACTTATACCTTTGTTTTTCGAACCTTTCAGGGGTTTAATCTAACCTCGTTTTAAGCTTCTCTTCAGTGTATTTTACAATAATTAATTTCATTAATACGTAATGATATCACCAATATATTTAATATATGTCTTGATTGTGATATTCATTGACATTGAGGTGTGAGTATGAATGCGACATTGATGTCAATTTAAAGTACAATTATTGGAAATAGCTACAAGCTGACGTTCATGTAAATCTTTCATCGACACGATTATATGAAATTATCTCACATAAGTACGATGTCTGAACGTTAAATGGAGGCAAAACTTGCAGCATACCGAAGTAGAAAACGTAGAGAGGCAATGGTAGAAACTGCAAAAAATTCTGTCAAAGGTGTTTTGACATGGAACGACAAACTTGTATCACCGTCCGACGAGGTAAGGTTATATATAAAATTTATATTGCACATGTCATTTTGTTTGCTTATAATTCTTGTAATTGCATGTTATTGGCTGATAAATGCTTCCTAATTAATGGTGAAATGGTGACGTTAACATTAAAGAATGAAAGATTGCAGGATGTGGAAGATGTAGAAAGTATCCAGTCAGATGACAGCATTGATATAGCACCACCACCACAGAATCCTATTGTCACGCAGGTGACTTATCTTCTATACTTCCTCCTCTGGGCAACATTGTACATAATAGCTGTACAATTTGAATTTGGAGCAGTATACTTCATATTGTCTCTTTTGGTATTGATATGGATAAATACCCGTACAGGCCCAAAGAGGAAAGGAGAACCAAGTGCTTATTCGGTCTTTAATAAAAATTGCGAAGCCATAGATGGTACACTCAATGCTGAGCAATTTGAAAGAGAAATTAGATATGGAGCATCAAGTATGCATTAGTTTATTAAGGGTTTTTTAAAGCTGATTTTGTTTAATGCAGACATAAAAGTATTAATGTCGCAGGGCTCCACTAATTTTTAACAATATGGTGTAATAGAATAAAAAATGGTATTTATGAAAAGGTTTTTATTAACATGTCTTATTTGTCATAGAGTAAATTATTAGTTACTTATGTGTAATTTCATACATTTTGTTCTTATAATTATAATTAACACGTCATCGATTGTTAATACAAATCTTTGTTATTATAAAGCAATTATTTGTATTGCTTATGCCAAATTTTATATGAATTTCGTCATTTGTCTTGTAAGAGTTGATTTACTAGATTATAACACTTCAGCAATTCATTTAAATGAGTTTTGATAAAAGCAGGAGTTCCTTGAATGAGATTGTGAAATATGTACAAATCAGTTTTTGAGTTAAAATTTGTATCAGGGCACAAAAGAGCTCGATCCAAATCCATTAATAAATCATTGATCATTCTAACCTGCAAGGGTCTGAAACAAATTATTTTTTAAATTAAGATTCAAAATAAATTTATAATAAAATAATCATACAACTTACTTTGATCGCTCCATTGTATTAATTTTATTATTCAGCTTTTCTGCATTTTGTGTCAAATTGTGTATCGACTTGCTCACAGTATCTGTGCAAGATACAAACAATATTTATTTTACCACATAATATACACATATACTTACAATATACATATACCTTTAATATTCAAAAGAGCAGGTATATCCAAACTATCTAGTGCTTGGTTTACTGTTTTATTCAGTATTTTTGGATTCCAATAAAGGATTGTACTTTCAGAGAATTTCCAAACACTTAAACCAACGACTTGAGCTAAAACTTTACGATGTGCAAGGACATTGCCTGCATGATTGGCTTCATTCTTTGAAGTATTCTTGGAGCCCTGTGTAAGAACACTCCGGTAAATTTAAAAAGAATCACAATATACCAAATTGAATCAGAGCATTTACCATAAATGATAAAACGACATGAGGTATATCTAATTTTAAACGTGGCAAAGATGCAATTCTGTTGGCGTCCTCATACGTGTCAAAAATCGTTTTCTTTCCATTGGCACCAGCGGATTCATTAATGGGATTTTCTATCAATTTCATAGCTTGTGATACAGTAGACAATACAATATCAGATCCGGACGCAACTAAGCGCTCATTTACTGCAATTAAAAGTTGTACTTTAATAAAATTGTCATAACTGCAAATACAATATATTACAAAAATTTGAATTACCTTGTACAGCTTTTCCACGAACTGCAATGTAAGCCAAAATCTTGGAGCGTATATGATTGGGTAATACTTCATGACAAACGTCCGTTAATCCAAAAAAGAAACAAAATATGATTGTCCGGCGCAATTCCCAATTATAATCTTTATGAATTTTGTCAAAAATTCTTGCCAATTCCAAGACAATTTCACTACTGTCTCCATCGACAGACAAAACAATATACCTGTCTAAAAATATTTTAGAATCATTGTACTGTTGCATGGTTCAAAACAACATATAGCAATTTACCAGATTCTCGAGAACCCTGTATATTTCCAACAACATAGGATTCGGTTTCAAAAACGTCTCGAATAATGCTTAAACCATTAAGAATTTTCTTGATTTTTTGTGCTTCTTCTTCACTGGAACCTCTGCATCCGAATTTCAAAAAATAATACAAATGAATTATGTGCAACATATTGTTTAAAACTGTTAAAAAAACATACGATTGAAAATCTTGAATAGAGGCTTCCGCCAGTTGGCGAATGAGAAAATCTTGTATGTGTCCAATACTTTGAAGGCCATTGCCAGCAAGTTCAAGTTTTGTTTTTTTCGCTTGTATTGCCGTGGGCCTTTCGGCAGCAAATCTACCTAGCAAAAACCCACCCAGAAGGCACAAAAATCCCGCACAGAAGAGTGACGAAAAACATATGCGTTTTGTCACAAATTCACTGGATTCTCCGAAACCCCTGGACATTTGAATGCTTAAGACTTGATGCATTTTATAAAGAACTTTATTCCAAAGGGATTAGTAATGTTTTATCAAAGTAAATTCAATTATTAATTAAAGAATATAAACGAACACTACTAATTAAAAAAATTGGAATATCCGATTTTTAAAGATTTCATACTATAGAATACAAAAAAATTTGATAAACATGCTACTTATACTGGGAGTAAATTGCGCCGATATTTCTGTACGTTTGTTTTCTTCATTATTCATATCCAGTGTGCGACGTAAGTTCCGAAAGTGGATCACAGATTAAAAATAATTTAGTTTCGTAATTATCACAGCATTGCAACTTCAATTTTCGTGATTATCTTTGCGCATTTCCATAAGGTGTTTTTGCGTCCAACAGAATTGATAAGAATCGAACCATTGCTCATTTATCGATATTTTAAGGACTTGCAAAAACTTGTTAACGGGAAACGATGTGGGATAAGACTGATATATTTGTCAAGCTCTACTCTCGTTGGCTTCCACCTCTCCATCCTGTTGATGCTTATTTTACACCATTCTATACTATTCAGCTTCCCAAAATGAACGAGTATTCAAATTTCCTTCAAGAAATATTTGCTAATAAAAAAAGTGGAAATATTGCGTAATATATTCAATAATAGACTAGCAATGTCAAATTGCAAACCCTATTATTCTGCTTCTGATTTATTTAAAACAATGATAGATATAAGCAAAGTTGCGCAACGCTTTACGAGATTCTAAATATAATACAGGGAGGACCAATAACTTTACTCACCTGGAATATTTCTGTTATTTGTAATAATTTCAAAAAATGTTTCATACAAATCTTGTGCGGTATTAGAAGGCGAAATAATGTGATGTTATTATTTTTTGCGAGGGTTGGGGCGTAAAGGAATTTTCAAGATCATTTTCACTGTTTAAAATAGGATGTTACATTTTTTTCGTCACTATGTGATAACCAGTGTTGAGGCGATTTTAGCAAACTGCAACAGAACTTTATTTACAAGTTTGTTAGTGTTTCCAAATAGTCTTCGTCATCATTTTGGAAATTGAACTACTTTCTCAATAATGCTACATAAGTGTTTTTTGTTGCTAACCAATTTATGCATACCATAGTTGTATACTACGTCACAAGTTTTTTGCTAAGATTAAAGAACTTTCAGTTAATATTCTACGTAAATTTACAATAATAACTGAAAAGTATATGTTTAAATAAAAAACGGAGTATCTATTTATTTGTGTATAAATATGAAGACATTTCAAAACTTACTGCAAGTGCTAGACGTCTTTAAAACGATCTTTGGAGGGTACGTCTTGTCTGGGAGTGAATTTTGAAACACGCGCTATACAGATGTGCTAAAATCTATTAAAAAGCGTAGATCGTAAATTACATTGAAATAAATATTTTTTGCTTTTAGCCCTTCAGTAGTCGCGTCAGCTTTCGTAACATTAGTACTTGCGAGGAGTCCAAAAACATCCCATATTTTTAATGAAATATATTAAATACTAATGCAAAAATATTATTCTGTACAAGAAATTATTGCTATTTATACATATGGTTAAGATTTATTTGTTTTACCGTTTAAATTAATTGTGAATAAATAAATATTAGCAAAACAAATGTTTGTAGTGGTGGCGCGAAAAATAAAAGATCAGGGGTCTTTCAGGTCCCCACATGACCATTGGAGGGTTAATTTCATGAAAATATATTCGAGAAAACATTAGATATTTAGAATCGTATTATTTGTTTTAATTAAGTAATTTTGATTACTTTCCATCGTTTCACCATTTTCCACCAATGGATTGCATTTGACGACATAAATGTTTCTATTTGAGTATACCTTTTTATTTTATATACCTACCTTATTTATGCCGTTATTTTCCTCCAAAATTTGTTCCCCTTTGACCAAGGGATTATCATATTTTTCTATTTCATACTCGGTGGGTGAGAATAATTGTTATAAAATTGACCGTTAAAAACATTTAAAAAATAACGTTATACAATGGCAGGAAGTTCTGAAACATCAGTAGATATCAGTGTTACCTGAGACAGCTCCCCACTCTAGTAGAACGTTTTATAGTTTTTGTAAGGACTGGTAGAGAACAAAGGATCTGCCATTGCGGCAGAAAATCTTAGGGACTACGGACGTGCCTTTACTTCTGCTGACTGAGTATTCTAGAGTATTCATTCGAAGGTAGCCGGAAGAAAGAGAAGTATCTTCTTTGTTCGATAGGTTTGACATACAGCTTCGATTTAATTGCGGTAAGGAATTTGGTATTACATTTATTTATTGTTCAAACATTTATTTATCCTTCAAAAGATCATTAAAAGATTTTGTTTACTTACACGATAAAGGTCAATGATAGTTAGTTTGAAATTAAAGCAGTTGGCTTTCAAAATTATCGCTTTGTTACGATTTTAATAAAATATTCAGTGAATAACTACATAATTCAGCATTTAAAAATTTATTTGTATGGAAATAGAAAAGTATTACATTTTTCATTGATAAATTATTTAGTTATTATTTTGTCATTGATAATATGATAACGATATGCTTTTAATAATTAAGTTATAGTTGCACATCATCATGGGAGAATCCATAGAATTAGAAACCTGTCCATATGATCCATCACATCGGATTCGTAGATACAAGATGCCAATGCATCTTGTAAAGTGTGAAAAAAACCATCGTGCATCTGGAAAAGTTCGATGTCCTTATAATGCTGTGCACATTGTTGATCCACTGGAGTATACGGTATAAAACTAAATAATTTATATTTTTATACAGTATGATAAATTATCCAATATATTCAATGATACTAAAGAGTATTCATATTAAAGGCTCATCTCAGTGTATGCCAGGATTACGCGATTGAGCTAACGAAGGTGTACAAAGTAGATACTCCTCAACACTTAAATGTTATTCCTATCGAGGATATAGTAAACAAGGATATTGTACCAACGGAGGAAGACTGGGACAAGGCAAATTAATTTCTATATTGCATGCTTAAAAATTGAATAGATTACTGTATCCCACTTGTATTCTGGGATATTATAAATACTTATAAGATGAATTTTTTTTCTTAAGGAACCTGAAGCAAAACCTTATGATCCGTTAAAGCATTCTGAAAGTAAATTGGTATACAGACGTTTGAGTGTTGCTAGTAAATCAGAAAGAAGGGCTTTTATAAAAGCAGAAAAACTACGCTGGCAAGCATTGCAGAATGAAAATAAAACTCCGCAATCAAATAATCTACAGAATAATAAAGTAATTATATTCTTACTTTCATATGAATTGATTTAAATCTGTATGTTCAATGATTGTTATGTTTTAATAATTTAGCGATCCGGGCCAGTCTTGCAAGAAACATGTCTACCGGCAAAGGCAGAGAAACTCAGTGTTCCAAGAGAAACCATTGAGGACTTTAGGGATGATGAGTCTGTAGCAACCTCATTAACTGACTACGATATGGATTTAATAGTAGAAACTATTAAGAGTGATATGAACATAGATGCAATGAAGAAGCCTATGTTAAATGAGGAAGTATCAATTTCAGGAAGAATTAGACAGAGTGATATTGCAAAGTCTTTCCAGCATCTCAGTATTGCAGATTCAGAATCAGTAATCGCAGATAATGAATCTATTGCTTCGAGTAATACTGTAACAGACATGCAGTCAAACATGTCAGATCTTATCACTATATCAACTTACTTAGCAAAGAAGAAAGCAATGTTTGAAGAACAAATTAATAATATTAGTTCTATAACTGCTGATCCACGCATACACAAAATGCTCAAAGACGCTGCACAGGCAATTCCCAATGTTAGTGACATTTTTTCAAACGCATCTCAGCAAAATGCAGCTGCAAATGGAAATGGACGATTAGGTACAGTTTTGGATGAATTTTTCGACTCTTACTTTAAAACAGAACGTGTGGAAGATAATGTTGAGCAGAAAGCTATTCTTAATCCTTTTTATGATCCTCAAAATCATAATTCTCAATCTAACGATACATGTGCTGCTCCTCGTGGTTTTTCATATTCTCAAGCTCTATCTGGTCGTTCTACACCAATGAAATCACTGCAGAATAATAATGTTCCTAATATGAATGGCATTAATTTTTCACAAAGTAATTCAAATAATGACAATTCTGTTATGAGCATTGGCCGCGGAAAGAAATCTATGTCTAAACTATACTAAGCCATTTGATTTTCAAACACTTGACAATGTATCGTCAAAAGTGAGGCAACAACTTAATATTTCTAATTATTTTAACATTTAAGTAAGAAATTTTATTTTCCTATTAGATATAATTTCAAGTATTATTATTGAACTGCGTTTCTTTTTAGTTACATGTATGAATATTATGTCAAATTCAAAATGAATGACTATCTTTGTTTACCACAATGTAACTGAACATTTCTTTGTAGTTTCCTTATGTTTAATCAAATAATACGTAGTAAGTCATGTTAAAGAACGGAGGCTCTCAGATAATTGCCAAGATTATTACATGATATTTGTCCTTTATGTCGTGCTATCTGACATATTGGTCAAAAAAGTTTCCTTTTATTGTTAATCAAATAAAAGTTAGAAATTTGAAGATAAGATAAGATTTACATTCTTAAGGTATAAATCAATGTACGCGGTAATGTTCCTGAATGCAATACAATTTATTTTCTTTATAAAATAATGACACTTTGTTATTTTTACACTACGTATGTACAAATAGATATATGAAAACCAAAGTGCCTTCAAATAAAATATTTGTATACGCGTTTACTTCTGATTAGTATTATTCTTCCAAGCTCCTTACATCCAAAATTCCGCCAATATTTAGATAAAATAACTAATGTAACTGTAACTTATCTATGTCGTGCGCGTTCATGACTCTTCAAGTATCGTTTCTGTCCAAAACTTATGCCACACTGTTGGCATACGTATGGCTTTTCTTCAGAATGAATACGTTTATGTCTAGTCAAATCATTCTTAACACCAAAGCCTTTTCCACAAATGTCGCATGTATGATTCTTTTCCCCAGTATGAATAGTTAAATGTCCTAACATTTGTTGCCTCCATCGAAACGCTTTAGCACAGTAGGTACATTTATGAGGATATTCATCCGTATGAGTTTTACTATGTATATACAAGGAAGCTTTCGTCTTAAATGTTTTACCACAAGAATCACATATGTATGGCCTTTCACCGGTATGAATCCTTCGATGATCCTCCATTGCAGCTTTCATAGCGAAACTCCTTCCGCAAATATCGCATGAGTGATTTTTAACTCCACCATGCACGTGTTTTAAGTGATAATAGAGACTACCTGTTTGACCAAATTGTTTACCACATATGTGACACGTGAATGGCTTCTCTCCCGTATGAGTACGCATATGTGTCCGATAACTTTCCTGTAGACGAAATTTCTTGTGGCATAACTTGCACTCAAAAAGATTTACTGCAAGGCTTGGCCGAGGTTGAGGTTCAGGTGAATCCAATTCCTCTGTTGAGCTCTCATCTTTCACTGATTTTAAACATGTTTCGATTACATGAACAGCGTTTACGTGTTCATCCAGAAGTGCTTTCTGGGTGAATACTTTCGCGCAAATTGCACAGCTCTGATATTCTGAATTACAACTTGTGAGGCTAGAAATGTCGGTGTTCTCTTTTTCATCGTTACTCGGAATGTTTGATTTTTCTAATTTTATCAGGGCTTTGAGAGATTTTTCATTACTTCGAGAATCTTTTATTGGATTTTTAGAGGCAGGTAGGGAACCATTGTCTATAGGTTCATGTTGTGTATCAGTTGAAGAAGGCTTTACAGAATTTTTACAAGGATAGAGGAACGCTCTGTAGATCTTTCGAAAATCGGTGAAATTGGAGAATCTAGTGTGGTAGCCATCGTGATCGTTAAACCTGTAAGTATAAGAAAGACATGGGAGATGTAATAGAATTACAATAATCGTAAGTAAAGTTTCACTTTATCGTATATTAATTGAGATATTGAAATGTACAGAGGATTTTCACGGTTATATTTTTTTTTACAGTGTCTATGTCCCGAGAGATAGCTCGCGTTTAATTACATGCTTCCTCGTTCTAAGATTCATATAAAAGATAAGGCAACTAATATTTAAATGTACATAAATATAGGTTTAGTTGCGCGTCTCTGTTAACTCTGCCAACAGTAAACCTGATTGGTCCTTGTGATGCTGTTTAATGTGAGTTCTGAGATATCGTTTCTGACCAAACTTTAATCCACAACTAGTACAGACGTAAGGTTTATCCTGATTGTGGGTAGCACGGTGTCGCATGACTTCGCCCTTTACAGAAAAGAGTTTCCCGCATATTTCACATGAAAATGCTTTGACGCCAGTATGCGTGGTTAAATGATTGTTCAGTCTTTGTCTACAACGGAAATGTTTGTCGCAGTGAGGGCACTTGTGTGGTTTATAGTTAGTGTGCGTACGATTGTGAATATAGATTGAATTTAAGGTACGAAATGTTTTTGGGCAATGCTCACAAGCGAATGGTCTTTCCCCTGTATGGATTCGTCTATGATCATCTCGCGCCCCTTTATTTGCAAATGGCCGATTACATATATCGCAGACGTATCTTTTCAAGCCCTCGTGAACGTCCCTGACGTGTCTTGCCAAATCTTGCTCGATCCTATAACACTTGCCGCAATGTTCACACTTACAGGGTCGTTTACCCAGATGAATACGAATATGCCGAAGAAATCCTCTTTTAGTCAGTATCACTTTCTCGCAGGTATTACATTTATATGAAACCCGTTCATAAATTGTCTGTTTAGCACGTTCCAGCAATTCTATTTCATCAGGTAAATTAGTCTGCTCGGTATCTTCGTGTTCGTTCAAGTGATACTTGAGTAACTGCTTTCGGGAAAAGCACTTTCCGCATATATCGCACTCGTATGACTTGTTTGTTGCATTGTTATCAAGAATCTCGTTATTGTATTCCTGTAGTAAATATGCCTGGGAATTTATTTTCTCTTCGAACGATTCCTCCTGGCGTTCCTTTTCTAACGTCTTCAACGACCGCATCCTGGTGTAGCTGTTATCGTGGCTTATTACGTGTTGCTGAAAATCCTCGAAATCTCCTCGATAGACCAGTTTACATAATTCACAATAATGCGCTGGCTGGCCATGCTCAGCGTTCATATGAATTACAAGGGTAGCTATGTCTACGAACATAGCCGCGCACTGTTCGCACTCGACATATTCCACCTGCTCGATCTTCACATCGTGAAAGTCATCCGCCTCTTTCTGTCTGGCGATCATCTCTTCGTGCAACCTGGAAACAAACAGTCCAGTATCATGTTGGAGTACGCGCAGTTTTGTGCATGTTCCTTGTGTGATTCTTGAGGTATCGCTCTTGTGAGAACCCAGCCCCGCAAACAGAGCATCGATGTAGCTTCTGACTACTGTGAGTACGCTTATGTCGACTAATACAGCCCTTGCTACGAAAATGTTTGCCGCACAGATCGCAAGTGTAGGGTTTTTGCCCAGTGTGAATGAGAATATGTTTATTAAGTTCCTGTTTCCTTCGGAAGCCACGGTCACACAGCGAGCACGAGTAAGTGAAATCTTTCGCATGAAAGCGCTTGTGAACGTGAAGCGAGGCTTTTTGCTTGAATGACTTTCCGCAAGTCTCGCAGACATGTGGACGCTCTCCAGTGTGAGTCCTACGATGTTCGTCTCTGGCAATTTTCGTGGCAAGTTTACGGTCGCATATGTCACACGCAAAATTCTTTACTCCAGTATGAACATCTCGAACGTGTCTGTTTAAACCGGAAGCAGCGCTGAAACTTTTTCCACATATGTGGCATGTATATGGTCTTTCTCCTGTATGCACAGTGAGATGCGTCAGAAAGTTATAGGCGGTCGATAGGAATTTTCCGCATTCGCGGCACTTATAGTGCGTAGATCCGTTTGCGGATATTTGAGAACGTGCCAATTCCGCGCGTTGTTCTGACGTTCGTTTTACGCGGGTCGTAACTGTCTTATTGCACTCTTTTTTAGATTTTTCATTCCGTACCTTAAGCTCTTTCGTAATTTCTAGATTCGCTTCGTCTTCCCTCTTTAACGATAGTTCCTCAGGTTCAGTCTGAAGTTTTGATTTCTGCTCAATGTCAATAGTCTTGATTGACTTGTTGAATTTCTCTTTGCTGGATGCTTCATCTTCTGTGATTTTATTTTTGTTGAATTTCTTCACACATTTTTCCTTGTTATTAACAGGGATGATTTTATTGTCGCAGATAACAACGTCTAATCGCTGTGTTTCTTCTTTGATAGGCAACTTTCTCAGCCTGCACTTTGGCATGAGTTTAGGACCTTGACAAGAATACCTGAAAAGAGATATTCGGTGTTACTCGTGCGTAGGCAATGAAGGAATTGTGTTGTGATTCAGTTTTTTATGATTAACTAAATAACGCTTTTGGCGGAAAGAGAGCCCACAGTCTGTACATTGCCAAGGTTTCTCATCAAAGTGTATCAGTCGATGTCGCTTTAGTTCATATTTTATGCGAAACCGGCGACCACATATGTCACATGCATGGGGTTTTTCACCAGTGTGCTTAGTGATATGCACCATTAGAGGTGGTCTGGTACGAAAGCCTTGATCGCAATAGCTACATTTGAATGGAAAAAAGTCAGTATGCGTGCGATTATGCACAAACAGCGAAGCCTTTTGTTTAAATGCTTTTCCACATATGTTGCACACGTATGGTCTCTCGCCAGTATGTATCCGCCTGTGATCTTCAGCATTACGTTTTGTAGAAAACATACGACCGCAAATGTCACAAGGAAACTTCTTGATACCCGCATGAGTCTCGCGCAGATGTCTTGCCAACCCCTGATTGACACGGAATTGTTTTCCGCAAAGATGACAAGTAAAGGGACGTTCACCAGTGTGAATTCTCATATGCCAAGAGAATGTATAAGGGGAATAAAGATTTTTACCACATTCGTTACAATGATAATAAACTCTACCATTCACTTCCATTCTTGCACGTTTTACAGTCTCTTTGTCTATGCTTCTGGGCTTTTTACTTTGCTTCTTAATTGACAATTCTGGGTGGTATTCCACATTATGCAATTCGAGTAACTTCTTTTTCTTAGCCGTATAATCACAATGCATGCAAGGATATGACTGAAGTCTCCTTCTTCTAGACTTATTGCATGCTTCCCAATCAACAATCTTATTATCAGTTTCACTTTCTTCTTCAGTAACATTCGGTTCCTCGATTTCAACGAGCTTGGTCTTCAGTGAAGATTCCGCATTAATACTTTCAGTGCAGTCCTCGCTGTCGCTTCTTGTTACCATTTTCTCGTGGCAGTTGGCCACGTGCCGCTTATAATGAAATTCTCTTTTGAAAACTCGCTCACATTTTTCACAAGGGTGCATCGTCTTAGCTTGTTTCGAGACATGTTCGTTGGATATCACAGAATTTCGTGCAATTGTACGAGTAGGATTTCTTCTTTGGATATGCGTTCCTGTATTTTCCGGTTGGTACTCCGAGTCGGTGCTTCCATCCACCGAATTTAGACTACTCTCGTCGTATGTCAGCACTTCTACTTTCACTTCGTCAGACTCTCCGGTTTGCGCTAAGGGATCAGTCACTTCCTGCTCTCCAGGAACCGCGCATTTTCGATTCAATTGTGTGGGACTATTTCTGGATAAAAGTGCCATTTGAGCTGAACGGTATGCCGCAAAGGATTTCTTCCTTGGGGCGCCAAACCTGGAAACATAATAAACGCAGGAGATGTGAATGACTTCCCTCTTGTAGCGGTATCGGTTGTAGGGATTAGGATGGGTGACAATCGTATACTAGCAGTTTCGCAAGGATTCGATATGTCTGCTCTTAATGTGATTGTTGAGATAGCGCTTCTGGCGAAATGCGAGGCCGCACTTTGTGCACACAAATGGTTTATCCTCGGAATGAATAAGTTTATGTCTGACGAGTTCCGATTTGACACGGAATCGTTTTGAGCATACGTCACATACGTAATTCTTCTCGCCGGTATGAGTGGTGACATGTGCCAGCATTTCTTGTCTTCGACGAAATTTCTTATTACAGTAGGAACACGGGTGTGGAAATTCATCTGTATGCAGTTTGCTGTGTATATAGAGAGAGGCTTTTGATTTGAATGTCTTGCCGCACGAGTCGCAGATGTACGGTCGTTCTCCCGTGTGAGTGCGACGGTGATCATCCCTGGTAGCCTTGGAGGCAAACGACCTGCCGCAAATATCGCAGGAAAAGTTTTTCACTTTAGCATGCACATCTTTTAGATGTCTGGATAAACCGCCAGAGTCGCGGAATTGTTTTCCACAAATGTGACAGGTAAAAGGCCGCTCGTCTGTATGTATTCTCATGTGCCTTAGATACGAGTCTTTTAGTTTGAAACACTTTCCGCATTCTAGACATTGATGAGATTCTTGTATGTCGGTTAAAACTTTGTGTACTTTACTATGCTCTTGTAAGTCTCCAGCCTGATCAAATTCTTGTGAGCATGTTTCACATTTAGTCCTTGTTCTCTCTTGTTCCTCATTCAAATGATTCTCTAGGGCTATCGTATGCGTGTGTAATTTACTGTACCCCTTGGTGATAGCTTCTTTCGATACATTGGACTTATCTTGTTTAATTTCAGAATCATTACTAGCCAGTGGGTCAGGCATCATTGGACCCTGGTGAAGGGTCGTGTCCACAACGGTTATCCAAGCCGAGTCTGTATCCCTTCTCATCATGAGTTTTCTGTCATGTCGTTGATTTGGGCTTTTGTACGGCTTCCAAAATATATTCTGCGTGTCAAGGAATACTTTAAATGGTGTCTGGACTCTACTGGACCTGCAAAACAGTCAAAACTTGACTCCAGATTTGCAGTTGTGTGACGAGGCAGAAGGTGGGTGGTGTACAGTCCGTTAATCAATTTGCACAAGGGAAATCGTCACCTTTTCATTGATCTTAAATCATTGGAGTCATCGGCACTGAAGTGTGTACTGTCTGGTTTTTCTATATATGTTAAACAAAGCGCGGTGTTCATTACCAAATAAGAAGTTTTTAGTTAGTGCATTAATGAAACTGTTATTCGATGAGGCTTTTGGAAAGTTTAGGTTACCACTTGATTCCAAATTCATTTTTCTGGCTCGTCCAATATCGTCTTGTTCATCAGTTTTTTCGAGTCATTCTGTCATATTGACACGACATAGATACGAGTGTTTATATATTAAAATCTTTCGCAGTTCATCCAATTTCTGCTGCATGGATTATTGTATTTTTAGCACGTTCATTTTATTTTGTTCTCCTTTCATCCGAGACTCTTAACTTCCATTTGGAGCTTTTTGTTGCAATGTATCCAATCTGAATATCTAGAAGTGTACATCTCCTGAATTTCGTTCAGTTTTTTTACAACAAAAGTAAAACACAAGGTGCCAGTGGATGCCTTTGATTATCGTTTATATTCACGAGTATGTTTACTGATGTGCATTTATTTGGAGTAAAGAGGCGATTACCGGATTTTGACAATTTCATGAATATATTAGTTTGTCATGCAGTTATCTTAAGTCACTAACCGATTGACTGGCGATGAAAGCAACAATTTTTTATTCAAAACTCATATAATGTTCTGAATAGGTAATAATAAAATATCTCATAAAGCTCTACCCTGACCACCCACCTTTAAAGTTAACCTGCCTAACATATCCCATCCTCTATTGGTTATGATATTATATTATGTTTTTTTTACGTTTCAATTGATCTTTACTCAGTAGCTAATTAGAGTTATTTAATTTAAAATAAGGGATATCGAAATAAATAACTGCCTTATTTTTATATATAAGATCTTAAATATAGGTTGAACTTATATGTTGAACCATGTATACATAGAGTAAGACAATGAAATAAATAGAGTTATGTATAACTTAATAACTAACAGTATTTAATACTGATGATCTATGTCTAAGCATGGTTAATATTGTGTTTGGAAGACTATAGATTTGATAACATGCTGCATAAGCAGAAGGAAAACTCTTGAATAAATGGAAAACAATAAAATGACTTTCTTGGTATTTTTTTTATCATTAATTAATAATAAAAGATAGGAAATGTCATCTAAAGTTGATCATCAAATGAATGACACTTCAATTTCACTTTTCAGGGATATTTTAAACTAGGCAAAAATGGAAAATTTTCCATAATAGAAAAAAGTACTTTACCTTTCAGTATCGTTGACAATTATCTCCTCATTCAGATCTCCTTTCATATGATTCTGCTGCTCATCATGTGGCTGTAAATAAAACCTAACTTGTCACATCAATAGTGAATATAAGCATCAAACTTTTCCTTGATTGCTTTAAGCTGTATATGAAACTGAATATTAAAATGAGTTTGTATAATCGATGTCTCAATACTATTTTAAGAAATTACATTATTCAACTAGCCATTGAAACAAATATTAATACCTCATCAGAATTTGTAAATATTTGTAATTAACATTGAGAAAGCAAACCTGTTGTTTATGCTGAAATTCTTCTTGCATTTGAAGAAGACGACGTTCAGCATCCAGGCATCCTTCAGCCAATTCGTGCCATGCTAAAAGTGTTGCTGCACAGTGGTAACACAGCTGGAGTGGCAAATTATCAGTTTCAGATACCTGAAATATTAGTAATATTAAATATATGCTTCTTACATAATAAAGTGAAACAGTACTGGATTTCTATGCTTACATGAATAGGGAGGTACTTATGAATTTTGTTACATAGCTCATGCTCAGCACCTTCACCCTCAAAAATAGGGATTAGATGGTCATTTAAATTAGCACAAACTCTGCACATATCCATCCAATTTGAATTCTCTTCAGGGTGACTGATTGTATCAATCACTTTTGCATTAGTAACTTCTATTTCACCAGTTTGTTCATTCTGGATATTTGTCACCACAAAATATTCCTCCGTAGCTTCTTCATTTTCTTCATTCTCTTCAACTATATTCTTTACAGTTTGTATCAGTATAGATTCGTCTTCACAAGCCTCCAACTCAACTGATGTTCCAACCTCCATCTCATCTGCAAAATCAAAAATTCTTATGTTATTGTTATATTATACTATACAAATTATTATATTGAAATATATACTTTAATGCACAATAGAGTGTAGAAGAGTACAAGAGAAGAGAATTTAACTTTTACATGTTCAATTTATTCATAAATTTTTAAATTATGTTGCTATTTCCCTGTCTTCGAAATTAGTCCATTATAGAGATACATCAATTTATTAAAGATACATCAATTTTGTACACATATGCTCACAACATTGTCGTGTTATTAATTTATTTGCTAAAGTTTACTTGATAACATATCAGATAGATTTAATGGTAATTTGACAAGTCACTTACATTCTTGAGGAACGCCACTCATTATTCTTCACAAAAAAATGGCTAGGCATTTGTGTAGCACAGAATGGAGCATTTCACTACCGAACTGTAGCATCGCAAAAAATTATTAGTTTGATGGTTCAATTCACAAGGTTTAAGCTAAACGACACAATGCATGAAAAATATTCATTACATTTCAATACTTTCAATTAGTTCCAACATAAACAAATAATCTATACAGTAAGGTATGTACTAATGTGTACTAATGTCTGAATATGAAACAGGATATCACTGAATATCATACAAATAAAAATGTAGGAATAAAGCATTATTACCAAGCCAACGGTACAAAATTTGTTCACATACTATCTTTGCTGAAAATGCGTACACAATATTCAATTTAAAAACTGATTTTAACGAAAAATTATTAATCGTTCTATAAAAGTTGACCCTAGGGAAATATTGACTGCGAAAACTTCCGGTTATCTTTGCTAAAATTTGTGAGGCAGGTTGACAGGCAGAGATTCTCCGCTATTTACCGCAGGTTCTCAAAGCAACCCTTAGAACGAGGCCGGAAAATATAGAAATCTTCAAGAACTATTGACAAAGCCTATTAATGTAACGTTTCCCAAAAACTGAGGTGACAATTTCACACCCGTAACACCTCAATTTTTTAAAAATACGTATTTTTGGAGCATCTCATATTTAATGCCCGTAGCTTATATCTTTATCATAACAAAGGTACGTACTGAATATCATGGTGATACAAATATCAAGTTCTATATTCACATAAGTTTTAGGGGTAGTAATTCATCAAATTAAAAAAAGTTTATATAAAACTTTTAATGCATGCAGTATAATTATCGTTATATCACACTCTCGTTTGTATTTAAGGTTAATTTGCTCATTGACTGAAGGAACTTCTTTCAACAACAAAAAAATGGCACATTATAAAGGAGCTGCCAGTGAGGCTGGCAGAGCTATGCAACTTATGAAAAAGCGTGAAATAGCACAGCAGGAGATAGAACTGCGAAAAAAGAAAATTGAAGATGACCTTAAAATTCATAACATTGAAAATAAATTTGCTACGCATTATAATGCTGTGGAACAGCAGCTCAAAACGTCTACGATCGGTCTTGTTACTTTAAACGAGATGAAGGCAAAACAGGAAAATATTGTGAAGGAACGAGAGAGAAAGTTAGCACAAAAGGAAAGAGAAAAGGAGCAGGAGAAAGAACGAGCATTAGCTGCTAAACAGGCAGAAAAAAATAAGCAAAAGAAGCAAATACAAGCTCTATCATTCAATTTGGATGAAGAAGAAATTGAGTGCTCTGATGAGGATTCAGATGCTAAATCCGAAAAATCTAATAAATCAAAGAGTAGTGATAGTTCTGTGTCACCAGTGAAAAAAATCAAGAAGAATCCTGATGTAGATACCAGTTTTCTACCAGACAGAGAGAGAGAAGAAGAGGAAAATAGATTAAGAGAGGAGTTAAGGCAAGAATGGGCTAGGAAACAGAATGCTTTGAAGGAAGAGGAAATTGAAATTACTTTCAGTTACTGGGATGGATCAGGCCACAGAAGAAGCGTTATAATGAAAAAAGGTAGAGGTTTATGTAGAATAATTGATATAATCTTCATTCGAATCGTATAATTTGATTCTATGGATTTATTATACATACAGTGCAAAAGAATTTCTGTATTAATCGATATTAGTTTGTACTGTGGGCAGGTAATTCAATATATCAACTTCTCCAACGATGTCTGGAGGTATTAAGAAGAGAATTCAGTGAGCTTAAGACGGTAATGGCTGATCAACTGATGTACGTCAAAGAGGATTTAATATTACCACATCATTACACATTTTATGATTTTATTGTGACAAAGGTAATTTTTACATCTATCTAATAATTTTTCTAAATAAACTGTCAATATTTTTTGAAATATAAGAATGATTTTGTTGTTTTAGGCTAGGGGTAAAAGTGGTCCTTTGTTCACCTTTGATGTTCATGATGATATTCGTGTAATGCACGACGCTTCCGTTGAAACGGAGGAGTCCCATGCTGGCAAAGTATTACTTAGGTACTAAATATTACCTCAAATACGGGCACAATACACATGTGATCTTACCATAAGAGATATAAGAAATGTCACCTTTCCTAAATCACTTAAATAATTTATAATTACAGATCTTGGTATGAAAGAAACAAGCACATCTTCCCAGCTAGCAGATGGGAACCTTTTGATCCTACAAAAAGCTACGACAAGTACACTGTGTCGGATAAAAATAAGAAGAAAGACAAACTTTAAGAAAGTTAAGTGAATTATGTTTATTTATATACAACACACGTTCCATTTGAACATTAGATGCAATTTCGTAATACAGAGGTGATTATATCCTCAAGTATTTCTACGATTCTCAAAATTGTGACTTGTATTTTGTATACACAAAGAATCGGTGATGAAGCAATAGTGGACAAATCATATCTGATAAAATAGAACAAGTTTCGAATAATACATCGCAAATGAAATTAACCAGGGTGTATAAATTATCTTTAATCTTTTGAATACTGCTCTGTAATATAAGATGTAACAAAAGTAAACAGATACACTGCCTTATATTCGTATGATGAATGGATTTGTTATTATGCAACCAGGGTTTTCTGAGTGTTATATCTCATTAGTATTGACACACAGAATGAGAAACCTGTATAGTTAATAGCATACAATTCAATTAAAATAATCTATATGAAAATGTTGGATATAAAATCGAAATAAATATATTTCGTGGGATGTGTTAGTTAACTGTTAATTTTTCTCGTTTTATTGTAAGGCGCTCAGAACTTATTCAATATTCACTGGCTATATTAGGTTGATACCTTGACTGGAATAGAGGCATTGAAATTTGAGCTTCTTTGATTAGTTCATCAATAATATCTTGAGATATATCTCCTATAGTGTCGATAGTTGATACAGAGGAAAATGAAGGAATCGTGCTTTCATTTGATTTAGTTTCTACATTTCTTGTTGGACTAGCTATGATTTCTCCAACCTGCTGTAATTTCGGGTCCTTGTTATTACTTTCTGCGTGATATTCCTCGATCAATTTTCGTATTTCGTTTTCGGAAACAGGCAATATTTCCTAAAAGCACGTTCATAGTGAAAATATTTTATACTTGGTATATATTAACCACGCATCGAGTTATTAGTTACTTTGGATTTTGATTCTTCTAATGTTTGCAGTGAATGATTAATACAGCCCAGTCTATGTTCCAAGCGTTCATGCTTTCCGTATTTCATATTTTGGGATAGTTTGAACACGCGAGGATTAATATGCTTGAGTAGAGCGAATGAGAATTAAAAGTGTTAAAATTAGAAATTATTATATTATCTTTATTACAACAGTTTACTTACTGCGAGCTTTTCATCTAATTCCTTTAGTTGTCTTATGCTATTGGCATCAAGTGAATATGGATTGGCATTTGTCTGACATTTTCTATCACCGTTTATTGATTCACTGTTTTTTTTATTATCATCTGGTTCTGTTATCAGAAGATTCTCCAATCTTTGTTTTTCTTCGTCTGTTATTGCCAATGATCCCATAGAGCACGCAGCTAACTAAAAGTATTTCTTTTACAATTGCAATGGCTTAAAAATAGATTAAAAGTAAATGTATCAGTGGTAGTTACCTTTTTATTCCTCTCAGTAAATATAACATTCTTTCTTTCAAGCATAGATAGTTTCTTTTTTAGTTGCTGCTTTTCAGTGGCAAGCTTTACAAATGTTGATTCATGTGTGTCCATATTGTTTATTGTAGAAATCTCGGAAGGTAGAGCATTGTTCGCATTTTCTATATTAATTATTATAACGGTTAATGATAATTTGCTGATGGACCATCAAGATTTGTATTTTCACAATGTACCTGAAGTTACGATTTTAATTTCCGGGCACAATTGAAAAAATGCTTCTGTATTTTTCAATAATCTTCCCGTTTCAGGAGATCTCAGTAACAATAATTTTTCAAGTTCTTTGCGATTTTGTCGTTGACAATATAAAGTGTCTGTAACTTCTTTCTAAATCATCCATAAAACATACCCCAACTTAATTTAATCAATATTTGAACAAAAAATTGGTTTGCCATGACTACACGTATGCGATACTTTGTTTTATCAATAATATCCTTTCAGCATTGGTAAAAGTGAATTAATTTTCCTTTGAAATTACCTCAATTCTTTTCTCCAATTCATTAATGGACTCGTCAAGTTCGTCCATTCTCATAATATTTGTTTCCTTCCCTTTAACACTTTCATCCGCATTGCAATCCCCCAGGCACTTTGTGTTTCGTGACTGGTACTCCCTCACAGGAAATAGTTCATCAGGATTTCCATTGATAATAGTTTCAATTGATAATATTTCCTCGGGCTCATTCTCTCTTGATGACAGACATTCACGTAATTTTAATACGGAATCAGAAACGTTGTTGTAATCCAGTTGCAATTCTCTCAGAGCGGCTACAGCTTCTTCGAAGATTAACGAGCGACGTCCTTCGGCTATATATATATATATATTTGGTGGAAATAAATTTTAAGGAAAAGATGGAAAATAATGTAGTACGGATAACATAAAAGTGGAATTCACAAATATATCGAAGTGTGAACGGACATTGAATTATTGCAGTATTCAATATACATATATTCTGCTAAACAGGTGATCCTACCATTGATTATATACAAACTACATTCTAATTAAGAGTGAAATTCAATATTTAGAGCATAAAGCTACAGTGATAAATAATAAGAAAATAAACTATGAGAGCGTAACAAAATCACCTTTAAAATGCTCTCAAATATTTGAAAAAGACACTTATGCAGTTCATGCGTGTGTTGAGACGAGACTGTGAAATTAATATAATCGATAAGCGGTTTACCTATAGTACACAGTTACAAGCATATAAAATGTAATTTAAGACAAACTAAGATCATTGCGCACTACAGTTTATTTTCGGTAGTCCCTGTATCCATTTCCTCACTTGAGTCTGGTAATACGATTGTACCTCGTCTAGGTTTCCAGGAGATTTCCATATCAGGCTCTCCCTCATCATTCTCGTCGCTCTCGAGATTCAAGGTTGAATTTTCATTGGAACTTAAATTCGCCTCGTCACTGTCTAAGGACATCCCAAGGCGATCAGATTCATTTGGAAATAATTTAGAGGCACTGTCCGGCAATCGTGCTGCCGGTGTTTCTTCTTTCAGTTTATCTTCTAGTTTGGATCCTGAAGCCATATCCGAACCGTCTGATTTGGCTTTAAAATCCGTGCTGAATTGGTCATTTAAGCGACTCGAATTTGTTGAAACCATATCGTTTCTTCGTGGCGACGAGGAACCGGGCCGTAAATGATTTCGTAGACGATGATATCGGGATTTTGGCCGAGAATCTTCTTCGTCGCTACTACCCTCTGTATACAGTTCTTCCCCGGAAATCCATAGATCTTCATCCTCCTGAAATACAAAGTAAAAATGATCAATCTACTTCTTGCATTTATTAAGTTATATTTAGAATAATTTAATATAGTTGCAGCATCTCACCTCCCTCCTTAACCTTGCAAGTTGAGTTTGTACTGCAAGTTTCGAAAGATAGGCTTGCGACGCGTTCTTCGACGAATCTTTCGACATCTTACCTAGAGTTTATAACAATTTCATGACTTTTTAGAATGTTTTTGCCTGTTACGCATGAAGCACCTTTTACGGCGATCGTAAAGAACCAGCAGACAAAAAAGAGCTACGGTTGCCAATGTCAATAAAGGAAATCTACTGGCTCAGTGAGATTCATCACGGTTGCACAATTTCACAATGCACCTACGACTGTACATGCATTTATTTACATAGCCTGGAATTTCATTTCCAATTACAATAAATTCTCCCACTGTAACCAGTTTGACTGGATCATCATTTGATTCTGTCCCGGTCGCGGCGAACATCCAATGGAAACGATTTGAAGTGCACAAACTTGTATCCATACTCGTATACTATACGGATAGTGTGATTCAAATGGTATTTATGATCTCACCCAATAGGATTAGTATCTACTTTTTGTATACATACATATAAAACAAAATACTCCTTCCACGTGATATCTGACACTTTTATAAAGTGGTTAAAGATTGCTTAACGATATGAATCACACAAAAGAAATATAATAATCTCTATAAATCTTGGATATTAATTTTTTCCAGTTTTGTCTCACAGCCTACAATAATTTTCTCTCAAGGTTGTGATTTTCTTCATTATGACACTCCGCTCGATACAAACTTTAAGTTACACTCCTTTAGTATCTTTGATGCGATAATACGTTTATAGAATTTTGTTTTATTCAATGGGACTCACCCTGTGAGTGTCGCCGACGGGCGACATTCTTTGAGAGCGTACTGGCTTTTGAATGCTATGAGGGCTGCCTGGTTAGCTATAGCCATTACAGACATACGAGCGCAGAAACTACGACAGCAGTGGGGAAACGAAGCACACGCTGCACGCGTTACATGTTATAACAAGGAGTTGCTGTGCTGCACTGTGCTGTTTTGCGTGGGGCCGCTTCGTGTGGTGTTGATCGAGTCTGCGTGGTAGTCGCAGGATAGTCTGGATATAATAACACGATTTCTATTATTACGGTCAGAGGCTTGAGGGATAGGAAAAAGTATAATATTAATGGCCCCTATACTCTGAGCTCTGCGAAGTGGGCCACCTTGGTACAAGAGACCAGTTCGCTTTCGCCTGATAGAATTCAGTTTAAATGATTTACTATTCTTTAGATGTTCTTCTGAGAGATATGATTTTGGTGAGATTTTCGTGGAATAATTGTGCAATGAATTTGGTGCAATTTAGCATTACATAATTATAGTTGCTTGTGATTTGAATTTTTATTGATATTGTATGCTGGATATCTAGATGCTATAAACTTATCGCTTATTATTTCTCTTGTGGACATTTTGGATTTTTAAATGTAAAGTAGTTAATTATTTTGTATTTGTGGAGGCAGCTATCAGATTTGAAAGAATGGCAAACGTTATGTTCCACGCATGCCGGATATATAAATTGAGTAAGCTATTTCTGTGGCGGACAAAGATATTATTTTTGCTAGTTGTTTATTACGATCATTACTGATATAATGGATATAGGTTTTTTTGTGTTTAGAGAATTGATATTTAGGAAATTGTTGTTATTGACTTTTTAATTTTTAGCTCTTGGGAATGACGAGTTATAAATTAGTATTTTTGTAATTTTTATTACTTTTTTGGAAGCTATTCAGTTTATTCTTATCGTTGAAATTTTTATATACCGGGTTATTCGGCTCAAATGGACCACCTGAAATAGAGCGGCCATTTGATTCTTAACGTACAACTATGTTCAGGTGGTACGTTTAGGCTGGATAATCGGGTATACTTTGAATTACAAATTATGTAGGTACGACTAACATGAGATGAGTTTTCGTTATTGTCGGACACAGAAGAATGTATTTCTATTTGCAATTCAGTAAAGAAAGAGCTGGATGATGTATATGTAGATTGAAATCATTTTTTTTGATTCCGTGAACCTTGAGGAAACATTTTTTATACTGTATAGAGGTAGTAGAGTAGTTGTACAAAATATAGTTATATTAGTGCTACATACAGATATTCATTGCAAGGGCTTGATGGAACTAGGATTCATGTAGGTAATATTTTCTGGAAAGTGATCCATGATGATGAAATTCTTTTCATTAGGTTGAATCAACGTGTCAAGAAAACCAAACCAGTAAATTACTAGCCCTGGTCCAAAACGATTCCAATAACTTGAGAATTGGTCTTTGATATATTTTTTGTGCATATCGGCACTACCGAAGCGAGCTTTCGATTCAATCCAATTGATAACAAAGCCATTCACGGCAATTGGTACTTCCAGTTTAACGTCTGGGGTTTTGTCATAGCCCTTTTGTCTTAGATGCTCTTCATCATGAAAAGCTATATTTCTTTCGGTCATATAAGTTTGTAGGAGTACTTCATATTTTTGACCCACAGAACTGCACAGTTAGGTAATGATTAGTAATTCGATAATAGAAAAAATGCAAATGCAACTTACCGTCCAATTGCATCTGCAATGGGTCCATATTGATCATCAAATAATGTACACTGTAAAAAATATTGTTACTGTACTAATATAGTTAGTATTGATATATTTTATTGCACTAATGATTATTACCAAATAAACTTCGTATGCAAGATCTTTATCCTCTATGAGAGTGGTATCTTTGAACTGTTTTTTCAATTCTGCTTTTGGAGCTAAAAATATAAAATTTCTTGATTTCAATTGAATATGATAGACATAACTTAGTGGCTCAATGCAACTCTTACTATTTGGTTTTACAGTATCATAATGTTTCTCCAAGACATGCCGTGCTAATAATGCTGGAGGGGCTTGAAGCTGTTTTGCTATTCGTATGAGTATTCCCACAGGTTCTCTACGTTCAATAGCCTTGTGATAACTGTGGTTGATGAAAATTGATTATTTATATATAAGAATATAAAAGTATCAATAGGTCAATTCTATTCTATTTGGTTGCTCTCAAATATTCATACCGTATAAATTTAATTACACATATTAAGTACTTACTTTGTTAAGTAGTTTTTGTTACTCCTGAAAAGTTTACCATGACATATTTTCATTCGTCGCTGTACTTCCGCGGACAATATACTGCTCAGAGTATATGGCGAAATACTAAATAAAGAGAAAATCATTTTTTAAACATCCATTCAACATAAATTTTGTATTCCTGAAGTACTTATTATTGCCGGTTTTCACGAGACAGTTCAATTTCCAATAACAATATATTGTTGGGAATTCAAGAAGTAAATAAACAGTATAAAAAGTGACGTTAACCTGCTGTATTTTTCTGTTAGCATTCTTTCGCAATCTATGGACAGACCGCGAAATGAACGGATTGTGTTCATTATGTCGTTGTACAATTCTTCCTTCATTTTCAATTCACAATAATTTCCAGAAATTTCAATAAACGGCACAACTTTTACAGCAACATGAAGGAATATTGAACATTCGCCATATGTTACGATCCCACTAGAGGTGCGTTTAAGGCAACTCCTCAATCAAATAAAGTTTTACCGACGGCTCTCTGCAGCAGCGACAGAAATCCCTATTGGCGCCATCGTAGTACGTCCTAAGCATTTGCTTATACTATGCTATCGACAGCGCATCGAGGAACCATTTATAAATATTGAATAAATGTAAAACTTTGTAAGCAAACAATACTTTATTCCAAGAATAAGCTAAGTGAGGTAATAAATGAGAAATTATCAATTAACACAAGACATTATGATAGAAATTATCAGTTTCAACAATGACTGTTTAAGCGGTTTCGAAACAGCTTCTATGCTACATTATATCGTGTCATACGGTGAATATTGCAAACTGACATTCTAAATTTTATTACAGTAAGTAAAATAGAACTTCGCCAATTTTCTAAATATTTGAAAAAAAATATTTGTAAGAGCTCCAAAACTATCTTACATTACATCCGCCATTATTAAAAGATCCTTCACGTACATAATAACGGTATTCGAATCCATCGTCGCAATATTCTATTTTGATTTATTCATCTCGTAATCTGATTCTTGATCCACAGTACTGTTAATAACAAAATCATGCAGACGGTCTGTTTTATATTTTAAGAAAACCATTTACATTTACCGAGCGCACAGTTATTATAAGTTTGAACGTGGGCTTTTAAAGCGACCTAATTGTCCAAAGTTCATTCTATCTTCTATGTTTTAAATAAAAATAATAAAGTCACCAGTCGCTCCATTTTACTATACAGTAAGTATCGATTGATCGGTAATCTTAATACACATTCAAACTTTAACTGTCATTTATAGAAATGACATCAGAAAAGTTACTAGAACAGAATTTTCTCTACCAACACATTCTCCTTTGAATATACAGCTGTGTGAATAGCAGTGCTATATACAGCTGGTAAGTGTCGATCCAGCAAAGTTGTTCCCTATTGTTAGAAACTTTGAAACATCAGGCATTATCTTTCCCGAGAAATGTACGTTTTAAGGTACAGATTTCCCACGTATAAGAAGTTCGATATTCTGATATTTCATCGGGAGCGCGAATACCGTGAGGTTCACGCGTACCGGAAGTGACCGACAGTATTATCGTGGATTTTCCATACAAAAATTTTGTTAAAACGAATTAAATTCAAGTTCGCTCGAATAAGTATGTGTAAATATGATAATACCTCGTCATTACTATCGGTAATTGAATTTATATTAAATCTGAACGTCAGCTGTATACTTTTATCCAGTAATTACAATCCTGCGAAGCATTCATAAAAATGGATGTCCCTCTACATGGCGGGGAGGAATACGATCAATTTATTAAGCCAGTGATGAATACTATGCAAATAATATCAATATGGCCTCTAGCAGCAGACTGCGGATCTTACGAGTATCTCCTCAGAATCTGCCATCAGATTTTAATGTTTTTCGTAACGGGTACTATGTCTATCGTAGTGACAGCTGATGTTATTCACAATTGGGGAAACATGGACACGGCTACCGAATGTTCGCTCATAGCATCTGCCTTCGTTTTGTGCTTTTTACGATTAATGGTCTACACGTATCATCAGAAGGATATGAGATACGTGGTCGAAACAATGAGATCTGATTGGGCATCCGCAACCTACGAGGAGAAACAGGTTCTTAAGGAAAAATGTGATTTCGCCTTTAGGTTGGCAAAATATTTCATTTCTACTGTTGCAATTACGATAGCGTTCTTTATGGCCGTTCCTATGCTAGAGGTATGCATCTATTTGAATGAACCGATGAAAAGTTTTGTTCCTTATCACAATTTTATTTGCCATTGACGTTAGACATATATTCTTCACTCCGAGGAAAAAATATTACCATTTCGTGGTTACTTCTTTCTTAATCATACTCTGTCTCCGAATTACGAGATGATTTATATTTTTGAAATAATTGCCGGCTCTTTCGGAGGCAGCATGATAGCTGGTGTCACCAGTTTCAATCTCGTAGTAATAATGCATGGAGCAGCGAGGTTCAGTCTTTTACAAAAGAAATTAGAGTCTCTGAATAGGAATGATCCAGACGTTAATAAGCTTATGGTAAAGTGCATTAAGCTGCATCAAGATGCTATCAAGTGAGTATATTGTATACCTTATGTTAAAGGATTTTATAAATGAATATCACGTAACGTATGGAGTATGTTTGGGGTACAGATTTGCCGACGCTCTGGAGGACATCATAAACGTAGTGGCGCTGGGACAATTTGTCACCAGCACAGGCTTGGTGTGCTTCGCAGGATTTCAGCTGACTTCGGTAAGTGAATTACTCGATCTCTGATCTGAGAAATACTGATTCTGATTACTGTACGTAGATGCTCGAGGACAGAGGACGACTGATGAAGTACTCAACGTTTTTGAACTCCGCAATCCTCGAGTTGTTCATATTCAGTTTTAGCGGAAACGAGTTGTTAGTCGAGGTAATACCTGAAGAATTTCAAAGTAAATGAGTTCCATCATTTTTATTCCTAAAAAAAATTAAATCCCTCGTTCTTTCTTAACTTTCGCAATAAATCAATTAATCGACCAGACACGTATACGTATACTGTACCTGAGAGGTACACTTACATTAATGTACTCTTTAATATAAAAATAGAGCGAAGCTGTCGGCGATGCGGCCTACCGCAGCGATTGGGCCAGTAGTTCATTTACTCAGAGTCTGCGAATATTGATGATGCGAGCTACGTTACCTAGCAGAATCACTGCAGCTAAATTCTACAGTATGTCCCTTGAGAGTTTCTCAGCGGTAAGTCACTTAACATTGTGTAACAAAGTTTTGGGTAGATTTGCGCGAACGTGGTGAACTTCTAGAAAGGGGAAGATAAAAAGTATGTTCCTTTTCTTCTAGGTTCTCAGCACGTCATTCTCGTACTTCACTGTTCTGAAAGCTATGAGCGAGGAGTAAACATGGTGTAGTTCATGTATATGTATTACCCATCAATGTAATAGGACTAGAAAAATTCACTGTAAATTTCAATGACTGTGGCTCCATTAAGAGACAGGGATCCTTTGGAGTCCTCGAACGTTTCACATATATAGTTAGTCTGCTTAACCTAAAAATATCCGAACGCTTCAAAGGGCCGCTTAAAAGTCTCTGGTCCTTCGAGTGGAACAGCGTCTAATTAGATGAACACGACGTCACGCTACAGATAAGTCATTGAGGGGTTTGGTCTTGCGTCTGTACCAACACTGAAGGTAATTGAGTTTAAGATGATCAGAAAAGAGTCCAGGTCTAATTATCTCTGCGAGATATATTTTTTTTCGGCTCCTACAGTTGGCATTGATCAACTCTGTATTTATCAAAGAAAGGTAGGATATATCTCTGAGAAATCATGTCGCAAGACTGGAAAGTATAATTTTTGGTATTTTTGGAATAGAAAGAAGAACGAGCCAAGATTCGGCCAGTCTTCACTAGGAGATTGAGAAAGTATCGTCGTTGGGTCTCGTTAAGATGGGCAGTGGATACAAGATCTCGTTTGCTATAAATAACTCGGCTAAACAATTGTTTTGAGTAAAAAGTTTGTGCAAACAGGGTCTCGGAGGCCCCACTACGAAGATCCTGAGCTCAGCTGTTCTTAGGGTGGGGTAAACTATGAGGCGACGGTCTTCGGAGCGACTCGAGGGTATTTTCATCGCAGCAGTACAACACGTGCACTCACCAAGTGCACGCACACGCGATCCATTTTTCCTTTACGTTTGCCGTTCAGATGCATCGATTTTTGGTTGGCTTTGAAAAATAAATGTTTTTTAAATCCTGACTCTGTTTTGCGGGCTTGAGAGATTTCGTGTTTTGTTTTGTGATTATCGGTATCGTCGCGATGCCATAATGCAAGTTTGCCGGTTTTGTATACATTGTCTTTTTTATTCTTGCTTCTATCATTTCCTTCATTCCCAACCGGCAGATATGGGAACACTCAATGTAACATGAGGAAAAAGTAAATGATGTCAATTGTCGTCGACGAGATGACAACATGGCGAATATTAAGGTTGCTGTACGAATCAGACCGATCTCCGAGCGGTAAGTTGGCATTACGAAATGAAAAAGAAGGAACAGATAAATTCCTCGGTTAGCTAACAATAAGTCGGTGTTGGTAACGTTCAAAATTGCTCATCAATCTTCTTTAGTTCGAAATAGACGACATCCATGTCACTAAAGGGGGACGCGACACAAGTTTTAAAAAATTGTCATGACTACAAATTCAAGCATTTCTTGTCAAAGATTATTACCTATGCTTCTGTAAGATCCAAATAACTCGTATTACATGATTGATCTGATAGTACCTTAAGAGATTGTATTTAAGTTTGCAATGTGAGAGGTTTCAAAATGGCGATTGTTTCGTTGCTATTTCAAGTCTTACGCAGGCGTGCGGAAATGTAGATGGATTATATGCGAAGGTCAGGGATAATAGACTCGAGGGTTTTACAACCCAGTTCTGGAAATGCTATGTGTTTATGAAGCTTAGTACAAAGACAGACTGTTATAGTATTACAGTAAGTTACACAAGACTTGCCTCTCGTTGGTATTCAATTATAAACATTAGATCTGCGTTCTTACGATACAGCCAATATCCATGGACAATTTACTGCATAAAGGTTAGCTAACCCGTAAGTGAACATGTTTATTTTCGAGAAATTCCCGGTTATCACAGGTAACCGTAAACATAGTATACAGTTTATATATATATATATATATATATACACCTATCTAAATACATATATACATATATTGACGCACGGCGCGTGTTCGCGATACACGTTGGTATATTCACACGCGGTGGCAAGGTCTATATTTAAAACGAAGGGTGGAAGTAGAACAGGAGCAAAAGGCGTAAAGTGAGCCAGTGGCGAGCAGGGTCACCGGAAAACATCACCGGAAATGACTAAAAGAAGACTCGACTAAAGACGCATAGGTTCCAGGACATCCACGTAATACTACGAGGATGGAATTAAATCACATTTACACCCGGCAGTTCAATATCACCTCCAGGGAGATTTAATGCTTGCAGAAGAGCACCGTGTAATACCTGGTATACCATCCTATAATAAAAATACAACAACGGTGGTTCCATGCACTAAGAATCTTTTGATATCCTGTAATAAATGCTAAAGCATAGGTACCGGTATCATTATGGCGCCGGAGGCATCAGGGCTCTCTCATCCATCGATCTCTGAGCCGTTTATCCAACAAAGAGGCGCATCTAGCGTGGTAAAAGTCGCCCGAGTAGGAATAGCACAAGCCAGCGATGACACACGACTCGACAGTTTAACGACTCCAACAGGAACATCGCGAGACATCCGCTCTAGAATAACAGCCCCAGGGGCCGGCAGACGAAAGGACCGACACCGACACGCAACTTCAAATAATAACATTGCGATACGCGACTAGAAGATGCACTCACACGGCGCCCATCTTCATTCAAGCTCCGCGAGTGGCTTCTCTGAGGCTTCTGCTTGATGAAAGATCGAGCTTCTGTTTGTAATGTAAACGGACGCGCTCCTTGCGGCGAGCACTGGAAGTGGCTGCATCGGAGACTCCAAACTGATTAGAAAGTTGGGTAGTGTGTGTTTTGCATGTAAAGTGGAGCTGAATTCTTATGTGGATTTCAGTGCTACCGTAGGATCGGTTGAATCGAAATGATTTATAGGTTACGCGGAACGACGCCTGTTGGAACGGTTGAATATAATGGATCCGTTTGAGCAATAAACATAGGTGGTATCCAAGGACAATTGTAAAGGGCTCTATAAATGTATAGAGAATTTGCGAGTGTGTTGTAATCTGATAAAATCACGCGAGCTAGTCATCTCAGGAGCGACGTGATAGAAGAGTCGGGTTAAAGTACTACGTTATGTGTAAGAGATAAATAGATAGATAGATAGAATAGATAGAATAGGTAGGTGGGTGGAAGAGAGGGAATACTTATTTGTTTTGTCACGCCAAGTGCTACCCTACACGACAGGGTGACCCGAAAAGCTGTTTGGTCGTGATATACACGTTCATGGTTGGTACGGATTCTGGAGCATGTGGTATTAGATGTACGGATGATGTTTAGAAATGCTAGAATGTTACTGATGGTGTTGTTAAATCATCAATTACGGCTTCACTTCCGGTTTACGTTCGCGAACTTGGACCTTGGCTTTGCGTACTGGCGAAAGGAAGTTACGCGAGCGTATACTTGAAATAGCTGAAGAACTTTTTTTACGACTCGAAAACGTGTCTTTGGGAAAATCGAGCAAAGCGTTAAGTCGTCTTAGAATAACATTCTACATTGCTGCTTGGTGCGAAGGTGAACAGGATGCGCTGCACGCACAGTTGGTTTCAAATAAATTGTGCCATCCCGGAAGAGGTATCGTGACGCAGTCGATAGAGAGATAGGATTTATTTATTAGGTATTTTATTTATGTGGCTTGCGATATTGTTATTAAAAATTAAGCAGGTCGAGAGGGATTAATTTGAATATTTTTTTGTTTTATAACAATCCAGGGAAATCACTTTGACTGGAGCCGAAGTCGTGGTACATACAGATGCCAATGAGATCTCGCTCACGAATCTTAAGGTGTCCTCGAGTAAGGCTGGTGACAGTCGGGAACGGACGAAGAGATACGGATTCGACTACTGTTTCGATTCGTCTGAACCTGATTCTGAGAAATATGCTACCCAGGAGAAGATTTACGAAACACTTGGGAATTCGGTTCTCGAGGCAGTCTTTGCCGGTTACAATTCTTGTCTTGTGGCTTACGGACAGAGTGCTTCTGGGAAGACCTACAGCATGATGGGGCCAAAGGTACATTTTTTTTTTGGTTTCGAAGCGCGATTCCGTTTTCTGAGAAACTTTGGACCTTTCGAATATTTATTGTAAATTAGTGATGAAATATTACATTTCACGGAAGCATTAAATCAATGCGGTATCATCAGTGACTATCTGCGTGGCGTGTGTAAATGCGTTTATGCATGCATCTGAATAGCCGGGGTTTAATTAAAAATTATTGTAACAATAAAACTAATAATAAACCGCGGGGAAAATGTACAAACTCTCTAATTAAAGGACTGGTAACGAGGATAGGGCGGAATTGAACGAGCGTTCGGAATGATTTTACTGGGAAATTTAATCAGTAAATTGGGATCGTTTTCTAGGACAGCGTTTAATTAAATCGCTGGATGGCCTAAGTGTAAAATTATGGCAAAGTGTTTTTCAGGCAATTACCTATACAGTCGGTCTCTTCCATTTTCCACTAATTACATATGTCCAGAACGGCCGGCAGTTCAATAGCTACTGATAATTCACAGCTAATACTATAATGATAATGTAAATAACATTATTGAATTAATTCCAATACAGGACGATCCTGGCCTTACACCCCGACTGTGCGAGGGTCTTTTTAAGCGGATTTTGAATGAAGAAAAAAATGATAGAACCTATCAAACGTCCATCAGGTAAAGTGTAAAATCTCGATATTAATTCCAGTTTTAAATAAAATTTCCACGTAATATTCACAGGCGCATACACATTATATTTGCACGTAAAATTCTATTCTACTATGTAATTTCAAAAGTCTTTATTGCGTCGAGTCAGCTTGTGACGTATCTGCTTCAAATACTCATCGGTAATACCAACAGCGCAAAGGTACACTTTTCCCTAGGTCGTCGAAGCACCCTGAAGTTGCATCCTGTCAAATTCAATATTTTTCCATTAATCAGTCCGGGAAACAGTGTTCTGACTTACTTGTTGACAAGGCTGAAATTAAATTTTTCATTGTCTCTATTTTCAACACTATGAGTTACAGCTAGATACACTGAGCTAGGTATTGTATGGCTGATTTGATAACTGTGGGAAAGTGAACAGTTCGTGAGCAAGGTTATAGGCGTTAATGCGTTCACACAGAATCAGTATACAGAGTGTATCAGCTAAGATGCACGTTTGAGATTTGCGGTGAAACTGTGCACAATTTTGAAAATCTGATGT
>JARQSW010000441.1:293296-422579 GCA_030142375.1 Calameuta pallipes | reverse complement strand
TACATCAGATTTTCAAAATTGTGCACAGTTTCACCGCAAATCTCAAACGTGCATCTTAGCTGATACACTCTGTATAGGCAGATACGTGTACATATACATGTACATACCTATATATGCATAAGTACACCTAGAAATATTTCTATTCAGGTAAATGGTAGCAATTCTCTCGGTCAAGGTTCGCCTATCGGTCCAATGGGATCTACTATTATTTTGTCGGATTGAGTTTCAAGTTTACACTCCTTCCGTGCTATTCTTTATTTGAGCAGTGAATCACACAGCGCCCTCCGGGCCCGTCGGACATTTCATGAAATCAATTAGGCAACGATTATTCCCTCTGAATTGTTTTAAATTCGTCCGTCGGTAATAGGAGCGGAAAAATTCATTCGACCTTCGGCCTCTTCCTCAAACAAATTTCACCTTCGAGTAATTTCAGGTTTCAAGATTTCACCCTGTTACAATGTGAAACTCATTTTCACCGAAGGGCAAAATTTATAAATGAATATCAAGAATTTGATACTAAATGCTTAATTGGTTTTTCTTTTTATTTGTATAAATCGTATGTGAATCCATGAAATTTATCACTGCTGTGACAATATCTCTTGTGTCGTTTCACTGTAAAGTATCCACCTATTCACGATGCATTTTCTTCGTAAATACAAAATTCAGTGTTGCCGCAATAAGCTATCTAGCGAAGGGTTGGCTTCGCACGAAGGATGCGGCGACACGGGAATCACCTTAAAGCAGGTACCTACTTCGTAGCTTTTGTAAAACTCGACGCGGAAGTGTTTTCGCGACATTTACGGAAAAGCCGTAGGTAAATATTGGTAGACGCATTCATTACCAGGCTGATAAATAAAATCGAAGACTTGGCGTCGTAGCCGCGACGAGGAAGCCATGCGTGGAGGAAAATATTATGTTCGAGCTACTAGGGGCAGCTGAGCGAGCGAGATGGAACCCTGAGCTCGCGGGTTGAGTTGTGAGTTTGCGAGGTGGTGAGGTGGCCTCGATGTGTCTAAGCTCAGTGCCTCGTGACTCGCAATCCTAGACGGACGTAAGCACATTGCACCGGGTAAGGATTTAGCCTTGCAGTTCTCAGTGCATTGCCCTAATTTATCACTGATACCAGCAGAGTGAACGCTGTCGTTTAATCTTGAGAAATCATTTTCTCTCTATCTGTCTTACGCGTAACTGCATTTACTGAGGTATTTCATTTCGCTGGAGACACATCCGCTTTTACTTGACTTCAAGAAAAGTTCAGAGCAGGAGAGAAAAAACTCGAAGGATTGTGACGTTCCTAAGAAGTTAGTCTTGGTACATGATTTTTCTCGTGTTTTATGGGTAACTGGGAGACTCGTAAGTATGCTAAAGAAAAACTTGTGGAAACTTTCGTTAAAGGTTATCGATGTCGGAGAGTCGTTGGTTTAAGATGGCTAAAGACTCGAGTGAAGAGACACTTTGAACGTTGGTAGAAGGAGATAGAAAGATGAAGAACAAAACGTATATCTCCTGTTGGATTGTTTTTGCTCGTTGAAAAAAAAAGGAAAACAGAATTGACCACTGAAAATCGTCTTCCTGGTGTTCAGAGTTTAGTCGAGTTGAATCATGTTGGTTATCGACATAAAATCGTCAAGTGGGTCAAGCGGGAAACTTTGTGCATTCGATGCTCGCGATCGAGATGCTCGAGTAAATTAAAAACAATGTAAGGGGAGACGATAAAAATACTCGTGTCGATGCTGGACGAGTCGTTGCTGATAGAGACTTTGTCGTATTTCGTGAAGGAGCTAGAAAGAAAAACGAAGACATTGCACAGAGAATGATTCACGGCAACGAACGATTTCGCGTCTAAGCGATTCAGTGCCAATGATTCCATTAATACGGCGCGTTAATTGAAACCTTTCACGGACCGTAAATTAAAATGATTATCCAGCATTTTATAAAGAATGGAAGTGCGCTGATTGGTAGGTTAACGAATCGAGCTGAATCCAATCGGCTAGAAATTGTCTCGTATATTTGTGCAGTGACATGGGCGACGTAGTCTGGAATTAAGAACAATGAAAAAGATAAATCATCTACCGATAAGAAGGGAGGTGTAAAATTTCACCGTATGGAAGAGGCTGTGCTGTAGCTCTAAGTTCCTGCAAATTGATCGTGGCTGTATTGTATAAATGTAGTAAATTAATATTTATGCGAAAGCTAGGGCCATGCTCGTCAGAGGAGTTATTGAAAGCTGCGAATCGAAATTCCCAAAAAGAGAAAAAAAAAACACGAATCAATAGATCCGTACACTGCGCCCACGTGTACATGTTGGCAGTCGAACAAAGCTTCATACGTCATTCCTCCACAAAACACCATTGCAGATCCGCTTATACGTACATACGTCAATTTCAGGTTGTTGGTTTAAAAGGAAGAGATATGACACCGCGTGCACCTAAATCATAAATATGAAAGGAAAAAAATGAAAACAAGAAAAAAAATGCCACCATGAGCTTTTGTATGCGGACCAAAGAGCCGCCTAGGGGGCTATGGTGGCTTTGGGATTTTAAAGTAAACCATTGTACGTCCGTTTGTTTTGCTTGAAAGCAAAAGAGTAATATGCAAAATTAATTTAGTATATGGAATGATAGAAAAAATAATTTAATTTCAATTCTCTAGGAACCCGGGGAGCCGACAAAGTTAATTCTTGAATATTTGAGTCGACGGTGTTACCTTACCTGGTGGGGATAATGAGCAATAGGATTATTGGCTCGGAAGCAAACTAATCGCGGGCATAGTTAGGGTTAAATCGCGTGATCGGTACAAGGGGTTAGGTCAAACGAGATGACGCCAAAATATATCGTACATAACGTAATGTAATGGCGCATCGTTACGCGTTGCAGCATTGTTGATTCACGCCGGACGAGCCTTGCAATTTAAGCGTGTAGCCAAATGCGTACAAATAAACGGAAGCTCTCATTGTCGGATCTTGGCTAACTTGTAGCTCCTCTTGGTTTATCTAACCTCGAGAAGGTTTGCTGAAGAGGATCCAATTAATAATAGCGGTAGGTACAAACGAGACTGATGAGATCAGCCACCCAGGGTGGTTTCCGTCACGTGGCACAAGGATAGCGATGAAGACGTGCCTGTTCCACAGGGTGGTACGGTGTCGGTGGACAGCTGGATGTTATTGCCATCTATAAAAAGACAAACCCTTCTGTTCTAGCTTTGTCTCCTGAGATATATAAGATTTCATAGCCTCGTACGAATTGATACTACAGTTTGGACATATCTTGGGCGCAAGCAGACAGACGTAGATTTCCAATAAATAAAATTTAATTGGGTAAACTACTAGCGCCAGGTCAATTGCGAATTCCGTGGTGCAACCGTGGACGGGGTTGAGAATGGCGAGGAACGAAGTGGTAAAAAGGATTGATGAACAAGGTTGGAATGGTTGAAATAATGGGAGGAAAAAGGTTTGGAGTGGTGGGGTGCTTTGTTTCCGTGGAGAAGAGGTATCCGACGGAATTGAAACGTGGTTGGTATAGAGGTAGAGGGTGGTGAGGGTGAATAGGGGGATGGCCGATAGTTGTCTAAGCATGGAAAGTAAATGCTGAGAGCAAATAAAAATAAAAATAAGGCAAATAGAATTAGCGGTGAACGTTTCGCCGCGGTTCGTTCAATAGGAAAAAGAAAGTCTCGAATGAATTTCCGGTAGCATTGGTACGGAAGCTTTCCGGTGGTTGCGGATGAAGGCGCTCGGGCGAAATGTCTCCAGAATAAAGCCAATCGAATCCTCTCTTCTTGAGGATTCTCTTCTCGCTACTCTTAGAGCCTCTAACGAGACCCGCTAAGGAGACTTCTTTGCTCACCTTCATTCTCTATTTTCAACTAGTCATCTTCTCAGCTTCCCTAAGAACGCAAGTTCAGGATGACATTACTTGTTCCAATATTATTGAATGTTCCTTGGAGCAGGGACACTTTGATCGTTCAATGCCTGAAGGAGAATATTTGGCACGTGGATCAATCGTGGAATTCACTGTAAAATCTTAATCGCTTGGCGACCTATCTAAACTTATGTCTAACTCGGATCGACACTTGTATGTTCCAATGTCAAACTTTAGATTCCTATCTACGTGGTGTTCATGACTTCGTGATTGTTTTCGCATCCTGGACACGTGGTATAACTTTCTTACTCGTGTAACTCGATTCTTCTGGATGTTCCTGTTGAGGGGGATCATTCTTAGAAGATCCGTCGAAAATCCCAATTAATTGCTTCTTGGTTACACAACGTCTTTGAGAACAGAACGATAAGAGGACAAATTTTACATCTACACTTACATGTTAGTTTTATATTTATTGATCACTGTGTAGAAGGGATACACGATTTTATAAGACATTAGTAACTAGTAAACGCAGATATAATGTTTGGTGAATTATTAACTAATAACCAGTAATGGTTGGTCTGAATACACACTTTGTATATGAATTGAATAATATGTTGTGTTCGGGACTGCCTAATGATAGAGTAGTAATCGAAAATACGAGTTTGAATCAAAGCTCATCGGATCTATCGATCAATCAGCCACAAGTAATGCAGAGATTTGATGGGTTTAGGTTGTATACCAAGGGAAAGAGTTGTTTGGCATGCTATCCGCAGGGTTGGGGCTTAATTACATTAAACGCCACCATCATCGTTATTACTCGAATCAGTGTTTACGCTGTATAGCTTCTGCTTCACTGAGTTTTATGGATGATAACATATTTTTAAAATGATTATATCATCCTCCACGAGGGTGGAGCCAGGGGTCCTATCCAGTAGAAAAATTCGAACGTATCTCATTCTTCTGGTGACGTTTGACGTGTCAGGTGACAACGTAATTGTCTGCCACGTTGACACGTGTTGTTCTATCTAGAACAGAGGCGTTTGTTCTAACCTGAATATCGTGACGGTCGTCGAGAAGTTGTCGAAGCGCTTTGCGCCTCGAAACTAAAAGGTAAACGCTCTCCGAGTATAGATGAGAGTTAACGCGGGTCAGTTAACTCGCTATATTTAGGATTTAGCTCGTGTTTAACTTGACTGGCGAAACTGCACCGGCGCGTTTTATTCGCATAGGAATTGGCGCCGCGTATGGGCAGATTCTTTCCCGACGGCAGCACCGCTGAATCGATTCTTATTCGCGTGGTTACTCTGTAATATCCGAGAGGCACGAACTAGGTGTTAGGTGTAGATACCTATACATGAGTATGCCTTGGAAGAAGCTAGACACTGGGGGTTTCTCCGCGGTTGCTGAGGAACTCGTTCTAGGTGGATAGGGGTGGTTTGCAAGCTACTCGAAAAGTTTAAAGCTTCTAATAAATGAGGTTTGTTCCTATAACATTGGTACGATTGAAAGGACGTCGAGGACAACGCCGATGGGCTTTCCGTTCCGTGTAAAAATCATTAATTAACGTTAATTAACGTAGCGTATGAAAGTTTCCTTGGGTTGATGCGAATTCACCTCTGGCCCTCCTGGCACATCTTCCACTAACTATATTTTACATTCATTTTCTCTTTATATTCTCAGCCTCCCGTTCTCCCTCTTCTTGTTTGGCACGTAAGCATCCGGTTGTGAGAGAATATAATATTCGAGGTTCATCCTCTTAATTGCAATTATGCTGCTTACATTGAGCCGTTCCTTCTTGTTCCTTGCGTGGCCAGCTATTTCTCTCGTTCCAGAAGGTTAACGGCGGGCTCTATTAACGCGCTCGCTCTTTTCGTTAGGTTTACTCGAGGCTCGAGGAGCTTAACATTTTACCTTATTACTTGTATTTGCATTTCTTGCGCAATTTCACGACGTTAACGAGGTACCGTCGCGAATTGCGAATCCTTGACACGGTCGCGCCACACTTCACGATACTCAAGAGGATCCTGAGAATTTCATTGTTAGGACGGTAACATTTTTCTTATGAGTACGAGACTGTAACGATAGTTGGGTGCTCGTTCGATTCTCTAATTTCCGGTACGGAGTTTACATAACCCCTGTTTTCCAAGGCTGTGTACCAATGCGGTTCCATTTTCTGGTAAAGCTATCACGCTATACGTATTTCTTTTTTACGCCAGTATCTAGCTAGATATTATCCGTAGATCAGTTGGCTTAGAAGCCGGTAAAGTGTGCGGATAAGCTGGAAAGTTGACTCTTCGCTCGACCTGGATAACATGAGAGCACGTGGCGATGAAATCGTGTCGATGATGTTCGTCGTCACTTTTCTACGTCTCATTTAGCGCTTTGCAATTGGGTTCTTCTCACGTAGACGGTTATGGGAGATAATCTAGTCTGAAGATTCCATTGGTCTGGGTATCTCACTTTATTCCTCTTTGCTGTCAGCTACCTGGAAATCTATAACGAGCGTGTACGGGATCTTCTTAAGCCTTCTTCGAGTTCCAGTGGACTCCGAGTCAGAGAGCATCCTCGACTGGGACCTTACGTCCAGGGTAAGCAGAGAATTCGTTTGCGATTAATTAAATTGTGATAATATGATAACGCAAGATATTTCCTTTTATCAGGGCTGACACGTCACGCTGTTCGCACCCTGGGGTCGTTGATGTCATACGTGGAGGAGGGAAGCAGGGCAAGGAAGACAGCCTCGACTCTGCAGAATCCTAGCAGCAGTCGTAGCCACGCACTCTTGACGGTATCCCTGTCGCCGGAAGGTGATAACGGCCATCCTTCTAATCCAACAGAGAAGCAGAATATTCCTCGGGGTAGTAAACTCCACTTGGTCGACCTGGCGGGCAGCGAGAGTGCTGCCACTTGCAGTGGAATTCATCGACTGAAGGTGAGTCATCTGCCTAAAAATACTTGGAACCTGCACAATAAAAATCACATATGAAAATGGATGGAGCTTTTCTCCGAGTCGTATTAACTTCTGGTATCGGCTTACATTCTGGACCCGGCCTAATAAGACTACTGAATCTAAGGATTACGTTGATTATGGTTTGCAGGAGGGTGCGAATATAAACAAGAGCTTGGTCGCACTTGGTAACGTCATATCCGCTCTTGCGGAAAGGGGCGCCACCGGAAGTGGACCTGGCAGGAGATTCATCCCTTATAGGGACTCGGCTCTCACGTGGCTACTAAAGGACGCTCTTGGTGGAAATGCGACGACCATCATGCTTGCCAGTGAGCATTTCTCTCTTCCATTAAATCTGGATTAATCCGAGCTTGATAACTTATCTTATTTGTCGTATTTTCCTGACTTTTTTCTTTTTCCTTTAATAATTCTGCCAACTAGATAAGTGGCGGACAGTCGCAAGAAATTATTTGCCTCCGTAACTCATGATATTATCCTGCAATGAAATTTTACTTGGAGCTTCAACATAATTGGTTTAAATAATTTTCCAGAGCGGCTAAGATCCATCGATTAAAATTCGATAAAACGCCGAGATCGTAGGACTGGTAAATAGCAAACATGTATAGTTGAGCTTTTCGTAATAGTTGATGGAGAACGATTCGTTCGGTTGGTAGTATTGATCCTCGAAGTTGAACCGCAATGTTCCGACGTTGAATCTTATTGGAAAATTCACTATTCGCCCTGAACTCACACGAAACTTTCTCTCGTCCCTTAGGGAATAACTCGTAGAATGTCTGTAACCGGAAAAAGATCGATACGTAGTGCGTTTTCTCTTGTTCAACAGCATTTTAAACGTACCTCCTCAATTTCTTAATCGATCACTTTGGTAACCGTATGTATTTCATTTCTTGACGATGGTGACAGATCTTGTGCAGGGGTCTGCGGTTTCCGGGAAAAATACATTATCAACTTCATCAAATAAATGTTAGCTTGTTAAGGATTTTTTTTTTTCGAAATGCGAGCGGTTGACTCTGTCTGGTTTTCTGTCCATTTGATGACACTTGTATTACCCGCAGACATTAACGATATGTTTGATGCATCGGTAGATAATTTAATTACTAGTGACATTCCAATTTATTAGGTTGAAGGGCTTCTACTGCCCGATTTGTTGTATTTCAATTGTGATTACTGCCATTAGAATTTGTCAATTATAACATAAAATTATGCGTGGTGATTTAGTAGTTTCCTGTTTGCTTAATTAGATATGAGAGAAAACGTTTCAGCGTATCGTCTCTTTTCCTTTTATTTTTGGAACGATGTCACAGACATGTTCATTATGTTAAATATGTATATTCGAGTTCACTGTTGAGTTCGAATAGGGTGTTAGCTTGTTCTCATGTACGTGATCTCGATAGGATTATTTGGTTAGAGTAATTGCACATAAATGAATCTATTGGTAATTAGAACTAGCTAATTGGCACACGGTATAATTGTAATACGTATCTTTGTAGATGAATACTCTGGGTTTCTAGAATCCAGGGCGAACAGGTTTCCCATTGGTGGAACCTTTGAGAATATCGAAACTGATCTTAATTGGTCCGATCGTTATCAATTTCAGCTATATCACCGGCTAGTGGAAGCTACAACGAGACAGCGCATACCCTGCGATTTGCTCAGAGGGCACAGAGTGTGGTTAACAGGCCAGTGGTCAACGAAGATCCCGTGGCACGAATTATTCGTGAGCTAAGGGCGGAAGTTGCCAGACTGAAGTCCCTACTGTCCGAGAAGGCAAGTGACGTCTTGTTCCTGGTATCAGTTTTATGAATATTTAAATCAAAAACTTCGTTCATTAGTATTAGCAAATTGGCGATTGAGACTTGCTATTGTATTTTGCAGAGTGTTGAGACTGCTGATAGAACCATCTGTTGCTGTAAAACAAGCAGGGAAGAGGATAAAGGTCCACAGGGTTTAGAAGAAACTCAAGTGCTCTGTGAGGAGGAAGCTGAAGAGGATCGGAAGGAGAATCAGAAGGATAATTCGATTTTGGAGAAGATTGGGAATTTCTGGAAGATAAAAAATTACCCTATTAGGAAGTACAATTCCAATGAATCATTGATAACGAGAGATGACATTACATCGACGTCTCTCAGGCGATATGGATCTCTTGATGTTTTAGGATATGAAAGGGGATTTAGGAATCACGAGTACAACCGTGCTAAAATATCGGAAATAATCAATTACGAGGTTAACGAATCGGTTTTCGTTGATATACCAACACTGGTGGCGGTTTTGATTAAACCGGATGACAGTTCGCAAGATCGATCGACGCAAATCGAGGAAATTTACAGCGACGGTGTGCCGGAACATTCGGTTGACGTGGATCTTCTAGATCAAGCTAATTTGGATGAACTTCCTAGTAGTGACCTATACTTGGCTCATACTGGAAAACCAGAGGAAAGTGACAAAATAGAAAATTTAACAGATACTATAAAATCAAAATTCGAAAATATCAGTAACGATACTATTCATAACGATTTGTCAGCATCTGACTTTTATACGAGTGAAAGTACCAAGATAAAATTGAAAAAGCAAGATTCTATTGATATTACACATCCAGCTCGAAAATCGACAAATTTACATACCTCGAAGAAATTCGGCTCTGTTGAGGGACTACAAAAGAAACCTTTACCTTATAACTTGTTACAAAGGTCTCACACGAGTTTAGAAAAGCGTCCAGCAAATTCTGATAAGATCAAGAAATTGAATAACATCAAAGAAGTTGAGGATCAAAAGTCAGCTAAACTTGGAAGTGTTGTACGTACCATAGGATCCTGTCTTGGCAAGGATCTTCAGAGAAAAGGTAGTAACGACTCTGATAAGAATTGCAAGGATAACACTACAGCGCAAAGAGCGAAAAATTTGGTGAGGAAACAAAGTTCAGACAGTCTCAAACGAAAAACAAGTAAGGATAGTAGTTCCAGCAGTTCTAAGGAGGATCAAATTATCATTTCCAATCTAGCTAGGGACAGACTTCGTAGAAAAGGATCTCTGGATCAAGAGACCTCAATCCGTACTCACACACCGATCCAACGATCCAATCGCAGAGCGGAAATCGTTGCTGCTGTAACGCAGAGACTTTACTCCAGTAAGAAGAACTCTGAAGAAATCACGGCGACCGCAACAGGATCCGAGTTTCGCTCCCCGGAGAGTTCGGATGCCAAAATGGCATCGACTACGAGGATGCGACTCCAAGAGATCTCTAGGAAGATGCTGGCAAAACGTCGGAGAATCTGCGTAGATACGCAGACTGATAACGTAGCGACGGTTCGCGTAAAGGATTCTGCTTCGTTGACCGACGATGTGCAGATTGCCTATAAGGACATTGGTATCCTGACAGATTTTCATGAAGATTGTGAGAGCGTATATAGCAGTCCAAGTCCAGTTCTCCGCGTAAAAGAAATGGCGACTTTGACCGAGAGAGATAATAGATCTACAAAGCTTTGTAAGGACATCGCTACTCTCACTGATGATTACGAGGAGGATTTTGGTATGCATTCCTCTCGTAATGATTCTGGGATTTTATCTGACGACGCGATGATCTACGCCGAGAGTAATTTTTCTGGTGCTGAAACGTCAGATCTTTGCGCTGATGCAAAAAGTCGCTGTGGTACGCGGAACGTCGAATTCACAGAAAATTCCACGAACACGCTTGAGATCCCTGAAACTCCTGGTGTGTCTGTTCAGACTGGAATAGAAAAGAGAGAGGAGAAGAGGATCATTAGTAAGAATTGTACAAGTCAATGTTGCCAGAAGGTTCAAGAATGCTGTACTGTACCCATTATTCGTAACGTCGAGAAAAATGTAATATCCATATCATTACCAATTGATACGATTAGTATAACCATTGAGTCACCTAATACATTCGAGTCAAAGATCGCTATTGTCGAGGATTCTGTGACTTCAGAAAAGATGAAGCCTGATTTAAAGGATTCCGAAGTACAGACTGAATTAAGGAATGCCTTGGAGAAATCTACCTATACGGAAGAATTTAATAATACTATATTCTTTAATGACATTTCCATATCTAGTAAACCAAGTCAAGGCGATGGTAAGACCTTTAGAATTGAAAACATCTTTCAGGATCCCAAAAGTTCCGGTAAGAGCTGCCCCAGGATTGAGATCCTGCCGGATCTTACAGATAACGTGTCTCTGAAAAATTCTCTCATCCTTACTAACTCCGTGGGCACGTCCTTCGTCCCGGAGACGAGGGAGAGCAGTACGGAAATGGAAAGGGAGAATAATCGCGAGGATAGATTTCTCAATTTTTTCAGGACTCCTCGAAGAAGATCCTTGATGAATGAGCGACTAAATCATAATGCTCGCTGTGCCAAGAGACGTAGTTTAAGTCTAAGTCCTAGACGAGCTGTTTGTACTCCTGGAAAATGTAATTATATTCTCCCCGACTCCCTACCCCTCAAAGGAACACAGCTGACAACCTGTGGTGCAAAATTCGACATGGAATCGCTGTTGAGACAGGACTCGAATTGTTCGATGTCTGCGAGTGATAAACTCACCCCTTTTGAAAATCCTGGGACAATTAACTCATTGAAACCACTGGAACAGCCTCAGTGCGCGAAGATAAATTCAACGGATGGTACATCGAAGAAAGGTAAACTCGCCCAGAAGGTTGTCGAGGACGGCGTCTATTCAAAAACCAAAGCCGACGTCGTAGGATTGAAGTCGCCTGTCTTAGTCGCGAGGATGGGTAAAAGTAGTCACGATGCCGACCCCAACTTTTCCGACGACAGCTTAGATTTAAACGAGTCGAGTGTCGGGAATAATAACAGGGAAATGAAGTCGGAAGGAGGCGATGGCGCTGAAGGAAATGAGAACTTTTGCCCGCCGGACGTCGTCGCGCATACCAAAAAGGAGAGCCCCAGGTGTTCTAGTCAGACGGAAGGAATCGAACCGTCAAACGCGCCTCAAGACTTTGAGGACAACACTGTAGTCTTTCCTAGGACGAAACCATCTCTACTTAAGGATAATCAGATACACGACTACAAATCTCTCATCCTTGGCAATGGCTACCTTGTCACTGTTGACACTGAACTTGCAGATGCTCATGGAGGCACTGGTTCTGAAAATGATAACAGTTGTCGCCCAGCTAAGAAGAAGGTATCCTTCTCAAGTTCCGAACTTCACAAGGACGAATCTCCGCAGTCTACTTCGAAGTACTCGAGTCCCGTACCTAAATCGATAATCAAGAAGAAGAGTGATAATCGGGATACTCCGAAAGTTCCTGGGACCCAGGAGAGTTCTCCTAGGAAATTTTCGTCACCGTTAAAAAAGCAAGCAGTGAAAATCTCTAAAGGTCCAGGACATTCCATACCTTATGAAAAATCGATGGAGATGGTACGTAGTTCAGATCCGGCGGAGTCCGATCACCCTGTTAAGAATAATCGAGAGTCGGAATGTAATAAAAAGGTGAGATTCTCGACAAGTGAACTTTTTGAGGAGACAGCCAGGGACTCCGACAGTTATGGGGACGTTGGCAGCGACGAGGAGACCGGAAACAAGGAGGCTCATATATTCGCTGAATACCTGGACGAGGCTGTAGCCTTTATGCGCAACATGAACTCTATGAATGAGTACATGAGTGCCAGTAATATCTTCGGCAAGTTCCTCGGGCACAGAGAGTTCAAATGCTGCGATTCGAATGACCTGGATGATTACGTGGTATATAAAGGTCGCAAGGTAAGTCTTAGGGATGATACCGACGAGTTCCTTAAGGAAGAGGACTTTGAGATTCCCACCGAGTCCTATGAAAATTGTCTGAGAGGCATTGAGCGACTGGAAAGTTGTATTGAAAGAGCTGAGCGACACGATAAGCTACTTCATGAGAAGTATGGTATCAAGATCGAATCTTCTGATACTAAATCTGGTTTAGTAGAATCTAGTACAGATTCGACAGGCCCGAGCCTTGATAGGTCCTCGACCACTAGAAACTTGGACTTGCCGATCACTCGAGAATCAAAGCCTCTTGATATGGAGGAGTTAGATTGCAACGACAAGTATAATTATATATTGGACAATGAATCTCGCATTAATAATAATTTTAATAAAAGTTTAGATGATTTGGAAGAGAGGATATTCAATCATTTAATGGATGCTGCAAATCCTGGCCGATGTAACACAGCAACGAAACCACGATTGCATCGTAGTTCTAAAATGTCTTTTATAAAATCAAAGAGTCCAGCATCCTATTCAAACATTCGTGAAAAATATGGCAACGGATCTCGTGATCCTTTAATCAAAAAAGGTTCTTCTTCGTCGTATACGAGGGAGCAGAGTCCTAGATTGTACAGTGATTTTTCGATAGGCGAATCAAAGGATCTCGTGACGCCTGATTGTTTTTTATTTATGCCGTCGTCTACGAATAACGATCGATCATCTAGAAGGACAAGGAATCAGAAGACCCTATCTAAAATGGAATCATCCTGTGATGCATCCAGTTCGAGCGAAAATATTGCAGCCAGCTCAGAATCCATCGATACTGCGTCAGGTTCGATCAAAGAGAAATTAAAGTATCCCGGAAGTCCTAGAGCAAAGTTTTTGCAACTATTAAGCGAAAGACGAAGGATCGTTCAGGATAGTAGAACTTCCGATACTTATTGAAAACTATGATAAATCGTGTGTCGATTTCAATGTCACGGGGAATCAATAATCTTTATCCTCGATTTTTTATTTGCTTCAACTAAAAAAACAGACTATCACAGAGATAAGATAACCCTGAGAATTCAAGTGATTATAATCTCTTGAAAATATACGAATCGTGTTAAATAATTATGAAATACATTGTACATAGGATAAAAATAATTGTAGCTGATTTTATAATAATTTAACATATAATACGTATAAATTGCCTTCCTTCGAAATAAGCATACTTGTTCTACCTTGGCTTGCATACTGTGTAACACGTGTGTTTTCTGACATTAAACAAAGAATTTCTTAAGTCACATCTCTAATATTATTTAATTCAATTAAAATCCTCAGGAATTCAGATTTTACATTAGGTTAATTGTTTGCGAATCGTTATAATGAAAAAAAGAGAAATTGTATAAATTATAAAATCTTCCCTTACCCAAAAGAATTACTGAGAACTACTGTAAAAGACTATCGAGAACTTCCTCTAGTTAACTGGTCGTAAATTACTTAACTCCGAGGACACAGGCAAGTTTCTTAATGTCTTCTACAGTTTTTGACTAGGAGCTTTATTACATATGCCAAAGTGATGCTACAGGAAAAATATGAGACCCGTTTAAAGTCGAAAAATCGGCTTTCCGTCTTTTAGAAGTTGAAGTTCACCAGTGATAAATTGGCTAGCTACCACAAAATTCTCAGTAGTCAACAATTTGAGAATCACAGTAGTTTTCAATAGATAAATACTGATCAAACAAATTTTCTGTAAATAATACAAAATCATAAATGATTTATGTGACTTTTAACAGTAATTATATGAATATCATTCATAATTTTTTAAAATTGTTTTAATGGGCACGTGTGTAACTCACGATAAGTACACAACATTTATGTCTGAGTGAGGCTGGAAACTCTGATTCTAGGGATGCACAAAGTAAGGAACGTGAAGTTCTACTAGCAGAGTCGACAGTTCAATTTATAAATGTTACTTCAATTAAAAATTAGAAAAAAATATTTAAATATATGGAAACACAAAATAAAAAGAAAAGGATTGAATACAATAAGTCCAATATAATTTTTAATGGTGCAGAATGTGTTTGCATAAAATTTAGAGAGTTAAACAATTTTTGTTCAATACCATTATATTTGTATTTTGTTATATATACACAGCAAAAAGAATTCAATATTTCGTTTTCATTTTTTTTTCCATACTGCGGTATCAGTAGTGATTACTGGCTCCCTGGTAGTGTTTCTCAGTGAGGGTATTTTTAGGAGTAAAAAATTATTAATCACCGTAATTGAACTAGAAGCAAAATGACAATATAGACTAACGTATAAGTAATGGGGAAAGTGTATTTTCTCGGTGCAAGTTCTACATTCAGCAGTTGCATAGGTCCCAGGTGCAACACTACGCAGGTGTCGTGGGTGTGAATGTGGGTAATTTCTCTAGCGCGAGCGATCTGAATATTCGTAGAAAAGTCGATTATTTGCACGTCGGAACAGCGACCAATGTGGCGGCCATTAAACTATCGACAGAACCATCAGAATTGTAAGTGTTCCCTCAGGGATATTGGTAATCTTATAGGTCACCGTAGTAAAGTGCATTAATAGTTTGCCAGTAACTGGTCATTCCCATTCTGAGAATCCCACTGTGTACGCGCCTTAATGCAATCTCGCAAAACGTTTTTACATATACGCTCATGCATGCACCTGTGCATATGCAAATAAATGCCATTACGCTTGTGTCAGCGTTCTCCAGCAAATACAAAGGAGAGCAGTCAGCCTGTGCATTTTTATGCACCTGCTAATGCATCTCTATGCACTCAAATGAAAATGTGACCCCGGATAGGCCGTGGTATTCTTTTTTATCAACGTACATATATTAAGGGAAATTATCCAACTCGTGGCTGAGTTTGGCCTGCTTTTGCCAATTGTGAATTCAATCTGGTGTCGATCGATTGGCTGATCAGGAAAAAACGTACCAGCAGGCATCAACGACCCTCTTTTTGCACTTGCTGTATTTCAGCATAAATGCCTTTTTGCTTTTCGAGTACATTAAAAAAATATAAATTATTAATTTTACAAATCATTCGCGAGATATTTAATTGGTTATGCCATGGTAGCAATTTTATTCGAGAATGATTTAAAAACAGAAAGTAATTAAACATGTGTTCTCCATGAATTTGAATTCTTTACCCAATTTAATGAGACCATAGAGACTTTCGGGCGTGAGGTATATGAACAGAGGATTGGTAATGCTCATTTGATTGGATATAATCAGCTTTGTGGTTCATGATTACTTGCAGGCCCCATTGCACTTAATTAGGGACGCTATTGGCTGAAACGTTACCACCAGATTCCTTAATTAGAAACTAACCTGCATTTTCAAAAAGTGCTAATCCATCCAATTCAGTGGTAGACTGAACATCATTGTCAGTAACGGTCTTATGGCATATTTAAATTTGATAAGATTTATGGACGTTATTAAATATAAAATAATAAACAGAGTAAGTAATCAGTGAAATAAATTTTATCGTGCGTACCATACAGAGTAACATCGTATTGCTTACGCAAGATAATTTCTAACAAGCGACCAGAATTAACATGGAAACGTACTTTATATATATATATACTTCTACTTATAGGGTAGAACATCTGAGGCAGATAAGGTAGAAGCTGAGCTGAGATTTACGGAAATGAGATTAGGGCTAAATCCAGGGGGACAGATATGGACGCGTACTTCCTCTTCGTGCTGTCTAAAATTAATAACCATTAATATACAGGCTATTGTTTCCAACAGCATGTCTTTAAAGCGGGTTGTGCAGGTTCGAAAGGGACATAGATTTAGGAATATTAAACCCACGTAAATTTGGCCCTACTATCTTTTATATCCGTACGGCAGTCTTGTCTGAATATAAAGAAAGACATTACAATCTGTTGAATTTATCTTGCGAGGTTATCATGGAATTCATGTAGGGAGTTTCATTTATGGGAGAGCAGTCATTCACTGGGAAACGCTATGTGAATTGAATCAACGGCTCTGGATAATAAGACAAATCGTGATGTCTGACACATATGTAAGTCTTTTTGAAAATCTTCATTTTTTTCTCTTTAACATTTTTCAAACGATACTATAGCAAATTTAGTTTACGGTTATTACTTATAGGTAAATCGTTATGTCTCTTTCCAACGGTCTGACAATCTATGAGGGTTCGATTGGTTGACATTTTTATGGAAAAGTTTTTCGCTAGTCTCGGTTCGCGGTCGTTTCCATTCGCAAAACCCGTATATAGCATTTTCATATTATAAAATGGCGTATTATCGGATAAAGGCCATTGTTCACGAACTGCAACGAATTATTGCGTTTCAGATTGCGATTCCGTAAATGAGGGATGTCACTTTTTGCTGTCAGCATATATTTGCATATTTTTTTAATAATCTTATATGAAATATGAATACCTATATGAAATTGGGTAATATTATATTAAAAATGATTCTATGAAATATTTTTATTTCATAATATTCTTAAACCAGTAGTAACATGAGATATCTTGAATTCACGTGACGAGTACAGAGGTCATGAGATTAGTCGGATACATTAATTATTGACTCATAACGTAACAGCTTAGTTCACGTCTGGAAGTTCACTAACAAGTGAAAAGTGTTGATAAAAGTTTTCAATAGTTTGCAGTGTTGTTCCAATAATTCAATTCTGCCTCTCAACATGAAGGATTTGAATAAAAAACCAAGTTTTCAGGAATTTCCGGACTTGCATAAGATGACCCTGGAGACGGCAAGCGTTCCTGCTGAAACACAAGTAATTATTTATGCGAATAATAACGTAGAACGAGTATAAAAGTTTATAAAATTTTTCACTAATTTGCAAAATCTTATTATAAATACAATACTTTATTTTCACATATTCATCAACAGGACAATAAGATTCCAGTGGATCCTTTCTGCATGGAAGATAATCCGCATAAAATAACATTCGAGGACATTACGCTAGCTGCATATAAAATAAAATCTGGTATAATTAACACAGCATGTACGGTAAGTGTGTCCCAAGTATTGTGAAAATTGGATACTCCATAGTGATAATAATAATGATAACAGTGGTTATTTTTAACCTCAACAGCGCTCACAAATGTCGCACGCGACTGGAATGGAGCTCTATCTAAAGAAAGACTTCCTCCAAACGACAGGAAGTTTCAAAGAGCGTGGAGCCAGGTACGCCCTGTTGATGCTCCCGGAAGATCAGAAGCGAATCGGAGTGATTTCCGCATCCCTGGGCAATCACGCTTTGGCATTGTGCTATCACGGATCGAAGCTCGGAATTCCGGTGACAGTGGTGATGCCGGTGTTCGCTCCGATAATGAAAATCACTGCCTGTAGACAATACGGAGCCAATGTGGTCGTCGAAGGTTTGGATATGGGAGAGGCGAAACGTATTGCCCTGAAACAAGGACAAGAGAAGGGTCTTATATATATAAACGGGTAGGTATAGTAAAATAAAAAAAGATATACAATATGTATGTTTTGGATAAAAAAAGTATTATATTACCGTGAAAAATGCATGTGTTCTCGGAGTACAATTTCTGGGAGTAAGTTAGTGGATAACTTTTGAAAAGTTATTTTCTTTCGCTAGATACGATCATCCTCACATAATGGCTGGTCAAGGTACTTTGGGCTTGGAAATAATCGAACAGGTCAAGGATGTTGATGCTGTTGTTGTACCTGTAGGAGGCGGAGGATTAATCGCTGGGGTTGCTCTGGCTGTTAAAACTTTGCACCCTAACGTGCAAATTATAGTAAGTTAAAAATACTGAATATGGACAGTTTGCATGGTTTACTTGATGTCCCTGCTATTTATCCTAGGGTGTGGAATCTGAGAGATGTCAAAGTTTTACAGCGGCTAGAGCTGCCGGTCATCCTGTTAATACGGATATACATTCAACATTGGCTGACGGTTTGGCTGTACCTATGGTAGGGTACAACGCTTTTGCTACGGCCAATTCGCTTATTGACAAAATGGTGGTGGTCAAAGAAGAATGGATTGCCATATCGATTTTAAAATTGGTAGAACATGAAAAATACGTTGTCGAAGGTGCCGGTGCTACAGGATTGGCAGCTATTCTTGCTGGTCAACTTGATGATCTTAAAGGAAAGAGGTTAGTAGAGAATTTATTTATTTCTATTTATAATTTATTTAATTATTTCTTACGGTCGGATCTTTTGTGATTCTTAGGGTCGTGTTACTTCTTTGCGGTGGTAATATTGACACTACCATATTGGGTAGATGTTTAGAAAGAGGCCTTGTTGCTGAGGGACGTCTGCTCAAATTCACTGTTACCATATCCGATAGACCTGGTGGTATATCGGAACTCTGCAGGATGTTGGCAAGCATTGGTGTCTCGATAAAGGATATCATGCACGAACGAGCTTGGATCATATCTGACGTATTCAGTGTCGATATTAAAGTCGTCTGTGAGACACGCGATAGCCAACACTCGGAGCAGCTGAAGGAGATGCTACATCAAAATTATAGAAACGTGACTTTTGGTGGGGTAACACTCGAACCAATCACGAACTAAATCCTACGTACACATTATGCGTAAATTATTATTGAATAAATATGGAGACCTATAAATTATTCAAGACAAAGTTCAAAACTTAATATTTTCAGTAATTTCAATCAATTTCGGAAATGAATGATTATTTGTGAAAATTAAGAGGCAAAAGGTGATACGGTACTAGGAAGTGGAAATAGGGTATCAGAATAGTAGCCGTTGATATGAAGACTCGTGCTTAATAAGCTGATCCTGAAGCAAGATAAGTAGTAATGGATGTCAGGTTCGCTCCTGGTCGAAGCATTGAATTAAATGGGGTGCCTAGCAGTTACATTTCCTGGAAAGTGGCCCGCCGGCTACGCAAGCCCTTAACGATTTCAGTCACGTAGACCTTCACGCCCTTCTCATCCCCGTTTCGAGCATCCCTTTCGCCATCGTACTTCACCTCGCGCTATACGCTACATTTAACTTCGCTACATAATCCCATCGCACTCGGCTCTATTGCGAGAAACGTAAGTACGTTGTCGCCAGCGTACGAACGAGCACTGGAACTTTTACCGATGGATCATCCGTGCTGAGTTTGACGATGATACAATTTTTCATAGAAACTTTCTTATAGAACTTCCAAGTAATAATTACATAAACAAACTTATACACAGAGCTCGAAATTGGATTAAACGTATTTACCTTCTGTGTAATTGTCTCCCATTTTGAGCACTCTTATAATTTTGCTATTGTATTTTTTTTTCTAAATTACTCAACATGTAAATCTACTTCTTAAGAGCACTGGAGCAAAGTTCATTCCACGTGCTGGTTCGGTTAATATAAAATTACTATGCTTAATGAATAATTTTGTCATTCGTTAAATTCTTCCTAAGCATACTATTCCACTATGAATATATACGAGTAAAATTATAGTGAATATCGTCAAAGGAATTTTGTTGTCTACTACGAAGCTGAAGATCGTGGTAAAAGGTATCGTAAATAGGACGAAAGTGGTACTACTAATTAATAATCGTTCGGTACAGCAAATAAGATGAGGAATTCGTATGTCCACGAGAGAGAAAGAGAAAAATAAGTGGATTTACGGTATACTTGGAGTTTACTGTTGTCGTCAGCCTCGAGGATTCTCTTGGTGGCATAAAGGGATTCAATCTGGGAAATCACTGGCGAAACGATTGGCTGGTCATTTACTGGCTTACAAATATTGCAAATTCGCTTGCTTCGTGTCGTGCTGCTAGACTATGGATACCTCCTCGTAACATGCCAGACGGTGGGCTATGGTCTGATGGGGAATAAAACTGAAAATGGCTACTGCTACACCATTCCTCTCTTTCCTCGTTCGCATGTGTTACTATATCTATACCTATATCTATACCTTCTACGATCCTCCGTAGCATCTGATATGCCATGAGTTTCTGGTACTGTTTATGCGCAAGAGTTCCAGAGTTATTTCGTCGTCGCGCTTACAGGTTATGTGCGTATGATTGGATTTTTACCTAAACACCGATCGTAAATTTTCCTTTTTACAACCCTTATTACGCGGCTTATATCGTCTATCCCGTGAGTATACATAGCTATCTTCAGTATAAGAAGAAGCCTAAGGCTTTGGTTCCGAGCACGTTGACACGTAGCCACGTAGCGGCGTTTACGTGCTATTGAAAGTTTTTCATCAAGTTGGATTTTCGAGTGCGAAATTATACAAAAAGGTGTTTCGATAAAGATTTTATGTTTTTCATTTAACATTTCCGTGTGGAAATGCTTACTGACGTTAACAAAAGTGTTGGTGGTAGCAGTGAGTGAATTTGTGGGAGGCTCCGTGGGAAGGTAGGAGAAAATGGAAAAGAATAGAATGGCTCTACCAAGAGGGTGCTGATTAGGAATCAATGAGATGATGTAAATAAGAAAGTTTACATGGAGGATATTGGGAATATGTATTTTGGGTAAACTTGAAGGTATAAAGTGAGAGAGAGACAGACTTTACTTTCTTTTGCTACACTTTTCTTTGTAACCGCGCCCCGTCCAGGTTTCTAGACGCGGAGGTGGCGTGCGGCCTGAATTTACAGCATTTAATATCGGCAAAATGAAGTACGACCGCGAGAGGGCAGGCTAGGAGCCGCCATTTTGTGGCATCGATAAATCCCTTTTATTGCCACAGCTTGTAGGTGGCTGCTCGACTCCCGTGCGACTAGCCAGCTTTACTACACGATTCCTCGAATAAAAACTCACGCAAGTCCGTTGCTGCAGGTGTGTGTTTAGTTGAAGTGAAAACAAAAGGGAGGGGCGAGAGAGGGAGGGAAGGGAATGGATTTCTCCCTGAAAACTTTTTTCCAATTTATCCCAGCCTGGCGTAGACTCCTTTCTGCGACACTACGTTCGGATTGGCCAGCATATTCTCAATCGTCTTCAGGTCGTGATCGTAGCGCGGCAAGGTCTGAAGCCCAAACCATCTTTTTGGTATTCTCGCCATTTGCAGTATTTAACAAGGAAACGAAAAGAGTGGCAGGAAAGAAATTAGAGCATCCCGTAAACTCAGAGGATTTCCATGTTATAGTCCTGCAGGATTAGCTTTGCCGAGCAATTTGGTCAATGCGACGGCTATGGTATCTGGGACCAAGACATATTTCCAGCAATTAAATGCCCCTGTGGCCTACCCTTAGCTTTGAGTAACTGTCTGGAGTAAGGAGCAGAAAGAAATGAGGATCTAGGGAAAGGATGACACCTGGTTGGGATAAAGGGATGAATATACAAGAAAAGGTGGATGAAGTCAGACTGAGTATAAGGGAAGAAATGGGAAACAGAGGCAGCGGACGACTTGAGTAGGATTATTTATTAGTTTTTAAGTTGGTTACGTTTCGCGTTCTGGAATTAATGAAAGAAAAACAAACTAGGGTTGGAGACGTTGAGGGTTGCTTAATGCCTACCAAGGGAGGATGAGGGTCAACTCGAAGGACTGTCCTCTCCCTTTAGTCTATTCCATCGTAAGGGCAAGGACCGGTAAAGAGGGTAAGTAAGGAGAGTAAGATGGGGGTGATAAAAGACAGGGGGGGGGGGGAAAAAAGTGCTGAAAACAAAACGAAGGACCGCGCCTAAAAGAACGAAGAACGGTATATCTTTATATGTATATAAATATAAATCCATGGGGACGTTTATGATGACGATAAAGTAAAATGCGACGGTCGATTTTAAGCCGCTTTAAATTGTTTCAAGCGTGGCTTCTCTTCTCTTTCCATTGTGACCGCTACTACCTTTTGATTATAACCTTTGACCCTTTCTCTTTCTATTAGTCGACCCTTTTACGCCTCTGGCGCATCATCGCAATTTCACGAGGATTTTAATTTCTGTCTTTAATTCTCTTAATCGGCACGACGGGTACGCGTGACCCATCCCGGGCAATCGGTCGAACAAAAAACCCTTTTCGTCGCATCTCCTTAGATTTTGGAATGCTTTTAGTGACCCTCTTTCGTGCGTCAGCTTTAACAATTTTATGTCCCAGCAACCTTAGGCCATTCCGCGCAAATACCGAATATCTATTTTCGCCACCAAAGGCCGAGGCCACGACCTTGCCGATTTAGAAACTCTCACGACAGTCTCTGCGCAGCGAATACGGACGCGTACGCGGAACGCTGACATGTCAAATAGTCGGAATTTCAATAGCGTACAATTGAGTATACGGTAACTGCTGTACCTAGTCGGGATAAACTTTTCCTGAAATAAAGCCATTTTCCAAAACTTCTCTAATTAATAGGATGTTAAGGGCTGACTAATAAAATGATTACCGAAATGTCAATTTCGAGGTAAGAAAAGCATGGGGTGTGCTATGGTAAAGTTTCACAGCGACGAGAGAGTGCTGACCGTCGAGTGAGACATTCGAAGAGAAACCAGAGAGCGAGAGCGCGAAAGAGAGGGAGAGAGAGAGAAAGAGAGAGAGAGAGAGAGAGAGAGAGAGAGAGAGAGGCGATGGAAGATGGGGAGAAAGGGAGGAAATTGGGAAAACAACGATTATGCCGAGGACAATGGCTCCCGGTATGTTTTCATTAATTAATAGCCGAGCTCCGCACTAGCATCCACTCTTTGTGCGTCGCAAATTGTCCCTAATTTCGAAAGGGCTAAGTAGTCGAATCCCCTTCCTCATCCCTCTCGTCCTCTCGCAAGTAAAATTCTACTCTGGGAGGAGAAAGATCCAACGATTTTAGAATAGCTTTCTTTCCCCCTTTCACAAAACGACAGAGCAAACAGGACGAAGAAAATTACAGAAAACTCTGCAGCACTCGCAACTCCGATTGTGTCCGTCTCCCCTTTCTTCGACCCCCTCGGCCACTCCCTCTTCTTTCGAGTTACGTCTTATCTTGCGCTTCGTTTATTCGGGCGCATTTCACAAGTTAAACTCGGTACTTGTATCGCGAGCGTAAATATTAGAGATCGTACATACATAATGCTCTATACTGTACGTATTCTGTATAGGGACTATGCTGGTACCCATGTACTTATAAATATAGGTATACGGAGTACGCTTTAGCAGGCGCTGATTCGCGAAATTTATTTGAGGAAAGTTTCCTCGTTAAAAACATATACCCTCCGCCGAGGAAAACAATGCGAGAAACTGTATCCAGCGAATAGATAAAGGATGAGGAAAGTACTGTGCTTGTACAAAGGTACAAGTTACCTAGATCGCTTGCAGTCTTCCTTTACGTATACAGGAAACGATTGGTCGTTCTATAACTTTGTTGAATTCGCGACAATTCATTTCCGGGTTACTTTTAAGCTATTTTCGATAAATTGTTATTATCGAGTCGGGACCGCGAGTTATTTCGAAACAGTCTATATACATTGCTGTGTGTAACCGCAAATATTTCCCGGTTAAATGACATTCTGTGAACGAGTAGCCAGAATTATATATAGATTTTTCAATTTGGATCAGTAACGCTGTACAGCATCGCGATTTCGTGCAGTATTTCTCATTTGAAATTAAGATGTTGTCACGGAAACTGGGAATAAGGAATAGTGATAAAGGGAATTGGTTGAAACGGGGTTGCTCCGGAATGGGTAGGTATAGGTTGACCTGGGGATGACTTCGAATGCCGATCTCGCCTGATATAATAAGGGAAAGGTTTGAGGGTGGTAAAGAAGTGAGTGAAAGAGCGAGCGTCTATACCAGCTAGACGGGAACGTCAGTGATTACATTTTTCCATTACCGTAAATATTCCGACTGCCAATTTGCATTTATATAATATTATTTATTCGATTGTTGGTTTAAACCTGCAGTTTGTATGGGGATGACGTAGCCGCTACTGGTGCTGCTGCTAGCGGTGGTTGCGAGAAGTAGAAAATAATGTATCGAAAATGGTATAATAGACGTCCACCTGCCAATATCAATAGCTTTGTTCGCTGCTTGCTGATATTATTATTTATTCTTGTTATTAAAACCATTTTTATTTGTATGAATTATGCAAAAACCCTTGAGTTTTAACGAGAATACTCACTACTCCGTTTCTTATTGTAATGACATTTGACTCTTTGTACGGTTGTAGCTCGTTTGTATATGACGTACCCATAAAGAATGCTACCATATAATGTAGTCTTTTTTTAATACGCATACAAAATTTTTCAAATTCAAGTGCGAGGTAGAAATGGTACTTTTTTTTATTCTATTTGAGGACATAGGATATTATAGTACAGTTTCAATATGGATGCTTGTGATGGCAATTTCGTACTAAGGACAAGAATGTAAGGTCTATACGATGTAAAACCGTAGCCGCATGCGGTTTCCTACTGAAACGACATACTGCGTGAGCAGTTAGGTCCACCTGGCATCCGTGACGTGATGGCGTCCCCATGTAACGCTGCGTATAACGTGTACGTTTACGTAGAGCTCTTATAGCTACGTTTACGGCACTGAAAGCCATACCCACTGGAATGCTAACATCCACATTAATACAAACTCGCGGTAATTAGTAGCAGCTTGTTGGGGTAGTGGTGGCGGGAGAGAAAGAGGGGGCGGGAGAGGTCGCGTTGCGTATTTTCCAGAGTTAGACGAGGATTGCAGCCATTCTAAGATCATGGTGCCCTCACGTTACTTTTCAATTACATCATTAAAAATTTTGTTTAGACTGAAATTAAAAAGAAATTTGAATTTGGCGTAGAAATAAATACGAGTCGCGATAGCTGCGCGTCGAGACGCGGGATACAATTTTCGTTGTAAATTCTTATCTACGAGTGGATTCGTTCGGGACTCCTTTCTGGGCTAATTGGATGACGTTATCACACTGCACTGTACTCTTCTACCCTTTTACACAGTGGGACCAGCAAACCCAACTCGGGTCCCTTCGAAATACAATTAGCTCCTCCGTACACGCAGATGGTTTCGTTGCGGGACTCGTGGCCATACATGCGTTTATTTAACAAACCAGTTTACCGACCGTATCTCACTGTTCGCAGCGGGACACTTTGCTATCCTAATTAAGAGGAATGCCACTCTCACGATTCGTCTTCTTCGTGCTCGCAAGACTTTACCGTCCGATCGGCGAAAATGTCGGTGGATTATTTTTAATTAGAATTCTCGTCATTCGGAGCGTCATCATTACGTAGAGAATTTTTAAATGTAAAATTTCATGTTACGTAATTTTTTAATTGCGAACTTTTTAAATGTAAATCTATAGCATTTGGAACTTGCATCAATATGCAGAGAATTTTTAGCGCTACATTTAATATAATTTAAATTTCATTGGGAACACTTCCATTTTTTAATTCATTATACAGCATTGATAAATATATACCGTATGGAAATAGAATACTATTCCGAATCATAGTAAATATTGTTATTACATTACGTACTCAATATTTGTCTCAAATTATTATTTAACTTTGACGAGCGTGGAAAAAAAATTCGCCAATCTCCATGATTATTCGACTAGTTTTCCACTGGTAATACTGCTCTAGCGGAAATATTGGCATTCGATTTCGTTTGTTAAAAATAAACATCGAGCGACAACCTGTGCTTCAGTATAATTTAAATATAGTATCTATTAAATTTCAAATTTTTCTCACGCGTCATGAACACTAATGCACATCAGATTGTTTTACCTTTTTCCCCTTAAATCACGAAATATTCCATATTATTAGACATATAAATTTTATTTTTGATTATTTTCAACTACTTCGCACTACCGTACCTGATACGTACCAACGGACCATGATTGGGTTCCGCCAATCTTTTGTCTCCAATCTGATTGCGAAAAACATGCCTGAGTGCGTAGAAATTGCTCGTACGCTCCGAGTAGGTAGGTACCAGCCTACCAACCTACCAACCTACCTACCTACTTACGGAGCAGTGTCGTCGTAGCTCATTAGCGGATGCCAGGGCAGACTCTTGGAGCGTTTTGTCGACGCGTCGGTTTATCCCTGTTAAGCCACCTGGAGAACGTGCTTATGGCTGAAGCGCTGCCTGGTATAGAGATAAATCGCAAGAAGCAAAAGATCCCTGGAGGCATTCGGTCCTCGTTAAACGCAGCAATGCTTCGCCATTCTCGTTCAAAACGTACCTAATAAGTTTACCAAGTGCATAGCTTCACTCTTTCTTTAGATACCGCATCTTAGTTTAAGTATATACGAAATATGCGCTTTGACGTTAACAATGATAATGCTAATAAGAGGAGTAATAATAATAATAATAGTAGGAAGACTGCGAACCTTTACAGTGAGATGGAGTCTAAGCATTTCCACGGACGGGTCTTCAAGTAATAAAGCTCGTGCAGTCGCTCAAGTGTACTAGAGTACAAAGGGCAATTATGTGTATATATATATATATATATGTATATACGCAAAGCAATATGGAATAAAGGGTCGTAATCTCAAAATCGTACTGTCGTGGTAGAAAAAGAGTCCTTATGGTTCATTTTGAATCCAGGGTATCTCTTATAACGAGCTTTTCCTATTTTCATCATTTTTTTCATTTCTCTCTTTTGCCATGCGAGGACTATTATTTTGGACAAAGTATTTCATTGCGACGTTGAGCGATTGAGTTAAATAATATTCTTTAAGAAAATCAAGAGGTCAGACACTGACTGAAGGCAATCTCGAAGGGTAGCATCCAACGTCAACCTTTGGAATCTTTCTCGTACCTAGCATTTCACATTTCTTTCACGTTTGTTTTTTCTACATCTTCTCGGTATAACTTCTCTTTCTATAAAGGAACTTTGCAGCTGTAGAAAGTTCACGATGAGATTGGATCGCTATCGTTTCCATTTGCAAAGACGATTGAATTGGTCATTTGAAAAGGGTGCATAGTTTTTTCAAGTTAGGAAAACCACAATCCACGTACTCGAGAGACGATAATATCAATTGAAACGATGGACGGTGAACCGGGCCTTTTCCTGCAGTGTTCCTCATTCAAGGGATTAAAAGGAAACGGGGTCAAGTGTTTCGGAGTTTCTAAGTCTGCTTAACCAAACTCTTCTACTTGCATGCAAATGGGTATCGTCGGTTGAGCACTTTGCAAGATGAAAAGATTTTTATACTGAATGTACTGATATTGAATCAGTATGTTTTTTCTATAATTCATTGACCAATGAATTATACTTCTCTACCTGCATGCGCATCGGATATTGAAAAAACTTATAAGAAACAGGATATGCGATACACAGGCTTACGAACTATATTAATCGCCACACATACCTTCCTTTGGTAAAAAAAAAAATAAAAGCCTAATGGTATGACATTACTTACGGATCAAGGGATGAATTTCGGATATTAATGTCATAAGCTATACAAACCCTATAGTTGTAGTGATTAATGATCGTAGCTGCAAATTTAACTGACTCAAGTCCGAGAGACATTTAAATCAATTTCGAAAAGATCAATAGTAACAAACAAGTACACTATATGGTCAGTAGATATGTTTGTTCGGTATGTACTTGTTGGCTGGGTCCGAACGGTATGCAAATGTCCCGTACTTCTCGCTTGGGTATCGGACAGAAATTCAAGCTTAATTTAATGACAGTTACACGAATTTCAGTCGAACAGTCATTCACATAATAGCACAGAGTGGATGTGAAAATGATAGCGAGTGTCGCTGGGATATTAGGACAGACAGTAGACACGGGATAGGTTGGTAGGACTCTAATTGTTAAATTAAAATTCAAGGAGACTCAATTACCGTCTACGTTTCATCCATGCATCTGGGCATAATGAAGTATGGCTAATAAGGTGCTTCCATCGTTGTTCAATATCATTTTAATTAATTTGCCCAGACTTGACAATTGTCCTGGCGTCCCATCGATCCTTATCTCGACAGGATTAAGTGATCGATATCCCTGGGGAAACACGGTAGTGGAGCCGCGTCATGGAATAATGCATAAGATGTATTAGTCAGTGTATACATTGAGGATCCCGCGCGAGTCACCAGTCATCCGACAGGCGTGACTGATGATGAATTTATCGAAAAGCATTCTTCTAGGAATGCAGTCTTGTCATAGGATGGTGGAGGATTGATAAATTTTTTTAGATGAAATTTTCAATACCGTATGGAAGATATAAAAAGTATGGTAAATGTGACATTATATTTTTAAAGATTTCTTATAACTTTTATTTGATATTCTTTTTGAGATCGAGAATTTTTTAAAATTCGTGTCTAACCTTCATCTTCGAGGTTTCACCCTCGATTTACAGTCCAGCATCCGGAGTTGGCTCGATCGAAGGGTCGGAAATTCTTGGTTTGAAAGATCCTAAATCCTGTAACGTGTTTGCCCAGTACATCATATCGGTATGCGCGATATATTTTGGAATATCTCGAGGGGCATCAACGTTAAATCAGCCTGTACCATGTCGTGAGCCCTGCTACGGTACAGCCGTACCTCCCGGAACCGACGAGAAATTATTAGCTTAATCGCAGGGATTGATGGTGAGACTAGTAATGGCCTGAGCGAACGAACCGACCTGTTTCCGTATCACGTATCTGTCACTCAACCCTTGTGATTATGGAGATAGCATTAACGTCCTCACCGATGATCGAAATATCCCCAGGAACCCCTTAGCACCTATGAACTTCGTTTAACGTACGCTATACTCACGTACGGGGAATACTTTTCGAGATTTCTGATAGTACGTAACTTGGGATTGGCTCTGATTTTCTAAAGCAGTATATATATATATTCAGTAGTATTATCATCGTGACAGGAATGAAAAGGAATTCGGACAAAAAGTACAAATTCACTGGGCGATCGGATGGATATAGGTAAATTTAAAGGAGTCGCGATGGCGTTTACGATAGAAAAAAATTCCAAGTGGAAATTCAAGATCAGAGTCTTCTGTGTATATAAAGACGTTTCTTAGTACGCTTTTAAGCCCGTTATTAATACATCCGCGTTGTCGCGATGCTAGGCAACAAACTACACGATTTACCAAAAGGTTGAACGGCGTAGAACCTTTGGGAAAAACTCGTGCATAGGACGTGCTACATGGATGGCTCACAGTAGCGCTAACGAACATTGACATACGAGCAGGGCCGATCCTAGGAGTCTAGTGGAAGTAAATAGTCGGATGTCGCTTGTGAAAGGGTTCACCGCGATGAATTAATGGCCGAAGGATTCTCGCGGGATATATCGTCGCGAACGAAAATACTTCTGGGACCAAAACAGAGGATTAATAATGTTCCTGGTACGGAGTGGGAGGGTGGGAAAGGCCATTGAGAAGGGACAGGAGGTGTATAGAAGAGGGCGGTATATAACTATAGAACGACGGTGCGCAGCTCTATGAAGATGATGCATGGGTTCCCAGGATGACAGTCGCATCCGGTGCAACGGGCACGAATGCATTTTCCTAAGTTTATTTAACTCTGCGCGCACTGCCAGATGATAGAGCGTCGCTGTGTTTCACTAATGCTGCTCGACTTTTTCACATCCGATACTGGTATCGCTATAGCGCCACGCAGCCTTTGCCGGCTCGTCGGTTGCTAAATGTTCTGTCGACGTGGAACAAGCAGTACCGTTTGGTGCTTACGATCCGTATGTTTTATTACCCTTGATTAGTCGCCTCGGGCCGCTTCTCCGATTGCTGCATTGCTTGCTTGCTAGTTACTTGCCAGACCGATGAAAAATGTTCATTCCCTTATGTTAAGGCTGCTGTTCAACTTCTCTGTGTGCACGTGCATGCACGGAGCTAGGATGTCAGAAATGAAAAAAAATTTAATTCTTTTTTTTTTATTAAAATATGAGACTATTCGATGAACCATGCTTTTCATATGAGTAATCTGGGCCAGGTTAATTTAGGATTGAAAAGAGTTTTTTCGTCAACGATTACGTCTTAAAAGAGTATAGGATGGATGGTCCAATCATCCGCCATGTACCAGTAATCGTCAGTGTATGCTTTGACTATAGCAAAATCTACAGTATTATAATACAGATGACGATTACTGGTACATGGCCGATGACTGGACCATCTACCTTATGTATTTTCACATGCATCATTTTTCTTCGATCGATCCGCGATCTGATATTTCTCCTATAAGATGCTGTTGAATCTGCTAAATCTGTTACGTAGGTAGGATTTATCTGTTCATGAGAAATGGAAGTATTCAATATTCAAGTTATAAGAGTATTGTACTTCTCGGTAAATAATTCTATATGTGAATACGTTCTTTCTGGGCTCTTAGATATACAGTTAAATGTTACAGAACTATAACAGGAGTAGAGGAATGCGAATTTTAGTCAGTTAACAATAAGTAAAAAAATGGAGTAATGCTAAGATGTTCTATCGCATGGAAATTTATTTCCCACGAATAAGTATGAAATGAGATTGAATATATGGATTTTGTGACATAGAATTGTATGGTCGTTACTGCCATCACCAGTGAATATATATTCAGTCCATGAATTCAATGCATATTTTTTTGCATATCGCAAGCAACGCAATCCTTAGCAAATGACATGTGGCTTTTCATAATATAACGAAAATATATGCTAAAATAGCAAAATAAAATATATTTCAATACAAAACGATGCACATGCATATTTTGCAAAAAAAATTGCATGTAAAACCACGTGATGCTCCTTAGAAATTTCATTATTTTATATATGTTAAAAAAACACATTGAATTCAGGGATCGACTACAAAACAGTAGATACGTCAAAGCGTAAGAACGTTACGATAATAAATTTAAAAAAAAAAAATCGCAAAATCACACTACATCGCACAGTGTTCCCTGATACTGATACATTTCTCACACAAAAATTCGAACTAAAATTTTCTGATTCGCCGTATCGGTAACGAATTTTTTACCAACAAATTATCATCCGCTCGTGCCGGATGCTTGCGTAAAAGTTACAATGAATAATTCAGGGTGAAAGAAATCACCTTGAATTTTCGGTAAGCGATCCCGACATTTTTTCGCTACATGCGCGCGCACACAGATCACATATCTGACCATGCATTTCAATGTACGTGCAAACAAAAAAGTCTAGGAGAAAATGCCGTCCAGCAAAAAATTGATGGCACTGAGAGAAAACAAGTGCATAGTAATACAAGGCTGAACAACGCTAATATCGACTGGCCTGAATGTGGATTTTTTAATTTTACAAATATCTTTGAAAATTAGACAATCGCAAGGTCATTAATTTTATATCCGTTGATTCGTGCCCGATTTTCCGATATCGATCGCTTCACGGTGTAAATTTTACCGGTTTGCAATAATACTGCGGAAACCGTAGGTCACACTAGGTTGCTTCATGCGATTGACAGATAGAAACACCTGGGTAAACTTCCTTTCTACATTGCCGATCTAACAATGTTATACAATCTATCGCTGATGCTTAGTAATTCCGTCCGCGGGTTAATAATGCCAGCATCCGGTCGCTGATCCACGCAATAATTATAGATAAGTGACAAATGGCATTTACGTTAGATAGTCTGTGGCAGTCAGTGGGAACGGAGCACGCAATTCTGAACCATGAAGAACGTACTTGTATTCAGTTTGTTCATAGCCCTCTACATTGTTCAAGTAAGACTTGACAATTAATATTTGCAGTAGTAATATTTAAAAATTATACACGATCAGAATTTGATTCAATCCACTCGCAAAATACCACGAAGGATTTTTGTCTGTCGCGTGTCAGCTTGTAGAATAGCATAGTGATTTTACCACCTTTCTCAATATTTTCTCAAGAATAACGTTATGCATGTTTCTCCAACAATGGCGGTAACGCTGATTCTTCAACATCTCGACAGGCGTCCTCGAGACCGAATCCCCAAGAAGATCCAAGCGTCTTCGACAAGATCAGGCAGAGAGCCGAGGACGCGCTGAAAGTCGCCCAGGATGCTACCAATCGTACTTTGGAATATGCGAAGCATGCTGTTGAGAATGGATGGCACACGGCTCAGCAGACAGCGCAGAGAGGAATAGAAGCTGGAAAAAATTGGACGCAACATGCATCCCCGGACTTAACAAAATTAGCAACTGCGGCCGTCTCTACAGGAGCAAGTGAGCTTCACGTATAAAAGCCCCCGATGTAACCTCACAGCCAAGTAGCATAATAACGATAAAAAATATAGTTTCGCACTGTAGTGCATTGTAATAAAAGGAAAGCAAATTTCTTTGTAAAATATCATGATGCACTGTAATTGAATACAATCTCACGATTAAAAGTTGATGCTCGAAGTACATTAATTGTCACAGTTATAATTATTCCGTATACCCCAGGTGTGTATGAGTTCAGACAGTTCAAGCATCAACCCCAACTACTCTCGTACCGCCCCAGTCTGCTACCCGTTGCCGGGGAGAAGAGCACAGTCTCGTTAAAAATGTACGCGTGACGAGCTCTTCTTTACACGGCATGGTAGGATAGCACGTGTGAGTGTTTATATACGACATTGTAGACGGATCTTGTTAGTAATTAAATGGTTGGTTGAGGAAACTGTTCCAAGCAGGAACTGTCAATTAATCCAAAAGAATAGATAGGACCGAACGCATATAAAATATTTTACGGCAACCAACGACATCCACGCAACATTAATACCACGCAACACTAATATCACGAGGATTGCTTTTGGTATTCGCTGTCTGTCCTTCCTGCAAAAAGTTTTGATCCTCGAGGAGTTAAAGACACCAAGACAAAAATTCACCCGCTATTTGGCCATTCCCATCACTGCGACTGGTAAACATTAGGCCCTTGTGGCAACCTTGGCCAAATTCGATAAGAACATAAGGAAAGGGTCAATAATTTTGCGGCGATGCATCGCGCAGACTTCCTGCACGTTATAATATATCAGTCCCGGCAAACCGGAAACAGGAAACCGTCAATCATAGGACTAAGTTACCGCCGACTCGGGCCAGGAGGCCAGTACTTGCTATACCAACTATTTTATGGACTCTCGGGCATGGGGCTTTAACGTAAAATATGCTTTTGAGGTATAACCATCGATTTTTTCATAAATAACTGCCCATCTCGCTACCGTGCCCTTTATGGGTTACCTCTCAATTGAACATATAGATATATAGACTAGGGTTTAATTCCAACTCCGAGAGACAACTATATTTCTCCCCAGGAAATTGTATCGTGCGTTGAGTGTAGTTACGATTTTCTTATTTTCTATGTTTTTTTAATGTTTTCTCTTTCATGCTCAACCACCTTGCCATTACCGTGATAATTATTTCACAAATTATTTCACCCTACGTTTTAAGCATCACAAAGCGAGTGCAAAAAAGAGCGTGCTCTTGTTATACGCGTTAGCCTGCTTGTTTCTTTTAGAAATATGGACAAAGGGGATAAAGAAATGTGATTCCATTGCGGGGTGCCATTATTACAATGAACGAGTAGGCGGCAGGGGATGGTCTCGCGTGCGAGCCTAAGTCCTTGAGAAGAAAGAGACAAAAAATGTAATCTCTTGGGACAAAAAGACTTGGCGCGCGACATCGGCGCGTCCTCGTCGCAACGCTTTTCTCGAGACGGCCACGCAAAACGTTCATTAAATTTACATCGATGTTTTCGAACCTGTAATATTATACCGAGCAAAAGACCCTTTGCTGCTGGTCGTCGTGCTTTTTAAAATTTATTTTCAATTATCCACTTTCTTCATTTATTTCTTGTAATCTTGTAATACGTTAAATTTCACGGGTCGTATTAACGAAAGTAATTAATCTCACTGGGTCTCTTACTGTAATGTTAACAATACATAAAGAAAATCAATTCACTTGCACCGCAGCCACGTGACAAATGAAATTTTTATCAGACATCAAGCTTCGTTCTGCAAGTAGCGACGCTATGAATATGTCCTACAAAAATACCACGCACAATATTCACTCACTCACGTACAATATCCTCAAGGATATGTCACAATATACGATAAAACGATCCGCTGTTTGTCGCGTATATAAGTACGTACTGCCACTGTTTAGTCTTAATTCTTTTGCAGTAGACATTAATGACGCTGAAAGCATAAACACGTAGGCCAGTATGGTAGAAGGTAGAACTCGCACGAGGAAGTTCGTGTCACGTTACGGGTCGCATCTATAATTCATGTAATCAATTGGGGAAGCGAACGATAACTTGGAAGCGAAAGCGCTACTTTACGATCATCCTTCGCGTAAGGACACCATCGGCAATGTCCTTCCATGAGAGAGGAATTTCCACCCTCAGGGACCCATTAGAAATTCAAGGATTTCACTTGTCTCGCGTTGTTTCCCGGTAACGTAAGACTTTGTATCCAAATGCATTCTCTTCTTTCCCCTAGAAATCCCTAGAACGTTTGTTCCTACGTCATAAATATTATTCGATATGAATTGCGTTCATCTGCCTGTTGGCCTGTGAAATTATCCTATATTATTTTAACCCTGTAGCCATTCTAAGCTGAATTTTCAGACGAACTCGGGAACTCAAGTGCATGGATGGTACGTATGTAGGTAGGTATCTATCGAGAAGGAATCGCGGAATGCAAATTGACGAGAGGGACTCGAGCCTCTGCCGAGTGGAACCGACTCGACTGGTGCATTGCAGTGGCCAGCTAAACGGATAATCAATATAGTATACAAGAGAGGCGTCAACTCTACTTCCTCCACGAATTTACAATAATTTGTGAAGCACTTTGAGTTTTGTTTAATTGATCGACGTTGAATTGGTTACTGAAAAATAGAAGCAGTTTTGAGCACGATCTCATCGATGGATTTCGTAATATTATTTTCATATGCAATTACTGGGATGGTCGTTACTTGTTGTATTTAATGATGCGTATAGATATAGGTATGTATATTTTAGAAGCATGAATGAATTTTCGATACCTAATTATTCTCCATGATTATCAGCTTGGTTGCTCATTGGTGCGTATACTCTCTTTGTGTTTTGATGCCATTATCAGAGAGCATATTCATTTGCGGACTAATCAAGCGTGATCAGACCAATTTTTGCCGATAACAAGCTCTTTCATTTGCTTGTGCAACCGCCATACCAGGTACTGATATATGGCTATAAACAGATATGCTGTCGTTTTTGTTTCTTTTTTTTAAAGACCCTGTGTAATCGTAATCGTATTATTACTTCGATGTAGCTGACTGCTAAAGATGTTTTTTAATGAATTCTCTCGGGGATTGAATATTGACTAGGAAGTACTGGAGCGAACGTGTTATTGGTATGTAGTTGCGGGTATGCAAACTCGGACGTGGCGGATTGACTTGAATAATTGGAAATTCACTCGACATCTGCAAGCAGCTTTTAAGACAGGTATCAGCATTGACAGTCTGTAATATCAAAGCGAGTGGGGATCGTGAGGTTGATAAATTTCATTGTAATGGTATAATGTTATATTATAAACTGTTTTTTAAATTTCTCTCTACGTTTAAACGTCATTTGCAAACTTTTCTAGGTAGTCGTATAAAATTCGTTGAGATTATGCGCAGAGTTTTTTAAGGAGCTGCTTCTACCTTTCGCTCTCTCTCTCTATTTGTCTCTTTCGGTCAGATTCGTGTAGAGAGCTAACCTTAAAATAGTGAGCTCGAGCGTAGGCAAAAGGGATTAAGGGAAGTAACGAAAGACGAGAGGGTAGGTGGGAGTGTCTAATTTCACGAGATTTTGTGCCGTCATAAAAAGTCTCTTTATCGCGCATAAAGAAAGATCGTAATTAAAAATACATCGGAGCCTCTCTCGAAAGGAGTGTTAATGCGTATTTAAGAGTACCTACTTCTCTATGGGGTACTACCGTCATCCTTAGACTCCGGTAAGAACTCTCGCCAGCACCGACGACGGTCTCCTTTCATATTCACCTCAGTTCCACCTTTTCGAAATTTTCAGAGAAGACGCCAGTTCCGTTAACTCAGGTCTTTCGGCACCCTTCGTACCTTTTGCCTTATTCCCTCTATACCGTGTGGACCCTCGTTACGCGAAACAAATCAGGGACCTTTTTTTACGAGGCTGCTAATGGCGCTCCGGCACGCTAGGCTATAACTTTATGACGGACACGAGGAGGTTATATTTCACCGTGCTGTTAGTACGCGCTGGTGTACAGTGGTGGCGCCTGCGTCGGCCTTACGAGCAAAAATCGGCTGCGTCGAACGAGGAGCCGTAAATCGAGGAACGTTCTCGCGTCACCTTCATTTTTCATGGACTCGTCCTTCGAGTTTGTGCGATCGCAGCCAGTTTGGTGGGAGCTCAAATGGGTTAGTGCTAATGTATTAGTATGGAGGGATGGATACGAGAAGGGAGTTTCCATGCAAATGGACTTTTTGTTAGTGTAATCGTCGGCGAAACGCGTCATCTTCATTTTTTATCCGTGTACCCGGTTGCCTGGGAGTTACGATTGGAGACTGGATATTTTAATGCAAATGCACTTTTTTTACCGACTATCCTAGCTATGGAACAATGGCGTCAAATTCACTTCGTTGGAATTCGGACTTCGAGATTGTTCGGATTAACGTATGCCGTGAGCTAACTGGAGTTAATCGCTTTCCGGAAAGCTTTGCTATTTCCATTAACAGTCTTCCGCTTCCATTTCATCGAATTTCGTATAATCCACAGTCACTCTTGAATATCTGTTTTTTTTTTTTTTTTTTCAAATATATCCATACACGTTTACTACTTGCCCAGGGATGCTTGGTATTATGTCTTCTTGTCTAAGGGTCCTATACTTATATATATTTTTTCTTTGAAGACGTCGAGGGAGCTGAGAGTAGCTCTTTCAAAGTTCAGCCGAGGTCCGATGGACCATAAAGAGCTGGATAAAATTGAGGGCTGCGCCTAGCTCGCAGCTATGTACCCTGTAATACCTATACCGGGGGTGTAGGTATAGTAGCGCCGCGTGGCATAAAGTTTACGATGATGAGGTAGAGTCAGGGTGCCGAGCTAGGGAAGTCGCGGGTTAGCTAACTATGATGGCTGACTGGGTTAGGATTAGATACGGGGTTATCTCAAAGTCCCATCAAATTACTGGGGCCGGGCCCCGTGATTATATCACCCCGCAGGATAATGTCTTCGTAACCTGCTAACTTCCCCGAAGTGAGAAGCATCATCCCCAGGCAAAAAAGGAACTAACGAAGAAATAAAGTAGTGAAGAAAAAAAAAAGTAGATGGAAAGAAGCTCCAGGGCGATATATGCACCGGCCCCCCAAATGAAGACATCTTTCTTCCTAGTGCAAGTCGATCGGTCCTCAAACCTGAAGTAACGAGGATATTATATGACGCGTCCTCTCGAACGGCTTCGAACCTCTAAACCAGGAGGTCAGAAGGGTGCGGAGAGAGTCAGGCAGCATGCGAGCTGGAAATTATGGTTTTATGGATAGTAGCCAGGTCAGGTCGGGTGCGGAGTTCACTGGAGAGATGAACGATCCCTTTATTCCTCATCTTCGATGGCAATGCCTCTTTCTTCACCTCAGTTGGGTACAAGTATTCCGCGATTCCCCTCTTCATAGATAGGATATAACGTTCAGTGACTTCGTTATCGAGATAACTAATTGTAAGAGTACCCACCTATCCCGGATGCTTGTTCGAAAAGACCCTTGTCTCTTCAATTCTTTAGAACAGTAGCTGAGCAAAGCAGCTTTTCTTAAATGCATTTTAATAAGTAATCGCGTCCTGCGCTACTCGGAAGTAGCTTACCCATACTCAGCTAGTCGAGAAGAAGATGGGCATATCTATTGTAGATATAGAGACTCTTATTGAACTTCCACAACGAGAACGTAAATTGCTATTAGACTAGAAGTGTCCGGCAAGGACGGAGGAAAGAGAAAAGATAAAAGACACGCGAGAATCTGTAGGAAAATGGAGATGAAAAATTGCCACGAGCCTTTGCTTTTTTCTGTCTTTTTCGTTTTTCCTTTCAGGAGAGACTTTCTCTCCCTTTATGCTACACTCTCACCCTCCGGTGGATCCTCTCTGTAGCTGCTGCCGTCATTGCCTTTCCCACGTCTCTTCGTGCTCCAGGGAGTGTGAAGCTGGAGGTTCGAAGGCGATGGCAACCAGTTCTGCCTGAGGTCTGAAGGACCAAAGGTCGTCGCTAAATAACATTAGCGGGTCCATTAGTGAGTGACTAGCGCCAAAAGTCAACCTGTCTTTGATTGTCTGTACTATATGTTGGGCTGCTAGAGGAGAATTTCTATGTATGTAGCTTAAGTCCATTCACTGGAGCCTAAATTGTTATTAAATACCCATTGGAGTCTGACTAGGGATTTTACTTAAGAAATGCATAATAGATTTTTCTACGTGACGTGTCCTCTAATCAAAATATGACGGAGAATAAAACTAATCAATTTCTTTTTAGAGAATATCGTACGTTATTGATTCGCTATTAGTCGTACGTGAAAAAGATCATTGTCTGATCAGACATTGGTCAGCGTAGAGCCCCTGAATGATGCTTTCCCTTTGTACAGCCGTGTATTCACAAAGAGATACGAATTCCGACTGTGCAGGAATTAATTGGTGGCAGTAGAAAACGAATGAACAAAACACAATGGTAACACAGTCGACGTCGCGACCCTTTAGAATGAATGGGGGAACAGGAGACCGTTGAATTTCGCGAAACGCGAAATCATAAATCCGCGACGGATTAGTAAACGCGTACTGGAGCATTAGCAGGCCTAGTGAAATTTAGCGAAATTTTCTGCAAAAAAACAGCGAGATTAAATCAACGGTAAAGTCCCTTGGGATTTAGTTGGTCTAATGGATGGTTGGTATTAAGACCCCATTGTGCTCCACCTTTTCGTAACGAGGCAGACTCGAACCCTTGTTCTTTTCGTAAACCAATAAAATGGATTTGCATCTAGAAAGACACGACAACATAATTAATATGGTATTAGCATGCAGATGCGCAATTAATAAAATAAAAAGTAGCCCCGTCTAAAGTTTCATGAAGAATAATCAGAAGAAAGACACTACCCTGAAGATGAAAATGAGGATGGATCTTGAATGATATAATGTATATGCATAAGTGCAAGAAAATTGGATCAGTTCTCAGAGTCGACGGATTCTGGATTAAGGGGAGAGAACGTGCAAATATCCATACCAGAATTTCCTGGATAAACTGCAGCATCCTGCGTTAAGCGCTTGGCAATCGTCGTTTGCCTAGAAACGTTCATACTCGTAATCCTGAACGTCAACCATTGGATCATCAAGCCCATTAGTCGTGTAGCCTGTCGACGCCCGATATGGAAATCCTATGTTTACAGAATCAAGGCTGACTGCATTTCATTCCCGAGCCTTGGGCTAAGTCTAATCTAAATCCTGGCACGAAGAGGCAGAGTGGCATGTCTCTCCTTGAGGAAGGGGCTTCCCCAAGTGGTTGAGAGACTTCAGCAAAGAGAGAAACCCTTTATCGCTTACTTCTTGTCTACTCCATTTTGACTTAACATTATACCTTGTACTTACAATTCCTTTGGGTAAGTGATATAGCGTCCAAAGAAAAGGGTTATCATGGGCATGTAAATTATTTGTAACGACACTGAGATACCATAGTTGGTAACCACTTCCGAGACCTCAGTAAATAAAGAAAAGCTTTTGTAACTTTCTGTCTCAGTCCCATTCCGCTTTGATGACGCACAATCCCTTTAGATAGATATGTGTACCTAAAGCATACATTATTGTATCGCTATCAGTGGAGTAGATGCGTCAAGGAGGAACCTGAAGAGAGTACGGTAGGTATAGGTGCGGATAGGCTGATAAGAAGCGATTTGGAGAAAGGCTGCGTAAAGTCTTGGAATACCTGACACCATCGTCTTTAGCGTCAGCATCTCATAGGAAAGTGAGGGTTGTGGGAAAGGGTGCGGGGTGGGACGGCTAAGAAGATGGAAAGTCGAAGGAGGATCTCGAAGGAGGAGAATGGAAAGGAGCCTTTGACTAGGCAAATGAGCAACCGCTTCTCGCTCCTCTTGAGCAAGAGGAGATACCATCCAGTCTAGTTCTATATGCTATAGGTATTCCAGAGCCATCTGCTCCGTTTAAACTATGCTTACCGGAGATGAAAGATCCATGCCTAGGACTGCAGCTGTATTTCTGCAATCGTCGGTAGAGATGCGGGTTGGTTTTGTAGTCAACATCCTATAGGACGTATATGTGCATATGTATGAATTGATCGTAGCCAGTAGCACTATAACGTGAAATTATTACCGTGGTATGGAAATCTGTTGGGGTGTCCACGAAACACACTTGAAATCTCGTTCATTAAAATCCCATAGATTACATATTGTATATCGATGTATCCGTAGGGAGTACGTTTGATTAAATCCCTGGAAAAATTCAATGGTTGGTCCCCCCTACCTAGTTGACGTTGATTAAATTTTTTTAGCGCCTTCAGGAGCTGTTTCTCTATCATAACTTGTGGCAGTGCACCTAAGGCATATAAACAGAGAAAAGAGCAATAAAAAACGGTGGAAATGTGGGTGAGATAAACAAATTCTTACCAATATAATATTAATGCTACGGAACGTCATAATAAAACTGGGTGACATTAGCTTTCAGTTGAAGATCAGGGTTGTAACTTCCTTACTGCCACTGTTCTCTCCCTTCTGGAACAAGACATAAAGATTACATAAACAGAATGACTATAAAGATATTCGACTATGATTTTGATCATGAAATCCTCTCATTTCCGGTATCTGTACATTATGCCCATAACGGAATTTCATACTTGAGAGAAATCAATGACGCAATGGACTCGCAAGGACGATACTCAAAGACGTCGAAGTCATGGATTCTTGATATCGAGAGACAGTCTGGCTGCCTAGCTGGCTGCATATCATCTTCCTAGATAACTCAAAGCCGAATTCGCGAACCGTAAGGAGGAATATGGGTCTTGATGATATGCATGAGTCCTTCATCTCAATCTCAAGATTCCAATCCAAGAGACAGAGCGACGGCTGGCTGGATGCAAATAAGGCAATTCTGGTAATCAGATCTTGTTGTATTATGGTTTACCGGGTCTGCGGTAAGTACCGTTCCCAAGTCGGGCTGGTGTACGAGAAAAGGGAATAGAATGTGAAGTAGTGGTACCAACCTAGTGAAGTTAGCACTGTTAAGACTGCAGTAGTATTACGTTGCAGAGGTAACTAGAATGGAAGTTATCACGAAGTAGAATGAGTGTATGACGTTCCGGATGAGAACGAGCTCTAATGGGTGAATGGTAGACAACGATAGGGAGGCAATATCGTAGTCCTGGGAACTTTTGAATTAGGTATTGGTAGGAAGCAGATGCATTGATGATTGTCCCTTACCACCTTGGCACAGCTAGCAGTCGAATCTCTATCTAGGTACAGTTTGAGTGTTGAAGGTGAGACGAGAGATCCGATCGATGGCTAGTCTTTAATCAGACACTCAGCCGCTCATCAGACTAGGACCTACCTCATCCAAGGATGCCTAGTGAAACGGTAGCACATGGTAGATAGGATTGGAACAGAATAGGGTAATCAATGAGTATTTTATCCGACCAGTAAATTATTTTTTATAGTATAAAATAATTTACGTACCACTGCCACAGAGATTTCTGGATAACCTAGAAATTCTCGCGGAAGTATTTAATTAGACGGTGATGTTACCGATGCTGAATTAACTTCTTGGAAAGGTAGGTAGATATATAGGCAACCAGTTGACTTCAAGATAAAGAAGGACCACTTCTTCTACGTGGCCGCTATCCGAAGGAATCGCAAAGACCACCGGGTTCGCTTTCTGCTCTTGGCCCGACGGGCTCTCGCGGCTTTAACCTCGTGATATCTTATTACACGATCGCCGTATGCCCCACAGTTATACTGTATAGACTATAGCGCATATAGTTTGTACACACGGGGATGGTTATGGATATACGTAGTTATATAGAGGCTTTCAAGATTCTACAGAGAATTTTCTACTCCGCCCTTGCGCGTCGATTCACTCTTCACGTGTGCATTGGTATGGTATATATATGCTGGACCACCGGCACTTCGTATGAAGTTATTATCTCGTGCTGGAGTATGGCGCTACTCTTCCATTCTCATCCATTCTCTACCATTCTCCTTCGATCCTTACTCTACTGCCTCTATACCTTTACTTTCTTTTGCTGACCGCTTTTCTGCTCTTTTTATTCACTCTTTATTATCCATTCTCTCTTCTGTATCCTCATATGGAATGCCAAGCGTATAGTCCCTTGCATTACTGACTCTTTCTTTCTTTCTTTCTTTCTATCCTACTACGAGTGTACGAGTCTTTGCATAGAGGGCAGCCCCAAAGTCACGTCCTAGTCCTGAGATTGCCGGCATTAATATCTTATTACGGGATTACCCACGTGGGGTTTCAATGCAACTCACCAGACCTGCGTAGTTCTACCATGTAGGTACACGTAAGTACGTAAGCCGAACATCCCCACCAGGAAACCGATACCTGGACGAAGCTTTTTGGTTTTCTATCCTCGAATTCGATACTCTTTAAACTGATATTATGTCAGATTTCAAAAAGGAAGACATCAAAGAGAAGGAAGTAATGGGTAGTAATTTAGTATCACGAGAAAAAAAATTGGTCCAGATTTCATTTTTTTGCCTTAAAAATCTGCTCCGGCATCCAGCAGCTTGATGACTTAATAACATCATAAGCGCAACGGCCAAACACACTGCTACCTCAGTTGGCAATGATCAAGCCACCGGTGAAACACAGAAAGCTCGTTAACAGTTATTATCCAGGTATAATCTGGCATCCGTATATATTGCTACGAAGAAACGGGTATCAAATTTTCAAGTGGTCATTTTTGCAGCATGAAAATATCGTTTCTGTGTTTTAAAGACAAAGTCAAATTTGGCTCTTCGGCAATGATTATTCAGATCCTCGAAGGACCTTTTTATGAAGGGTAGACGAGTTGAGAGTCCCTGTAAGGTGAAGAGGATGCGGCACGTCGTGGTGGATGGTCGGATGGTCGGATGGTCGGATGGATGGATGGGACCTCGCTCACTTCGCTCACTCCAAGCAAAGGGTATTATTAGGACGGGCCCCGACCATAATGACTTAATACCACGCGACTGTGTTGGTTACCCTATGTGGAAACCGCCTGCCTATGCCGCAATGGTATCTTCGTTCTAACTCCTGTTCCTAAGAGGTAATATGGTTTCTAAAAATCAGCCTCAAGTAATCGATCAGTAGTTATAGGAATATAATCACAGAAATAAAATCAGTATACAGGCTGTTGGGTACCCACCGTAAGATGTTCAAACGTTCATCTTAAAAGGTACAGCCAGACTTGGTGAACTGGTTCTTGATAGTGGCAGGTGTTATACAACCATCGAAAGAGAAATACTATTCCAGAGTTAATCCAGGGTAGGTGAAAAAGCAATTTAAGGAGAAGCAGCTATAGCTCGGTGCATACACATATGTATCACATATAGCTAACCGTCTACCTTGTATCCTGAGGGTCCTCATCATCCTGTAAATCTGCGCACGAAGGGATTGCACAAGTTTTACCCCAAAGGTGCGCGGCCTCGCGTTACTTAGTTGTTGTACCAGCTGATCCCGAGGAGCTTCGGGCCAGAAGTGTTCTGCACTTTGCTCATAAGCATAGCCAGTGTTGAGGGTAATAGAGCGGGGAAAATTATAAGCAAAGAAATTACAGTCGCATTCTTGCGTTACTTCTTGTACCGTTATCGCGGCACGGGAGGTAAGTCCTCCTGGTGCACAGATTCTTTTTAAATTACGTCGGAAGACAGTATCTTCCTGCGAGGAGGAAAACTTAACCGCGGACTCGAGGAACCAAATGACCCAGAAAGACGGCAAGAAAGGACTCCTCTTTTCTCCTCGGAGGTATATACGTACCACCTATTATATGAAGGCTTGGCTAGCTATGGCCCTGGCGCCTGTCACGAATAATTATACCTCCGCATCTATTCACTCGTGATTTCGTTACTCTCGCTACCGCATCAATTAAAGGTACGACCGTTATCCGTCATTAAGGGAGCCTTGGGGGCTTTATAGTTAATCTTAATTAGAGACGCGTTAATTGGAAAATGAGAGGATGGGGACTTTATTTGGCATCCTTGGTACTCTCGTAGAAAAAGTAGCCCAACTGTGAACAATTGCTGTGTGAGCGCTTTGAGCGAGATAATTGTTGCAAACCTTATTAACATTAAAATAAATAAGAATCAAGACGATACTCTTAATTATTTAAATAAATCATTTATTTTAATGAATCTTTCGATACCTTTTAATTGATTTTACTTGAGTTTTTATCGTTGTGAAATTTTTAAGATGCTCGTGACGAAAGGACAGATAATCAGATGAATGAGTATCTAGTAAGACAGGTAGACGGGGTGGGGTAGGTTGGTTGCTTCGAGATTCAGCCCTTCACCGGTCTCTGCACTTCTATCTATTTCAGTTGGCCTTAATTAATAATTAAGGGTGCTCGTAGGAGCCAATGATTAGAAGATCGAAGCCTTTCGTTTGACACAGTATATAGAGACTTTAGGAATTATCGCGCTTCTGGCGCATCGTATCACGCTACGGATCGCTAAATACGAGATGCGGCTTGGTACTTTCGTGAAGGCGAGGCCAGTAATGACTTCATCAAGACGCTAGCTGCCAGGATGTGATTAAAGTAATTACTCTACACTGCGCGCTCACTCAATGAGTTATCCCCTTTATATACGAGGAGCGTAGAGCCGCGTGGTTCTCTGTGCAACCATGAAGGGAAAGGCGGGCTTGCAATGTGCAGTGATGAGCAAGGATCTTCTTGCACGTGAATGTGTGCATGTAGCTACATAGAGGAGAAAGTGCAGTAATCACTACGCAAGGTCCTTAATTACTGTCATTATTCCGACACCGAACGAGATGCTGGAGAGGAGGCACTGGTAGCTATACCGCCGCCATTTCTGGACTCATTGACGTCATGGAAATAATGGATTTTAGGGAAGAAACCTGAACTCTCCTGGATCGTTAGACAGCTCGGTATACGAGGATTCCTATAACTGTAATTAGAATCCAATTACCATACCTTTAATTACTTAATATTTCATGAAAATCCATATAGTATAGGTAGGGCAGGGTAGAGTTACGAAATTCAAGATTACGCAAGAGCTTACTTTGAGTTGGACTCTTTTGAAAAATTCAGTAGACTAGGTAAGCAGGTAACTATTAGCTAGAATCTAGGATCTTCATTCTCTCCGTCGCTGACAAACGATCTCGTTTCTTTTCCTTGAGAAATTAGCATAACATACAGCCAAGCTGTTTCGTAAAAAGTAAAATCACCGAGACGCGCAGCAGTCTTCAGCAGCAAAAAGTCTTGAGAGCTACTGTAGCGCCTTTTGAACGTCTTCAAATAGGACGAGTTTAATTAATGCAACAGCAGCTGCACCCTGAGGACAGAGCTTGATGTCTTCTTCCATCTAGTCAAAAGTCCGGACAAGGTATAACCATATCTAACACGCCATCTTCCAGCCCGGAGGCTTAGAGCACCAGTCAGCACGCTAATCACGAACGACGCCATTCCATGAGGATTATGTCCGATTTACTCGCCTAGTTAAAAAGGAGAAAGGAACCGATAGCCATCGACAGATCCTGTCATTATTTCTTCTCCAGTTAAAATCAGCTATACGATCTTAAAATAGGCTGCCATTGCCTTGCCCGCTCCCATTTATAAAAGGAAGGACAGTTCTTACCAAGGGTTCCCTAATACCCCTTAATTCTACACTCCTGACATACTTACTCGTCCCCTTTACAATATTTGAGAATCCTCTGTCTACACAATTTAATCCGCCATCGCCCACGTACAAGTAGAAGTTCTCGCGAAGCTAACTCTTCCTCTTCGTCGACCATAGTTTATCCCGTGTGCCAGCACCACCTCTTCGTGTCTTCAGCTCGTTTCAAGGAACGATCGATCAGTTTGCCAATCTCGGGATATCGTTCGACAATATCGAACATCCTTCTGTCTCAAAGTCGACTAACCAGCAGTTAAATGGGGACCTGATAAAATATCGATATATTTAATGGGTGCGGACAAACTTGTATTATTTATTTATCAAGAGTTGAATAATTTTTGGTTAATCTTTTACGGGGCTATAAACGAGAGGCTCGGTCTTCTTAATTACTTATGTCATAAACCTTGTATCTAAAGCTATCTCGTCACGTGGGCGTATTACATATAGGTATATATGAAGACTTGCTAGATAGCTTCAGGCTAATACACAGATGAGATACGTTAGGTACATATATACTAAATCGTTTCACATATATATATATATCTATATATTTATATAATATATATAGATATATCTATATATAATATATAGATATACCACTTATGCTTTACATTCTATCTTCATTTATAGCCGCAGCATCCTGTAATGCTCCTCGTTACTTGGGTACTTCAACGTTATACGCGTACGTTCTGAAAGTATAAGAATTTAATACACGTTGGGTAGCGACTACATAACCTGACGAACTTTGCACGGAAAGTAGGATTGCTCAAAGCTTCAGGTACGTCCATTGCAGTCTTTATAGTGCAAAATGTAATATTTCGGTTATGAAGCGGCAAAACAACTTGACGGTATGGACTTTGTTTAATTATCGATAAAACCAAAACTCCTAATGACGTAACGAGCCGAGTGTATGCCATTCCGCATTAACTTACAGGTGTAGCTGTTCGCTAGGCTGCTTTAAGTAATGTTACGTTAGGTTGGATACGTCGCGTGGTAGGTAGGTTGAAGCTGCGCCAACGTCGTGAAACGAAATGAGGTTTATACGAAGCTTTCATTGCTCCATGAAGACTCCCGAGTCCATTTGTTTGCAAAGCGTCGCGACGCGATGCTTTTACCTCGTAAATATTTTTCTACGCGAGACTCGTAGCAGCATTCGTGCTCGATACTTCAGCCAGGAGCTAATGATTACTCGTTATGAGTTTTCTGTTATGTCTGTTGGGAATACAATGCTTTTCCACTAGACGAATATCTGGCTCGGGTTAAATTTATATCTGGTATTGGAATTATTCGCTCTGTAGGGAATTGGCGAGACGTGATTAACCTTTGCCACTTGTGTATACTATATTACTTGGAATTATCTCTCGGCCCCTTTCATAATTAGAGCTGGGCCAGGCGTTGATCATTTCGCCGAAAATGCAGTTAGACTTAGATTCCGGTCTGAACTAACTGGCCTCCTGGAATGGAGGTCTTCATCGCACTAAGGCCCAGGGGCCTCGACTAATGTCTTTATTACCGCTGCGGTTCCCGGGACAAAAAAAGTCGAATGTAACACAGCGAGTTTTTTTTCTTCATTGTCCTGGGTTTTTTTTTCTCTACCGTTCTCGTGAACTTTTGCCTTTATTACAAAAGGAGAGCCCGCCTCTTGGCTGTTTGATAGCCTTGGAGTAAGAGGGAGGGATGAGAGGGAAGAGAGAGAAAGAGAGAGAGAGAGATGGAAAGGAACATCATGCTATATTTCATTGGACGCAAGTGGCTTCCGATCATTTTTTTGTTAGCTGGTTGATAATTTCATGAATCCTCCGGAAGGAGGATGGATGTTCCAGAGCATCCAGGATACATCGATATATAAAAAAAGAATGAAAGTAAATACACGAAGGTGTTAGGAATTTTTTTTACACCTGCAGGATTCTCAGTATTATTATGATTACAAGACGCTCGGGCGAGGAGTACGTAATGATCGGGCCCTGCTGTGCCAAGGATCATCATTTTTTTAAAGCCCCAGCAGTCTTCCAACTCTTCCGAGGATCTCGTTGTGGTTTCCCCTTAGGATAATTATTCGAGGAATCTTTCCGTAGTAGTCTAAAATCTATCCAAGTTTCTCCAAAAAGGATATGTCGCATATCCAAAATGGCAATAATCAAGCAATTACATCTGCGTTCCTTCCTTCAAGGATCATGGACCATCTTCGTCGATACGCGCCCCGGCAGGTTCGCACGATCAGACGTAATGATAGGAAGGGATTCCGTTTCACTTAGGCCGTGGAGATGATTATCCTGGGCACAATGTTGGCTCGGATCTGTGTATAGCTGCTCACACTGAAGTAAGTATTTCTGGCGTGTAGTGTGTTCAGAAATTATAGGCATGCAAAGGGGGACCCTAGGAGGTGGTGTAGGAACAGGAGCTTGGACCCAGTCGGGGCCAGGGTCTTGGATTCACCTGCCGGTAATGACTCTATCCGAAGACTGTGGAGTCACAAGCCGCAGAAACACCTGTCCTCATCATCCTGCTTCGAACACCCAGTTTGAAGTCACAACCTAGTAACTTATAAACTACAATAGCCATGACCCGATGAAGTACACCTTTGCAAAGGGGATAACTTCTAGTAATAAACCTCGTACATCATTCTAATCGCAGGCTCATCTCTTTGCTAAGAAAAGGGAGTAACACTCACTGGGGGTGTTTTCAAGGGACGATACTGATCTGGGCCTAGACCGGGCGTTACGTTCCGTTAAAAGTTTTTTAGGTGGCCTCTTGTTAGACGAAGATCCGTCCGATATGGGTGAAAACACCTCATTGGTTATCTGGTTGGACCTCCTTATAGGTTAGAATTGGTGTCAGAACAGGTAGACTTTATGTTCTACTCTTTTCCTTACCCCTGTTCTTCTTTTATCTTTCCGTTGTCTGTAATCTCACGTTGCTACCGATAACGAGAAATCGGAAAAGCGCTGTCGGAACAACTCGTGAATCTGTGAACTCGTGAACTCTTGGAAAAGCCAAGATGAGGATATCCGTGCCGTTTCATGCTCGAAGGACAGTGAAAAGTTTAATTTCCCCGAGAATATCGAATTTTTATCGCCTCACGTACGTCCGGGATATTGTCGTTCGTGACGAAATCTTTCAGCTTGCAGTGGTCGCTCTACGATTTTTATTATATCGGTGCTACCGGTCCGAATTAATACAGGCAACCGATCGAATCGATCGGCCCCACTTTCTCTCGGTCATCATCATTCCCTTCTGCTATCTTGTCATCACTATTTTATTTATATCTCCCAGTTATAAATAGATGCCGTTAGCATTCATATAATGTCCTCCTCCATTGAGTTACAGATAGTACTGAAATCGTCGCTGTGCTGCGTGTAAGGCCTAAGCCATAGGAGTAGCTATTGCTCTACAGAGAGAAGACAGTATTCGGAGCACGAGGTCCAATAATATAGATATAGATAAATACTTTATTATCATACGTAGCTGCTCTCTACTATAAGTCTGTACTCTATGGGTATCATATCTCAGGACATCTCTCTAGAGAGATAGCTAGGGATAGGATAGGAAAGGAGGTAACGTGAAGTTCTATATCCTATCGAGACCTCAACCGCTAGCGCCATCACCCTCGGCTTAACCTCTGACTCTGTAGGATGAAGGAAAATTGGAAATGTGGCTAAAACGAGGAAAAAGTTAAATTAAATACTTCGGAGCCAACACACACACACACTCACACACACACACAGAGTCAGGACGGGACGGCCTTTTCACTCGGATTTTTCAATTTCCTCCGTTGCTTCTGGAGCTTCTTCTTCTTCTTCTTTCACTTCCCCCCACCTCCCGCCCACCAACAGGTTCACTGTCACTCTACTATTCGCTACTCTTTCAGAGCGAAAGAGAGCTTGCATATCTCTGCCTTCTTTAGGTAATCACCCGAGAAATTGCTCCTCGCGTGTGCCACCCCGCCAATGCCGACGCCCACCGACGCCATCGTCACTCTTTACGAATTGAATTTTCCTCCGAGCTCTCAGGAGATCTTTAACGAGAGCGTCGATGACGAAGCCTGACTCTTCATCCAGCTTTAAATGAAATTTAACGACGTCAGAAGGATAGACAGTATGAAGAAGAGTATGACTAGCGCGTGGATTATTAAAAATTATAATAAAAAAAAAGACTTAAATTTATAGCACGTATACATATAGGATATTATAAATATACTAGAAAACCCAAGGAGCATAAAGCAACGGCGACAGATGGGTGCGGAGCGCCGTGAAATAGAAGTCGCAGCCACCATCAATATAGCAGGAGCTGTCAGTCAAGAAAGTAAGACTATGACCGGGTCCTATTCGCCTTTTCAGAGCGTGCCTTTCTCTTCCATTCTATATCTTTCTACGGGATGGAAGGAAGTAAAGATTTCCCGGTAAGGAAGGAGATTTGAAAGTTTTGACAGGATGCTCTTTCGTTTATGCCCTTCGCGACATATTTCGCGCAATACCTTGGACGTACGATGGAACGTAGCTGGTAGCGTCCAAATAATTTATCGAATGTTTTTCGGCTAAAAGACTGTCTAATGGAGAAATATGCAAGGAACAATATAAAGATTTTTCGAAGTCTCATTCGCTCGTTCTATCGCCTGACACTTCGTTTGACTCACTTCCTTACGCGATGGCACACCGTCGGGATGGACTTGGTAAAAACGTATCGAGCTGCGTCATACTTATTTATTCATCCTCTTATTTGCAGAACTGCGCCAAGCGTCCGGCTGGACGGTGTTAAGCGCCAGCGGACCCGGCATGCTCGCATAAAACGGTGTTACCTTGCTGGTAAATTATGCAATCTTCGAGAAAGGAATGGAATAGAAATGGTGAAATGGTGGACCGTGTGGGATGGGAGAAAAAAGACTTGACAACGGACAACGGGAATACGTCTGTCGAGTCTCGTGACACGCAGTCGCGCATAAATGTTACGTCGCGCCAGTCTGTAACATTCTCATGACACGGGTAACCTAAGTGTTCTGGTAAAATGCCAGAGTGTCGGTTGTACGCGATACTATAGGTAAAAATTTGAAAAATTGAATATCATTCGGAAACGTACACTAAAGCTAGAAAGAATTTTGTGTCGTGTAGTCGCGTGGATCTTAAGTATAAGAAAAAAAAGCGACTTTTCATCTGACACGGTATGAAAACACGAGAAGAATCAGGGTCTCCCCTTGCCCTCCTTTCCCTCCATGTTTTCCACGAGGGTGTTCTTACATCAACGTTTATCACACTCAACTTCGTTCCAACTTGTTTCTCGTTCTAATGGGAGAGGGAGAGAGAGAGCTATCTTTTTTATTTCTTTTTTTATTCTATTATCCTCTCTTATGCCTCTTTGCTCTTAAGCCTCGTCTCTCACGCGCTCCCTTTGAACTCTGCGAGATATGATAATTGCCGCTGACAGGAGGACTCTTATGCCGCATTCGTTTAGAAGCGGAGCCACGCGCGGTCCTATTCTTGCTTTTCGTAAATACTAAACATATGTTTTTTATTCGATATATGCTGCTTCTATTCCCGCTGTGTGATATTTACGAGCTGGCAACGTTAACATCGAATTCCACGTGCTGCTAGATACACTTTTCGTTGACTTTGTCCATTGCGTGAGATATGGATCATTATATTGGTTCGTTTCTCTAGGAATTAATTAATGATGTAGAAATCGACTGAGTATATATACAGATATCCTCAACGATTCACCTAAAAAAAAAAAAAAATTCAAGTGTGAGGAAACGAAGTAAAAGTGTCCAAGGCACTCTTCGAAAAGAACCGTCCGGCAGATTAAGGATTCAAGATAAAAAGATTTTCAGGTCGTCATTCCTTTATTCTCGATCCCCCTTTTTGAAAAGCGTCGAGACAAGGTTAAAGAGTGGGTCGAAAAAGTTGGGGTGAAAATTAATGAGCAATGATAATCCGGGAATCTCAGACAAAGGTTTGATTAAGTTGAGATAATACAAGAAGTCCAGGCAAGTGAAAGACAAAGAGACAGGATCTCCTACCTTTCTGTTATTAAAATTATTAATGAATCGTGGAAAGAGAATGTCGCAGGTGATTTCGTCCCTGATAATTCAAGGCGAATGAAAATGCATTGTCCTTGCCATTGGCCTCAATTCCGTACACTCAATCCCCAAGTGAAACTCCTCAGAGACCTAACATGAGAATGAAATCCTGGAATTGCGAATGGTTATGACAGTCACTGTTTGCCCTCTCGTGTGACGCCGCTGGCCGTGTAATCATACTTAGCGTTAGCTGCTCTCCGCCACTCGAAGCAAAGAAGAAAATGCTTCACAACGCGTATCGATACCGTAGAACAAGGATCAGGTAGAAGTAATTGCTGGGTAGGATGCCGTCCCTGGCGCACCGGGTGGACGGGGTTGCCAGGTTGCTTTTGACTCACTTCCATGAGAGTTGAAAAGACTTTGGAACGATACAGATATTACGAAAGAGATAATACGTCGATAGTGTCGTTCTGGTGATCCCGAGTAAAAGCACGTGGTCTGGACTAACCAGTAAGCATTCTAATGACTTTTAAGAACTCTACGCTTTCTTGACTTTCCGATAAGACTCGGTCCACTACGTAAGTAACAGGGATTTTGGTATTTTTATTGAAGGATGCGCTTATGCATGGTTAAAAACAACGTATACATAAAATCCATTGTTATAATAAGATATAGTATACCATACGCGTGTTTTCAAGGGTGGAATGTTATGCCTAATGTATGCGGTTAGCCGCGGGTGATCGTCTTAATACCTCAGTCAAGTAACTATCCACTCCCATAAGACACCGTGGTTATTCCAACACCATAACTCTTTCAGTCTAACCTGTCCGCCGTGTAATTACTGGTCTATGCTGTGAAGGCTCCGGAGACTATATGCTTGAATATATGGAAAACAAACACGCTGCCGATAACCTAAGTATGGGTCTCATGTGGATTCCAAAGAACATATACCTGACAGCCATTTCTATGTTAATAACACTTGCGCAGTCAAAGGTCAGAGATCTCTATTAGCTCCTCAGACAGAATTTCAAGCGAGAGTACCTGTACTTTTTTACATCTACTTTATTTCCTCTCGTTCTCCCTACAGTTTTTATCCTATACTCCATCCTTTGCTGGGGATGAATGAAAGCTGGACTCTCTCAGTATATATGTATATATAGGAACGGCGGAGAACGAGTGAAAGTGGAAAAATGTGCAGAGAATGAAACAAGAGGTAAGAGAGTGCGTTCTGGCACCCCATAAAAATCTCATGGAGGCCACACCGTCTCGTCGACTTCCTCGAGGTTAGTTTTGTCAGAAGATAAAGGGGTAGCAGCCAGTCAGCCAGTCAGCCGCTCAGACAGCCAAGCACAGTCAGCCAGCGAACGCCGGAAGGATCGCGAAGAGATATGGTGAGGGACAACTTTTTCTCGACGGCGAATTCGCAAAGGGCGAGGAAAACGACGTGCGGCGGTTTCCATGGCGAGGACATCAGTTATTACGACGTGTGCGCCCTGTCTCTAGGAGTTTATTTTCCTCGCGGCTTTCTTTCGCGATCTAAAAATCTCCGTCCATTCCGTGCTGAGATTTCGAAAATGACGTATCGGGGTCGCCTAAGCCAGGATGAGATCAAGATGATAGATGGAGTCTCTGTACAGTTACTCGACTGTATTATATCCATGGATATATGTATATATATATATATACGGTTATACCTACATAGTAAATATGCTTGCGTGCACATATCTGCACACGTCGTCACTCATATATACAATATATAACTCTTTATTCGATATAATATATTTCCACCTCCGATGCATTCAGCAGTCCCAGCATCAGCAATATCAGCGTGCGAATTGCAAGTACGATTTGCGCAACTGAATAAACTGCAACACGTATTCCATACGGTAGAATCAGATCGTGTTCATCCGGTCATGAAAGCTGGTAAAAGTCGGATACCGTGACGTAAGTCTCTTAAAAATTTCTCGATCCTAAAGGTTGGTGCTTCTTTAAGTCTAGAAGGAACAAAACTTTTTTTTTTCAATTCTCAAAGCGTCTACAAGCAAACAACTATTCTCCACTGTCATACGATTCCATGTATAATGAGCAGAGGAGACAGCGAGAAGAAGAAAAATAAAAGAAGAGTCAAAGAGTGTTCATACATGCCCAAGGCTGAGTCACCCAAACCTACAATCAGAACCGAATGGCGCGTGAGAAGGGAGAGGCGTACGAAAATATAATTGAATGCAAAATTGCAGCCTCTCAAAATTCATAACGATTTATATGTATTGTATTCAATGAGTTGGGCGTGATGATTTTTATATATATATTTTTTTTTCACCAAAGCACCACGTATTAATTGCAACGCAAATAACGTCTCGCAAGCCTCCTGCACTGGAGTGAAGTTATAAACGTTAGCGAGAGGGGAGTAAAAGGTCCAGCCAATAAGAATCAGCAGGCAAAACCGGGTACGGCTGTCCGGTTCTATATCTCCAGCGAATCGATAAATGTCCGCAGGCATAGATTACCATTCAATAGATAATCCATCGTTCGGTCGACGGGGCCTCTTGCTAAATCATACTACAGATTCCAGGTACACGATTTCAGAGTCGACGCGTAGGGACGACTCTACTCGACTCTTATAGCCAACGATATTCCTGGCTGCACACGCCTTCCCTGGTTCTCTGCCACCGGGACGATTTACACGGCACGGTAACGCCCAAAGTTTGTTCAGCGACGCATTCCTCCCGGCTGCTTCGACAAGAAGGAGGTACCGACTTAAGGGCTGCTGCTCCCCCTCCGCGAGAATCCATATTTATATTCCAGAGGCGCGACCAGCGCACTCTTGTGTATTTCAAATGGTGCCCAGGAGTTAAGCAGGAATGTATCGAATCACCGTCTTCTTCTATGACATCTCTAGGACGTTCGAACTAGTTAAAAATCTCTTTCTTGCTTAGCCATCGCATTGCTTTTTTATTACTTATTTCTTTGTCTCTTATTCACATCTGCCTGTTATATATGTATACACTGATCCTTGTACGGTATGATATGATTATGCTTTATTTTTCGCGCTCTTTTATTTGGACCGTGCAAGGTGTCAGGGATTCATGTTCGCCAGTCGGTACCGTTCGCCAGGTAGCGAATGGAGAACACAGATATCTCTTAGTACGGTGAGAGAAAGTAGAATCGAGAACATATTCGTTTTCTATAAGGAGCATGGCGTTTGGCTAACAGGCTCTATCTGTGCTGCCGATCAGTCGTTAGCGTTTATGTTGCAGTTGGCAAGACTGCTGGCTGAATACACTCAGACTCTCTTGGCGCTGTTAGTGCTGCTGCTGATTCGAGTGTCAGGAAGGATCGAGGTGTGGGCTGGTGCGGACCTACTCCTGATGAAAGATACCACCCGGTAATGGTTTATTTAAATTGGTTCTACGGGTTAAACGCGGTAAGCGGTTGGCCAACGAAAAACCTTGTTAGGCCATCGTTTGTTTAATAGCGAGACGCGACGCCGTTAATTGACGTGGAATCTCAGCATCTCGATCACCGATAATACTTGTCTCAGATCGATGTCTAGCTTCGGGCTGGGCTTACGAAATAGAAACGGGACTTATCGCAGGTTGCGTTTTCAGTGTTCGTATTCTTACAGAACTTTTATATCCATTCGTCTTTATCGTACGTAATGTCGTATTTCATTTTGGACACAGGGTATACTGCAGATCGTGAGACTTTTATTGATCCTATTTCTATATATTGGTTGACATTTATTAATAGGAATTTCGACATCGGTGTCCTTCGCCGTATCTAATTTTACTGTGTTACATGTATCCCTTTGGAAATTGAATTTCTGGAAAGCTTAGATATCGTAGTTTCGTAAGATATCTCGAGGGAAGAGTTATGAAGAGTGATCGGGATATAAAGGGTGTAGTGGGGTTAAAATGATAAAGGGGGAATTATATGAGAAATAATGAAGGGACATCTTTTCGTACAGGGTCCTAGCAAATTCTTATGGTTTAGTTAAGAAGGTGGAGGATTGGCGACGGTGGAAGCTTAAGTAAGCTTCCAGACGTTCTAGATGTTCTTTAGTAAAGGTATTATATGATATACGGCGATGATGTGGCAACCATTAGAGCATCCTGCATGGCGCTACTGCGGACGCCAATAGCCGGCTAGGTGCAGACATGCAACTCAGCGCTTTGCGCCCTTGCGAAAAAAGAAAACTGGCTCGCGAGCTGAAATAGCGATAGACGCTTGTGCGAAATACGAAAAGAGAACTGAGACTTATTGTTAGAGTCGATACTTTTGTTGAAAAGGAATAACGTGAGGTGGAATTAATTTTTCTTATTACACTCGCGTATGTGGACGAAGAAAATTTGTAGGATGATAAGTGTCGATTTATAGATAAAACACGAAGCAGACGGACAATTGACTGCGGTCGCAAATGTATCTTGTTATTATGAATTATTTCAAATAATAGTAAAAATTCGTGCGATTTCATACGCAGGTTAGGAACATTATTTATGAGGCCTCTGGAAATAATTATTGTCACAGAGTAGGTACTGAGATGTCTGTTGGATATATAAGATGGGAAATAAATAGAGAGTGGCAACCGCGTTAACCGCATATCTGATTTCATGTGTCAGCAGGACTTGCGGTCGTGGCCAGGGACAGTTGCGGCTGATCCTGTCAAGAGATACTGTCTCCGGTCTAGACTACACTCCGGCCTACTATATAGTCCATTCACTCTAAGTCTCTAGTTTATCTGATGCGATGTATCAATTTTCACGTTCTGACCACCCGGTACGTCAAAACATCGATAATCTTTGTTTGGCCCTTTCAGGCGCCCTCATCAGCGTCTTTCCACCCTTGGAAACGAACGTTGAAAACAGCTCAGTGAGAGACGATATTCTTCCTAGACCAAGATGCTTGACCTAATTTTTTCATCTTGAACCTCTTGGAGAATTCAGGAATATTCAGATTATGAGGATGCTAGAGGGTAGAAATATCTCAAGAATGTCAAGGAAAGGTGGTGCACTGTATCAGCGCATCCATGAGATTGAAGATTTTTCCCAATGCCATAATAACCACTCGACCTGGCATTAAATCGGCGATGACGCAAAGCCAAACTGTTTCGCAAAAAAAAAATTTTAAGATCAAAAGTCAGCTCGCCGCTTACGTCTCCCAAACGTGTAAAAGAATTGTGAGCTACAAACAACCCCTGAACACGTGAGAGACGTGTTTCCCGGTAAAGTAGTTAAGCTCGATACTCGAGCGAGCTTCGCTGTTTCTATTTTCATCCCTTTTCAATCGAACATCAGAAAAAGGACTTTGACATAACATTAAACTTTTGAAAGGTTTCATGAGTTCTCTGACCTCGAATTCTCAAAGATCCTGATATCAAGAAAAGGATTGCTCGAAGCTTACCGTCTACTAACATATCCCTGGCGTCGAGTTCGCCTTCTTCACAGTGGAAATCGGCGAATCGTAAAGTTGCTCGTCGTAAAGTTCCGATACTCGGCACCGGATGATTGATCAAGATCCGGAAACGTAGAACGCCTCTAGATTGGTTGACGGGGTTGAATATTTATCAGGGTGCACCCTCTATTTTCCAGCATTCACCAGGGGGTAATAGTAAATACGCTACAGTATCGTGTCGTTACCTTAGCTCAGTATAAAACAGCCCATTATCTGTCTTGAAAGCCGGGAGCTTCACTTCTTCGTCAGTGTTAGAAAACACAACTGCCTTTGGTTCAACGAAACTATACAAACTACGTGAGAGGGCTGTTCGTGAAGAGGATGGCCATTCTCTGAGAGGCACCCTTGAACGATCTAGGCTCCTGCAGCGAGGTAGGAGCGGGGAATGTATATTACGAGTTTCTCTAACGGGAGTAACAGGAAGTGCCGGGCAATGGTGGTGATGTTGGTGATGTTGGTAGAGGAAGAGATTGATTAAAATGCCGTCGGAGTTTGGCGTTTTCCTTTCACTATTGATTCCGTTTACCACACAGCGAGGAGTGGAGGGAGCTTCTTTCAACGTATCTGTCAACACTTCTGTCTGCTAATGCCTCCGAATAATGGTAGCCTTTGAGGATAGGTGTGGACGGGAGTTGGCGCCTCGTGAGAAAATGTCCGCACGGTGGATGGTCTCTGGATGGAAGTTTCAGGTCCTGTCGGGGGGATATGAAAAAACTTTTTAATCGAAAAAAAACTGGTTTTATCGCGGGCGCCACGTCGCCCACGATTATTTCGCTGAGAACCTACTCGTAGATTTTTGCTTCGAGTATCGAGGTGTCTCGTTTGACTGAGCTTCGAGATAGTTGTCCTATTCGCGGGGTGAGAATGAAAGAAGGAAAAAAAAAGGCGGAAGCTGCCTGGACAGGAATTCAGGAGTGTGGTTAACTCTCGCTAACGGGACAAAGGAAACTGGATGGAATCGAAAGCCAGTTTTCTCACGAGTCAGAAAATAGAAGAGCAAAGCTTGAAAGCAATGAGTAGAGGGTGAATCGGCGTGAAAAAAGAGGTGGAAGGGAGTAAGGATGAAACAGAGAAAGGACGCAGGCGATGGAACGTTTCTTCCTGAAATTCGCGTGTATCAAACGCCCTCTTCGGTTAGCACGTACGAGTCTTCACTACGTGCTGCATTCTAAGGCAGAGCTTGCAAAAAAAAGATGCGCCTCTGGGCTTAGATGTCTGGCTCGACTGGTCCGTGAGCTTTCTAAGGGTAGACAGAAGGAGTCAGGAGTTATCGTGAATAGGGATAGGGTTTCGGTGTCGGAGAGCGTATAGGACACACGCGTGAGCATCCTCTATACGGCTTGAAGTGGTCGGCAAGATGTCTGGCTATGACTGTGAGGTCGGACTATACACATACCGTATCTACTGAATCCAAGTCTGTGCTCGGCGCTTGTCTCTCTGCTATACGCAGCAAATAGTCAAGGCCTGTAAACGCGAAGACACAGTCATGGAGTCCCTCATTAACAGCATCCCTACAGTAAGACTATTCTCGATTTCGCAACCCTTCACCCTTCCTTTCGTATAGCCAGCTACATATGTAGTCGCACCCACCCCTTGGAATGTCGGGGCCAACGGGGCGGCACAACGGCAGCAGAATGAAATCATAATTTGCACCGGTAATAACGGGTTCCCCGGGTGGCGAACTGTCCCTGACAAAGGCTCGCGCGCTCTCGGGATACCGAGCAGTCATTAACCGCGCTGTAATCGGCGCTCGCGCGATTAGAACGCCCCCAGAGAAGATTTACGGCGAACGTAATCTCCTGGTGCGCCGTTGCCGTAGCTCCTACCAGCCCTTGTCGATCTTCACCAGTTCACCAAAGGGATTATCCAGACGACGGCCAAGCTATTTTTCTGAAAGGCGTCGCGACGACCTAATCCAGCCAATTATCGGCAGCTTTGAGATATTGAATATACTATATCTATAAGTGCGCGTGATAAAAGCGAACGCGATATATCGGGGACTCTGATTCGAAAGTTCCCGTACTATCAATGGATCGTCCGAAACTTCAATTATCAATCATCGAAAACTCATAACTTTTATATATGACTTCAAATATTAACATCTCTTAGCTAATACATAAATCGTGACTGGTTTTATTGCCCATATGGATTGTTTACATACTAAAGTCAATTCTACTACTTTGCAATGGACATAGCGGTACAATACGATTTCCTTCAGTGGAAAATGACGCGGTAGGAATGCCGCAGGGAGAAGGTGAGTGGTCCATGCATACGGTAGCAGGGTGAAGGACGGCAGGGAGGGTGAAGAATGTACGGTGGACGTGGAGGCTCTGAGAGGCACGCAAGAGCACAATGCAACTTCGAGTTCTGAGCAGAGGCGAATTGGCATACACGTATATGTTATGTGCGCCTAACGCCGTTGCGCAGAATAGGGATGTCTATGGGAGCTATGGGAGCTATGGGAGCTATGGGGGTTACAATCAAATATTCAACAGACGCTGAGCTGCAAAGTGCCAGAAACTCCTACCCCCTCTTCTTCCCATTCTATCCCTATAGGCTCTTCCGTTCTCGAACATTGAGTTCCCATGGGGCATCAAAAGCCTAAATCCGAGAGGCTAGCCAAGAGGCCTATATTCCCCTTTCTTCATCTCGAGCCATAAGCCAAAGAATAAATCCGAACACGTGGAGCATCGGGGATTTCAAAATTCATATATAATCATTTTACACAAGAAACTTCTACCCTACGCCTATTATGGTTTGACCATTTTTTCTTTTCATGTGGAACATAGGAAATTTATTCTCTTACGATAGTAAATTTATCTTTCTCTTTTTATACTGTGTCTTCTTGGGTTACTTGGAAATTATCGTGCATGTGCGATGTTTTTCATGAAAATAGAGTCATGGGCCAGGTCGTAATGATTAACTGACAAGTGACGTTACGCTAGGAGACACACGCAGACTTTGCTTTAAATCTTGTACCAGGTATGTAATGCTATGGAAATTCCGAGATGTGATCCATTAGCAACAACGTGCATCGCGCTGTCTTGCCACGTGTCCCATGAGAAATAAACGTAATCGCTTTTACCCTTTCCTTGCTCTGCTTATGGGGGACCTTATATGTTTAACGTCGACGTTCCCAGTCGTGCAGCACCTATGTATGCTCTTCGTGAAATCATATGTACATACCGTCGCGACGCCCTTTGCGAATATCCAAAGAGCGATTCGTGAGTATGTATGGCTATTGTCAAAGAATTCAAAATCCTTGCTCATTCATATTTTTTTATCCTATATTTCGACATCTAAAGATTTTTTTGTATCTTAGACAATTCTAAAAGACCCTTACCCGCTTCAACGTAGCGAAGCCAAAATCGACGTCGCGGAAACTCATGCTTTTTTACATTATTGGAATTTAAATTGCCTTCACCGTTACTCGCGGTTTTCATTCTTTTACGTAAATCTCAATATTCCTTTGGTACGTCGGTGCTGCCGCCACTGTGTGAAATCGCGATAAAGGAAATTCGTTGCATTTACCTTTTCGTTGTTACGACTTTCTTTTTATTTTCCGTCAGTCTACATATTTCCCGAAGAAGATTTGTACGACACACAAAATGCCTCTGCGACGTCTTGAAAATTCTTATGGAGACGAATTCGAGGACCCGACATTAGTGAAATAAGTGTGGATAATTGTTATCTTACGTAAGCTTAAGATACACATAAATACATATACGTACGAAAAGTCTAATGCTTAATGCCAAGTGAATCCTTCGTTTCTATAAAACGTCCCAAACATCCTGCGGGTTATAACGGTCCCCAGCGTGACATCTGGTCTTCGTGGAAGTGCGGGCTCGTTCTGAAAATTAGCGTAAAAATTATTCGTCACAGATCTAGCGCACGGTGGCATCCCCTTCGGGAGGGAATTGTAGGGTTGCGCCAAAGTTCCTAGACTCAAGGGACAGCGAGGGTGCTTTGTGCATTGTCGCGGGATGAGCGAGAATAAAGGAGGCCCGATCCCACGGGAGTTCGGCTTCACGGTTTTCAAGGTAGTCCTGGCTTGTCTCCGTGGTACCTGCTGGTAGTAGTGTAGCAATATATAAAGGTAGTTGACAGTGGTGGTGTAGTAGGAAAGTCGGAATCTCGTAGGGCGCAAGGAACCGTAAAGCGGTACTAATTTCTTGCTTGCTCCTCTAGAAATAAAGAACGACAAGACCGTAGGACCAGGAGAGGTACCTAGTAGGTAGGTATAACTTAGTTTTTCGTTATAAAAAAAAGAGACTGTTTGTACAGCCGAGAAATGAAATTTCCCCGAAGGGAATGTCACCGCCGCTTAAGATAAAGAATAAAGCCGGAGTCCTTGCCGTAAGGACCACAGTATATATAAAATATCTGTACAACTGCCCCGAGTATTAGAGCATAGCTGCACCTGGTCACAAACAGAAAGACGTACAGTAGAGGCCATATTCCAGAAGGTATAGGAGATACCCATCCGTAGAAACGTCCTAATAAAATCGGGCGAATTAATCTAATCTGGCCGATCCCAGTGCCGCCAAGCGGAGAAGGCACAAAGGGGCTAGGGGCAAAGCAAGCCAAGGTAATTCAATATGATTCAACAAACAATTTAATGGGGATTACGCGGAGTGTAACCGAGCAGAAGTAATTGGCCCAGCCTCTGCCTTCCCGTCCTTTGCTACCTCGTCCTTGTATACTTGGTCCTTTTGGTATCCTCGGTCCTGTCCCACAGTGACACTGCCAATCCCATTTACATCCAGTATCCTTTACAGAGTGTAAACGCACCGACCTGGGTCCGCAGGACGGATTGGATTTAGCTACACGGTACGTATGGATTCTTGTGAACAGAATCTTGGAAGCAATAAGGATCGGTATTATCTTGAAGTATTATCTTGATCGGTATCAGTTCGAAGGACCCTGGAAGGATCCTTAATAATTCTCAATTGATTTGGAACAAGAATTTCTGAAGGGTATGGACGTAACAGGGATGCTGTATAAGGTAGATCGAGGATATGGGATCTAATCGACAGGACACTTTAACGTAATGGCAGGAACTTTGCCATGAGCACATTTTTTTATTGCTGTAGCAATCTGACGGTTCGAGATTCGTCCCTTGCAGCCTATAATGGGGGTATGTAGGTGGGGGTGTAGGTATGAGCTTGCGTGAGTACAGCAATCGTAGGGACTCCTTTCAATTTTCCTGGCACGTAGCGGAAGAGCATTTTGCAAAAGGTTACTTTTATGGCTGGCGTATTCCGGTTGGGTTCAGGTTCGTATTGGGTATGATACAGAAATCCTCTAAATCATTCGGTTTATTAGCCGCTTTAGCTGGGCTGATTAGGAGGATAGCAGTACGGTGCCTGTAAATTCTAATCTAACGGCGTGGCCCCTTGTACTTTAGGCACGCCCTTTGCGTTTTTAATTAGATCCAGCGAGCGGGGCTATAAATAAACCCGGCAAAAGGTTGTAGCGTTAAGAGTGAACTCGACGCTTGGCCGGGACCGGCGTGGCTGATTACTTTTTCGCGTTTTTTAATTCACGTAAATTATTCCCCCACGGCGCCACCTTGGAATTCTCTAGACGGGAAAGGAATTACCGGACGGTGAACGTCGCTTAGATAAGCGTCGCAGAATTAACCCGATCTTCTCGCCAAAGACTTGAATCCAAAAAACCCTACTTGCTTCGGATCTTCCTTATTCTATTTTGCGAGTTTTTGAATTTCCTTACCCACCTGATATCGGCCGTCTTAATCCAAGTTCAGAGGTTGAACGACCTCTGTGAAGTCGAGAGTGCAACTTTGTTCGTTGAATATCGATAATGGCAAAGTATTCCCACTGGAAGCGTGCAGGAACGTAAAAGTCTGATCGGCTACTGTGATGCCGTAATTTCTAATGCTAGTTTCTGTTTTTTTATACGCAATTATTGACCGGAAGCAGGGACGAAGTCAAATATAAGGAGGAGTCAGGAAGATAAAGATACAGGGTATATAATTCAGGGGATGAATCTTGCAGGGTAATTCCGTGAGACGAGCGTGAGTCTCCTACCACGGAAATACGTCAGCCGACGTCGGCACCCTGGTTTTTAGGTTAGGCACTGTATGTATTACGTAGGACAACCCCCGTTGCTGCCGTTGATGGCAATGGGGTGTCGGACTGGTTCTTGGCTATTTATCTTTTTTTAACAGAGACAATCTCCAACAACTCGAGTTAATCAAGAAAAATAAGCACTGCTTCTCTGAATTCAGCTACTGCGACCCCGGTGAAATGTGGACTACGCCAAAGTGCGGATAGAGGGTGGCTCGAGTCATATTAAGAGGAGATAATATTCTGTATAATAAGTTAGTACAGTTGGTAGGCGAGTATTCAGCAAAACCGCCACGACGAGCGCCAAGCATGAAAAGGAAGAGCAGAGGATAGATTTTATAAAGGAGAAACAGCGCTGGCCATCTCTTTTCTCTCGCTTTCTCTTTCTCCTTTCTTCTCCACGTAGATGGTCGGAGAAGCGGAACTCGTTGTTATCTTTCCTGTATTGGTATTTACACTCGCCATGGGAATACGCGTTCACCGCAAGCCATGTATAAAATAACCATTCTGCCACTTGGGAAAAAAAAAGAAAGAATATATTAGAACAAAAAATAAAAGAAACCTCGAATGCACTCGTTTCGATACCGAGTTAACTCATATTTGCAATAGTAAATAGTAGCTGGTAGGCGCCAACTGCCCTTCTACTTTTGCATTACTTTTACAAACGGAATTTACCCTATTGTCACATTGGTCGCCGACTTTCTCTCGGTACGGATTAGCACGCATAAGTGGACTTCAACTGTTCGCACAGCTACTGTACGGATAGTTATGTACATACTGGAGCAGCAACCCATGAACGATAGGCGAGCTACCCCAGTATTATTTTTTTTTCCTTACGTTTTTTCTATTTTGCAACACGAGAAAAATATTCGTCTGAGAACCGTTTACTCTTCTCAAGAAGAAAGTCAAGTGGTGTTTCTCGGGTTGGCGTCGAAGGAAGGAAAATATGAAAATTCTCACGTAGAGCCTTTCTGAGACTTTTTTGTATTCCGATGTTATAGCGTCCCACTTGAGAATCCAGAGAGAACAGCATCCCTCGAATAGGACCGTTTATTCGTTGCTTATGATTTTTTTATTTTTATATAATCTCCACAGCCGTAATAAGATTATGCACAGATCTGACGTTCGAAAATGAGTTAATTAAATTATATATTTATTTATAAGCAAATTTCTTTTGAGTGCAAAACACGTCAATAAAAGAATAAACTAGCTTAAGATGTTCCATATCGATATCTTATATAGAAATGACTGTTCTACGGAGCATGAGATACATAAGAAGATATAAGATAGCAAAAGGTATTTGAAGCATACAGTAAAATTGAAGCCGCGAGTTCAGTTCCGTGTTTGTGGATTCAGAGCACTCGAACGTGACGGGTGCGATATTGTCGAGTCGCAACGTTACGACAAAGGCGGCTTAAGGCGGTCTCGGAGACCGAATCTAGGTCTCGGCTACATAAACAGTTGTGACAGATGCCGGGTTATGTAAACAGGGACCGACCGATTCCGGTATTATTCAACATAAGGGGAAATACTTATCCGACCGTTTAACGAGGACAATGTGGGGATTTGCGAAAAACCTGCAGAGAGATTGAAGGAAAGTTAGAGGATAATAATGAGAGTGATATATATATATATATACACGAGAGAATATCGAAGAATGTAAAAGCTGTGCGTGCTGAGAGATTGACAGCAGGTCAGTCAGTAGTACTAACGGTATATAAAAGGTGGACCAATTTTGAAAAGAACTCGCGTGACAGTCGCTTTCCTTTGTTATCTGAGTCGATCATCTCGAATATTTGACCAAAACGTAAGGATTACACGGGGACAAAATTCTCCTAGGTATCTTGGGGGTCTGAATGAATTTAAGATCTAGAAATCACTACTGAGAATCTAAATCTCTTAGTATTGTCAGGAACGTCTGGTTCAATTTGCCTAGCCACACCCGACAGTAACTCTCGCCTACGTACAATTACTTATATATATTCTTGTATCTCTTTTTTTTTCCTTTTCCTTACTTATATACTCCTGCACTCTGATACTCGTATCCGACAATACTATCTCTGAAGTGACTGCGGCTTTTAACGCAGTACAAGATACTAATTTGTTCAGCGGAGATTGCCCCGTAGCTAGACACCATGGGCGGTCTCCGTAAATAGAATTCTGAGCGAGGAAGTGTCTTTTAGAAACTTGAAAATTGTTTTTTTTTTTTCAATTCTTATGATGATAAATAAAACTTTCTTTGAGATTTTCGTAAAACTCGATAACCCTTATAATGAGTACCTATCCTAGCGAGTCACGATTCACTTATTCAAGATCAACGAAAATTCGTTGGTGTGCTACAGCCTTTTTCTTTTTATAAAAAGAAAAAGAATAAGTCTTCCAATCGTAGATAGTATACTGGGTATCGCAGAAAATACCATTCAGTCCAAATTATAAATCATGAAAAACAAGTTTGATGGCTTTGCACAAAATTTTATTCAATTTCAGGAATGTCTTCTCTGTATCAAAGACTATTGTCCGTGTTTGAATGTATTCTGTGGCATAGTAATTTTTACCAAACAACGTCTATACTTCTTGTTAATTTAATTAATTATCTTTTGGATAATCTATATGTACACTATATTTCAAGTACAGTCTCCAGGTCCTCAACTTTTAACACCCAAGTAGATACGCTAAGTCTAACAAAACCAGATTTTAGCCGCAGGTATAGTAAGAAAATCTATTGGCAGGACTGGGTGAAGGCAGAGAATGTCTAGTGCAGTATATAACGTGGAACGCAGTTGCATCCGATGCACCAGGAAAAGCGTGCATAATCCGGGTCACTATTGTCCGTACAAGAAGGAAAGGAAGCTGCGCGAGGTGCTAATCGCATTGAAAACTCGCGCCCGTGTCTGACAGACTTCGTGAATTACGAATGACTGGCAGCAGCTGTTTGTTTGCGACCATTGGCTCTCGCTACTATTTGTATGCTATATATATATATATATATATTATTACACACACATACGAAGCAGCAGCATCTACCCGGTCATTCTAGCATGAGAAAAAATAGATTTTCCATCCATCAACAGAGAGAAGTCTTCCGAAAGAGAAAAGCAGCGTAACGAGAGACCTGAATCGAAAGACGAAGACGTAAAACGTGGGGAAAAGTGACGACGAGTTTCCAGGATGTGAAACGTTGATTCTTGGAACACGTGATTGTCCATAGAAAGAATACCATGAATTCGTATAAAAAACTATTTAACGTTCTATGAAAATTCTGTCTTCGCGCACCGACACGCATAGATACCCAACTATACGTACATAAGTGTATCATATACATTTGAGGGTAAGTAGTAAAACGATTCCAGGCTAAATAAAAGATTGTAATAAATATTTAGAAACCAGTTAAAATTTCCTAGAAAGTCGAATACGACCAACAACAGTGGTGCAGATTGCAAGGGAGAAATGAAGACAATGAGCGTGGATAGTAAAGGATGCAATAGGGGTTGGTTTCTCCATTTATAATTTGAACATTGAACACGGCACGTGGTTATCGGTGCTTCCAGGCCAGTAGGTACGTACATCTAGCACTAACAGACTAACAGGGAAGTTAGTCACTCATCAGTGGCTCCTCCTCCGTTTAGCAGGAGAGCCGTTTTGTCCACGAGCCAAACTATACGCGGGCGTCCTACGCCATTGTAGATATATAAAGAGAGTATACGAGTGAGTATAGCCAAAATGGGAGGGTGGATGGTAGGAGGGAATAGAATTGTAGAGTATTACTGAACTGAATGTTCAGTGCTCCGGTTTAACTCGCTTGGTAAAATGGTAATGTATAATGCGATGTAGGCCAGCATCGTCATGTCCGCCGGGAGCGGGCAAGTAACTTTATATTTTATTGCTATGACTTTCGGAAACGATTCCTTGTCCACGGCCATTGTCTATGGGAACTAACGACGTGAACGCAGTTCATTTTTTTTCTTTTTTTTTTTTAGAAGAAAAAGAAGCCACTGGAAAGATCAAAAAGGATCTGGAATGGATGATTAAATTTTTTCATTTAATACGAAACAGCTAGTATACTTATAGATATTCGTTTAGTATATTGTATATACCTTGACAGGTATACGCGGGGATAGATAGATACAGGTATCTATCAAATTCTCTACTCTACTGATTCTCCAAATCACATTGGTTAGGTGCTCGCTCTATCGGCAGAGAGACGATACTACTCGATAACAATGGGATTTCCGGTAATGAGTCGAGGGTCTGAAGATCCGAGGGGTTCTGTAGTCTCCCGTTAACCAGTAAACTGGAACCTAGCCGGATGATCGATCCTCGGTAAATTCGATCTCCACGATGATCCTACGACTTCTCTAGAGGCGAAGTCCAAACTATGCACGTTCGCACATACTATTATATATTTAATCAATCGATTCTCCGAGCCTAATCGAACGCATAGACGCCTAATGGGATACGGCACATACGCTAGAAGGCTTTCCTTATACAGTAGACCGTTTGATTGCTATTTGTAATCTACGTATCACACTGTGCTCTAATTAGACAGCCCCGGATAGTAGCCACAGGTGTAAACATTACACTCGACAGTGGAACAAAACGGAGTATGCTTGGGTCTATCGTAATGTCTTTATTACTTCGATATTTATTACTTAGGATTGATATACTGGGTGACAGAAGCAATAACGATCTGATTGAGCTCTCGTACGAATTGGAGAGTTACAAGTATAAAATTATATCCGAAGACATGCCAAGGCTTTCCCAAGTGTAAACGGAGTCAGGTACATCGTGACATGGGCTGAAGCCAAATGCTTTTGGCGAAGTCATGTGTACACTGGGGACCGCCAATCATGCTGATTGTCCTGATTGTAGCCGTGAGTGTTTGCTCTTTGGGGCCTGATGCAATAATTATATTAGCTTTGGGACATACAACTTCCCTGTATATGCTCTACGCTACTCGCCTCAGTACGGTTTGCTTCTAGTGCGCTACTCATTAGCCATACTCCGTGCAAACAGGAGCGAGCCTCGAGATTCGAGATTCGAGATCCGAACGATACTAGGACTGATCGATTGAATGAGAAGCCTCGCCCTCTGGAGCTGCTAACTCTATCAATATTCTGTTTACAGGTGGACAATGGAGAATAATCAGTGCGCGTAATGGAGTGGGTCGCGGACGAGGGTTCCTACATGGCCATGCGAAGGGGTGCTTTTGGAAGGCATGTTATTACTACATGCACCTCGTCTATCCTATCTCTCGTTCACACACCTCGAGTAACACGAACCCTGCACATGTCGACAGGGTGTCACTTTAGTACGTCCATAGACAAGAGTTACTCGATTTTTACGGTCATAGATGGTATTATTAACGGTAGTACGTAATTTTGAATTTTGAAAAAAAAAAAATTTGGAAACTTAATATTTCAAATTACTACGGATAAACGTATTACGTAGATTAATTGAAAAATAATTTTTTTCAATATCTTTTTTAATTTATTTCACAAATTTCTACGATCTACCAACAGGACGTACGAGGTTTCCTTCTTTATGGAAAATGAAGGTTAATGGTATATCGCGAAACTTTTGCCGTGGTTTGTACTCGATGGCACATGTACTTCCGTAGTGAATGGAATAGAGCTCACGCTCTCGATCACGCTGCTAATATGAATTCTGTTACAGTCATACCAGTAATAGCTTCGCCGGAGACGTATTACAGCTTCGATACTGACAAGCCCACAGGTGGTACCGGTTATGTACTAGAAGTACTAGCATCAATTATCAAGGCTTGCAGTTTCAACTAAGGATGGAGAAATTTGCCAACCGAAGTTTCGAAATCGAAATCTGTATTTGATTTTAAACATTCCTGTGACGTAATCGTCAGCTATGTTATTGGGAACTTTATCATCTTACAGTAACTTTAAGTAGATACGAATTGGTTGATAGCAGTCATATCGGGAGTTCGTTACGTAACTTCGATTGATACTGTGCGAATCAATGCATTGATTTGATTACCCATAAAATTTCGATTAATCCATCTTTTCAAGTGTAAATAAAACATATCTGAAGCATCGCGCTATCTTTAATTCGGTGCACTCTTAATTACGCGAATGTCATGACATTTACATTTGCCGGAAGTGCCATTTAGAAGTTCCAACAGCTACCGGAAGCTGCGGGTACAGTCCACGCCCTCGGGACGGTTATTTAATGAATAAAAGGAGAAGCCCAGGAGGTAAGATGTGGGATTGCATTTTAATAGAGACATTACAGAGTCCTGAGTAACTCGAAGAGACTAAGGAGAGTCTTTTGCGTTAAGCTATGTTGTGTCCTTGCATTCTGAGATTCTTAATAAAGGCGGACAGCCTGGGAACAAATGCTGGAACCAATAAAACCGTGTAGCTACCTACTCATTAAGGAAATATGCTCAGTGTGTTAACGGACGAAAGTTACATCATAGGGTTTGAAAGAAAAAGTAAAATAGGGTTAAAAGTTTTTACGATGCTTATCGTAAAATACTTTTCCCTCGCTCTTAAATATACAAATATTTTTATATATCATAAAAATATCCCTTTTTTTTCCACCTTCCAAATTTTATAAGCAATATCTACATTGTGTCTCTGAAATTAAGGCCGTAGTTATTCGTTTATACTTGTATCACGTCTCAGCAATTGGGGTTTACGTAATCGCGTTTACGTAAAAGCGTTTGCTCGCCAGGTTTGGTTGCTGCTGCTGCTGCTGCTGCTGCTGTGGTAGCGCTCGTAAACTTTTAGTCCTGCCGGCGTAAAACGGAAGCCACGTCAGTATCCGCCCGTAGCAGTTACTATCGGTAGTTAGGAACTTGGATGATACTTCTTTGGAATATAGAAAAGATGTTAAAAATCTATCCCATCGAAGTGGCACACGTATGTCTTATATATTTCATGTGGTAAAGTTTATTCCAGTAATAAGTTTATTAACAATTCAAAATGGGTTAGAAGGCGTGAAAAGAGCGACGAAATTTTACTGGCTTAAATAAAAAGTAGGTTTTGTATGAAAATGTAATTATGTCGTAGGCACACAAAACTGTCTGGTTATTTCGAGAAAATACCTCTCGGCCATGAGACGTGAGTACGTTTCACATATGACTCTGTATGTATATGTATGTATGAAAGTTAGACTGGCAATGCTCTTGCATTCCGTGAATTCGGCAATTAGGAACATTTTTCTGCGGTATTATAATTACATTTGTCGAGCTCTGTTGGCCAGGATTCAAAAAGTCTCTCGAGTGAGAATTGGGTCTGCCTTGGTGTGAGGGAGGGAGAAAGAGTGAGACTAAATTTCTCTGTAAAGGAAGTAGTATCAAGAGGATGGTATAACTAGGCCTCTTTGGGTAATTTTATGCAAACCTTGCTAAAACTTAATTTGTGGACACGGTCGAGTTAATATTTCACAAAGTTAATAAGCCCGTTCCAAGTTCAACCCTGATTGCGTGGCGTTATTACCCCTCTACTGTGAGGGGTTGGCACCCTAAAGAATAGTCACGTCGAATATCTCAGATGCAGGAGGGAGCTGCTCCATCCTGCTCAAAGAGTCGGCACGTGGTTATGGATCACCCTTAACTTTCTTAAGAAGTATCACCCAATTTTCTAATATCTTATCCATGATAGCGAATAACGTTTCAATGGACTTTCTCGTCGTTTGAAGCAAAATATAATACAGTTTACAATCAATTTCTAGGGCGCTCAATAACTCGTACATTTGCCATTCATATAGGGAAAGGTTCTTTGGTCCAAAGTGGGTGGCTATGGTTTCCAGTGGGGAATCGATAGCCGGTTTGTCGAGACAACGTTGGTTTAATTGAGTGGCCAGGAACGAGCATACCGGGAATTGCGAACGGGGAATCCAATTAATGGCTGCGCGCTCTGCGCCTTTCGGGTTGTATAGCGCCTATATAACTACCGAGGTATACGTGGTTCGCGTTTGCGTTAGCGAGCTGATTCCCGGCATAGCTGCCATACTTGCTGAGCGGCTGCGTTATTCCCAGACGTTATATTTAAGAGATCCCTCGATTCGCAGACCGCGATGAATCGCTGGTACAGGCACTTTTAGGAAGATACGGCTCAAACTTTTTCCAAGGATGAAAATGAGGGAGTCATTCCTTAAAGGTTAAAAATTGGACGGTTCGACATGGATTTCAGTTGTTAGATCATCTATCATGATTACGAGGAAATTTCCCCATTTGTCTTTCTACTGGCATGGGACAATCTCATACCGGAGACAAATTCAGTAGGATCGGTACAATAAATTATTGTTCTTCAAATATTTTTATTTCGTTATTATTCAACTTTTTTTTATTCTCTACTTTTTTTCGTACGAGATAAAACGTTGGTTAGAAAACAGCCGAGGAAAACAAGGTTGCGGAACGCTCTGAAGGAAGCTGAAAGAAATCTCTCCTTTAATCACTGATTATGAAAACAATCCCTTCCCTTTCGTGGGAAAGTGGCAAGAGTAAGGGTGGAGAAGAGTAAAAAGGGATGAAGCTGAGTGAAATAATATTGACGTAGTGTTTTACTTTGCCCGGATCAGCTTCACTCCGCCTATGAAGGAAGCCACGAGCGAAATAAAAAGAAGCACCGCGATGGAGCGGGAATCGAACGCTGTGCCTATGGTTGCTATGGTGTCTATTGGTATCCCCGATCCCATTAGACTCGTTAAACATTATCGAAGTAAATAAATGATTGATTTTTACCAAATAACATTTCACCCCAAAACTCATCCCTCATCCTTAGTTAAAATACTCTGAATGCACTTTTACGCTCTGCGTTTAAATTATTCTCTGATTGCATTCAGTCAGTCCTAAAATAAATGGCACCGATCCGTTATGTCTCGAGTGTCACTGCTATCAATCCTTGATGACGATGGTTCATCCCCTAAAAGCATGTAACCGTCCCCAAATTTATAGGGAAAGGTCAGAGTAAATGGAAAAAAATCAAAGTGCATATCGAGTATCAATTTCACTCCGAATGCAACTGCACAAAAGTGCAGTCTGTAATGGGACACGTTACCCCAAGCAATTCTGCCATTTAGAATGATCCCTGGAGGGATGAAGGCGGCGAAAGAGGGCTGAAGTTATGATGACCAATGCTAGGGTGGTGAAGGCCTATCCTGGAATGTTCGGAAATTTTCGTAATATTTCGAGGATTCGGAAGCGTTCGGCTTGGCAGAAGGGTGTCGGGGTAGAAGTAATTTATTAGTAATGAAAGAAGCTGCGGGATAAGAATTCGCCAGAAGCGTCGGACGAAGTGGTCCTTGCAAAATGGTGGTCGATGATGGTTGAGAGCTTGAAGAGGAGAAATAGGAGGAGTATGAGTAGCGTTAGGAGAAGGTCTATGTATGATTGATGGGGAGGCCTCGCGTAATTAGGCGCCATCGATTCATCACGTCATTTCCTGTCCTTCGTTATACGAGGGCCTGCGAAAGACTAGGGTAGCGGAAGACAGAGCTTCACCGCACTCTTTTTTCACCCTGTCTCACATTTTCATCCTCGATAAATATTGCATGAACCAAGCGCTACTCTTCGATCGCTCTGGGCTTTTGGTTTGTGAGTAAAGTTACCACGTTCGTGTTGGTCTACTAGAAATCGAGGGATAATACATTTTAACGAGGGATTCGAAATCGGAGAAGAATGATAATGATGAGAAACGGTTAGCTCAGCTTCCGATTTTGAACTGCGCCTCCTGTATCTTTTCTATTATTCTTACGTCCATGATTTCTTGCCTTATAAACTGTTCCCCTACTATTTAATTTCCTCCTTTCAACTCAATTCCCCAGACTCCTATTCTCTTGCTCAGCTATTCTTTTGACTCGGATTAAAATACTTACCAGTCTGAACCAGACTTACCCTTAATATTCGCAAAGCTTAGCATCCCTGATTCTCATCAAGCAATTCATTGTCTTGACGATGCAAAAACACTACGGCCTGGCGTAACCTATACCACGCGCAACCTCATTTGGCGCATTTACCAGGTTCGCTAGGTCATTTCATTTGCATATTACACTTACGGCTTTTAAAGAACTTTGATTCCACCGGTTTCACACCCACCCTTATACGTACATCGTCGCGTGCTATTTCTTTGAAATCATTCCCAGTCTTTTACGTTTTCTTTCGCTCTTGTTTATCTCACGTTTCCTTCACAGTTTTAAGATTCTCTTTATCTCCAAGAAGCAAAGGGAACGAAACAAGGATCCTTTCAGTCGCGTCAAATCTGGAACTCTCTGAACTTGCGGACCAAAGATTTTGACAATTTAGAAACAAAATACCACTGATACCAACCTCGTATAGATTTTTCTTCTTTTGTCTATCAATGAGCAGTGCTATCAATACGAGGAGCCTTGTATGCTACGTGATACGGATACTTTCGTTATTTGCTACCGTTTCACTAACCCAACTCTCGATCGATACCGTACGAATTCTTGTGGATTCCGTAAAAGACTTCAGAATTCGCAGAAAAGCCAGACGCTATCATAGCGGTTATCAGAGAACGTGGACGATACAATCGGAGAAGAGCGGAGAAGACAAGAACACTCGAAACCAAAAAACTGTTTTCTAACTCTGCAGGAAACTAACAATAAGCTAACGTTAGTATCATCCGCTACAGTGCCGTATCAGGTCTATAGATATATATCATACTCATCATACTCCGGACTAAACTTGGCCGGAAGTGCATGCCTATTTCGCCAGGTCTGAATTCGTAGATGCATTCGAGGGTGGTATCATTAGCCAGACGTTAACGTCCTGAGCTTCGCGCTGCCAAGAGCTAAGCGGGGTTAAGCACTCGTTGGCACACATGACAACCCCGATAGCTAGTGGCTCAGGGAGCTCAGGGGGCTCGGGGGGCTCGGGGGTAGTCGCGCTTCGCTCTACGCACACGTACCAAGTCTCGCGAAACGATTATGCGCTGCGACATCAGCCACTATACCACCGAGTTTCATCCCCTAACCCTCTTTACCATAGCGCAACCCAGTCACCAGCCACCCTCTTCCACTATTTCCTCCTCCCTCCCTCCCATTTCCCTCTCGCTGTGTCTGCTATCCCTTGGTATTTAGGTGGGGCAGTTATCTGTAGCGAAGCTCGAATATAACGTAAGCCGTTCAGCTTGTTAGCGACACGCTATCTTCATTAAGCACCGGACAGAGAAGCCCTGGATGTTTTATGCAAGCCGGATCAGCGGATTTAATCGCGGCAAATTCCGTCGAGATCGTCGGCGAGCTCGTGCCGTGATTTCCGTGGTTAAATTTAATTGTCTGTAGCCACGGACATTTTTATATACGTTCCCTTTGTTTTGAAGTTACATAACATCCCGTTAGAGAAATCAGACCGCGAAATTGATTTAACATATTCAGGAGCGCGTCCGTAGTTCTTTCTAGCAAAGTGCTCAAGTAATGCTACGTGTACTGTAAAACCAGCTAGATTTCTAAAATTTGTCTCTAAGCACCCCCACACTGACGACGATTGCTGACTTCAAAGGCGGCTTTTCCTTGGTCGGCAAAGTGTCGGAAATGGGACACTTTGTCGAGTAGTAGGTACAAATATGAGCCATAGAGTGTGGAGTACAAATAGCCGAGGACAGGTTTGGTGGTTTTTCATTTTGGAGCTATGTTCAGGTAGCTGTATGATTCACTGGAATGGTCTCCAGCATGTATACCAACCCACGTTATATGTATAGAATACGAGAAGGGTGCATCACTAAGAAATATAGAAATTGCCAGGGTGACTCCGGCGGTCGGCGCGCTGCTGGAGATTTATTTGTATCGCGGTAACATGACTTTGAAGCTGCTGAAGCGGTGCCTTTTTCTCTGAATCAATGGTTCCTGCATCGAAGATATATAAATGCAGTTACAAAGAGGACATACAAATAGAAAGAATGACATCAGAGAATACCGCGTGCATACCGCTTGCTCAAAATGGTACCAACAAAATGATGTCAAACAAGTTACGTGAGTGGCACTTGTAGCTACCTACCTACCTACACTAACCTGGTGGCAATTGATGGTTAGACCATGTAAAAGACAGTTCACCGGGGTACTTGGGTTACACAGTTTGAACTCATTCGCTCGATCCGTGGGAAATGGTCGTTCTGAAACTTTCACGATACAAATGACCTTCCGAAACGAAACGCATTTCCTATTTACTTCTACCTTTACGTGTTTCTGTTCACTTGGCGTTTCCCAGGGCATTAACGTCAAGTCTGACTTGTTTTACCCGTTCTCGATCAACACGTTACGGAATGATATTTTCATTCCTTATACCTATCTTCACCTTTAAAATACTGTTGTAAACAGAGGAAATAGCTTGGATATTACTTGGTTGCACTTACCACACTGGGTGCGTACTCAGGAATGTCACAGAGATTTAAGTTAACAGTGGAATGCTTTAAAAAGGCGCTACTGGGCTTTAAAGAGTATATATATACATATACATAAGCGTTTACGGAACGGAATTATAAGCGTTTGCAGGATACATTCAGGTACAGGGTGAATGTACAAGAGAAGCAGTAAGGGGAAATATTACGTTATCAGAGAGGTCACAATTGGCCATTAGCCATAGTATCCGCGATGGGGAATACGAGGTTGTTCCGTCCGCTTGTTTTTATCATCTACTTAGCTAAAAGCATCGTGAAAAATATACGGCAATTAGCCAATAAATAGCCACGTGGTATAATATTGTGGGATAAGCGCGAGGGCCTTGAATATTCCCTATGAAAAGAGGCAAAACACACGGGCTCCTCGTGCTCCTGGCTTACTCTTGGCTGTTCTATGGCGCCGCGTTAAATAACTTGTACCCCTCTACAGCATCGAGTATGATAATGTAATGGTCCGGCGAAACGCTTCCTATAACACGATCTGGTAATATACTTGTAGTACCTATTTAACGCCATGTAGAGGATCTCGGCGTTGCTATAGTGTGGCCAAATAGGTATCGACGGCTCGTTCTATTTACTCTTGATGTCCTCGTATACCGTATATAATCGATATATAAACTTCAGTAAAGTGTCACCAGGTTAAATACTTAATCTCGCCAAAATAGATAATTACGTCAAATTGCGTATTGAACGAGACGTACGAATTTACTGAGTGATATTTTTAAAGTCATCCGAAAGTTAAGTCAATTTTATTATACGTGTATATGTATAGCTATGCACATTGCTCTAATGGCTTCACATTCGCAAATGGCATTTCGTCTATAAACTCTTCCGGGGCTTTCGAAGGTTTTCTCTCGTTTCCATCTGATCGAATATTCCACTGAGAATATATCGTGACTGTATCCGAGTTTGTTAGACTAGTTTGCTCGGTGACGAGACCGAAATACAGGGAGTGATTCGTGAGGTCAATACGGAGAGTAAGACTCTCCTAATGATATAGACATACATGCATAGACTGCATATCTATACCTCTGTTGAATATTCAGATTGAACTGACGTATTTGATTGGCGCCTCTGGCATCATTTCGATGAATGAATAGGTACTGTGGGTTTGTTTCTCGTGTCAATGGTTGGAATGATACTGGCTGGTTGGTAGGTTCTTGCTTTTTTAATTGATTGGACTCTTCAGTACGTTATAGGGTTCCGTGAACCCGAGATTCATGATATCCTGTCTACAGTCCCGTTTCTCTCATTCTTATGACAGACAATATTTTTCCTCTCTGCAGCTTCTCTAATTCTCTCGGAAAAATCGTACTTTTTATTCTGGAAAAAAAGAAAGAATTACGAGATACGTGGAAATGGAAACGTGAAAAAAGAGGGATATTTTATTTTTTAAAGGCCTCTTCTTACTTCTTACGATGATGATTTTGCTGTCATTCATATAAGTAAGGTTTTATTTTGTCATTTTATCATCATCCAGTCTCTGCTTCGACGTAATTAGCTATGGGTCCAGGTATTCAGTCCTCCGTTGCATTATTGCAAAGGCTACTACTGTCCTAAGGAGAGTATAGGGGTTCTATCTCTTACTCCCTTTTTTAGCATAGTGTACAGTCAGCTATACGTGGCATAGAAACCCATCCATTGTCTGGTTTGCATTCAACGATTTTATCACGCTAGGCTAACTCTTCTAACGACCTCACACTTTCGTGCCATTAGTGATTTGCAGAGCCGTAGACGAGGATTACAGGATTGGTTTGGTTGTGTGTCTCGTTTCTCGAGTATAACGGAAAGAGATTCAGAGAGAAAGAGAGAAGACAGTCGCAGGTGTCGTGCTGTAGCCATAACACGAGAAAACGTGTAAGAGTGTGTGGAAACGTGAAGGTGGTAGGAGTTAATATATACATAGGTACATTTTTTGTAAGATTGAAACTCTGAATAAAAAAAGCAAAATCAATATTTTGAAAGTTTGTACAAAATGGAGTCTTATTATATTTTGTAACAATTTCTAAGTTTACAACGTTAAGTCTCTTGTTTGATATCTCATTTGGTAAGCATACTGAAACCGCGAACGTCTTTGACCCTGGACGACTGATGACCTGGTCCAGGTCAGAGTCTGAGTATTTCGTAGACGCTCAGACACAGAGAGAAAGTTTGAGTATATGGTCAGAATGAGAACTGTCCTTTGATGTCCAATCTACCCAGGCGTAACATAATGTCCTAAGGAACCCAAGGACCAACTTGTACATCGTAACGTCATCTTCCGTCGAAGCTGTTTTCATTGTGGGTTTAGGTTAGGTCAGGCGTATTCGTACGTCTACATGAAAGATCTGAGCAAGAATTAAAGACGAGACCAGAAAAAGATCAGGACTGACGAAAAAGTCACTTCTCCGGTTTTATAGGTCTTGTCGTATCTAATAGAGTTTGTGTGTGTATATATATACAGAGAAAATCTGAGACCTGGGAGGGTAAACGCGGCGCTTTGAGGTGTCGACAGGACACCTGGTAGCCACGATAATGGCGTCCCGTCGAGTCCTTGTCCGTCAGGATTCAGCTCCAGTTCCACCCTGCACAATTACGTGCTTCCGCCTGGCTGCATTACCTCCATCGTCTACACTCGCGTTCCAAGCGGCACATATTGGACCACGTCCATCCCGGAACCCAGGGCGGAGATTCTCACTGACCGGATTCCGCCGAAAGCGTCTATGGGTTCCCAATGTTCCCATTAACCGCTCTGATCTTTCCTAACAAAAAAAAAGGGACAATGGGATCAAAGACTGTTTCTTCAATTTTCATTTCGACGTGAAGTATAAAGTTACAAATCTTTGTCACAGGATTATACATATTACAAATTTACTGGATAACCTTACCTTAAGCATTTACAGATTTTTCAATCCTTTTATTTTTTCTAATATCCTACACTACTTCACGGCTAGCAATGATGGTACCATGAATGGCACTCCACCGAGCCACATCAATGGGAGACACTCCTTGAAGAAGTGTATAGGTATGGTACTACGAGAATCCAATTACGTAATATCGTAGCTGCGGTTACCTGAAGAAGGTTTCGCGGTTCTCTCGAGGATGCAGAAGTGCTCTTCGGTTGCATGGTGTACTATAGCGCGTAAGATAGATACGTAACACACGTGGAGGACGGTTCCTTCCTCGCACGTGTATATGAGAGAAACCAGGTGCAAGTAACGCGGATCTCACGGTATCCTGATTCCATCTGCCTACATGGCGCCATTCTACGCAACCTCGAAATAAAAATACGCTTTCGATCCAGCACACAGGATATCAATATTCCACAGTGTATGTTCTTACTTTCCTGCAGTTCCGCCACGCTTGTTTGGTAAAGTCCCTATATATGCTCCGTAGCGCGTGGTTGATTAAATCCAGAGATTCGCGTTCACGCTTCTCGATAACGAGCGGTAAACAAACGGTTACGTCGAATCGGAGCGTCGACTTTGGCTTTAAGGTTAAGGGTGATTAATACTTTGAGTATTCTGTAAATGGGAAATTATTCCAGGCACGAGATCGAGAGACTGTAGTAATATATTTCCTAGATGTATGTGTGCGTGTATGTGTATATATATAAACGTAGACACACTCTACATTATTTTATGTCAGAAAAATAAAATAAAAGGGAAAAATTAAATTCGCAATCCTCTTAAATTTGCAATAACGAAATCTATTGAAATCCGTAGCTAAAGACTGAACTCAAAGAAGCGGTTTATCTTAGAGATAAAGAGAAAAATCGCGAATCTTCAGACATGTCGTGTACACCGTAAAAAAGTATATTTAAATCTTTATCTAACGAGAAGTTGGTAAGACAAGGGTTGTTTTTTCACATCGTTATACATCCTATACCTATGTATATAAAAACTGTCTGCTTTGTACCATTTCTTAGTCCAACAAATCCCGCGTTGCTCACTAAATCCAGCATCGTTTCATTATACTACCGGCATCGCGTCTTGGCGCTGTCTGTTCTACATCATTTTGTTTTGTTCCATGTGATAGCGCGCAATGCCGCGGAATCTTACACAGGGCTTTTCATAGGAATTAATTTCCTTTGTGAGCTTTCAAAGAGCGCTTAGTGCGGTTGCCTCCGAGAATGACGAGAGGTTGATTGTGGGTAGAGACTCGGCTGGAGGGATGTCGGGAGTGATGGCTTTCACCCGAGTATCCATGGGATGGATGGATGGATGGATGGATGGTAGGACGGATGAATGGATGGAAACGGGCAACTTTTAAATACGATTAAGATTGTAACCTCGTAAGCGGATCATATTGCACGAATTAGATATTTCTTGGACGATCCTCTCGTCCGGGTAATTGAAGTTTTGTTAACGATCATTTTCGGTTAGTCTCTGATGGCTAGATATAATAAAATTAACCACGCTCGGAAATTACCAGTTCCTGGGGTTGTTCGATCAGCTCGTTTTTGATTATTCCGCTGAGAATGGAACGTGGTCATGGTGGTACGTGAAAAAAATAAAAACACGAAACCACCATGAAATTAAATTATATTGAGAATCACCACAGAGCCCTATTCTGTCCTGCCTGGAATCGCTAAGATTTCTCAGAGCCTTCCTTCGCTTCCATCTCTTTCTCACTAGCACCATCGTATATGTATATATACTATGTATAACACACGTTCCCGTTCGATCAGGATTTGCGGAGGCAGACGCAAAAATTCAATGGTGTTATTCCGCGGCAGAATTGCCCACCAAAATAACGGAAGATTTTCTTCCGCAGGAGTGAACCTGGTTCGACTCATCGAAGCGTGGACACTGGCTGCCGGTATCTCCCCAGTACACGCACGTATATACATATATATGGCTGCGTAGAGAAACGGTACTCAGGAGATGAGAAACCCATAGAAATTTTTTCATTCCATAGAAGAGAGGAGATGGCCCTGGCCCTCTCGGCACCAGAAGTATCGCTAAGATATATTTCAATGAAGCATTCAGGTAAAATCTCTGGTCGCTGCGGTTTGAAGAGCCAGAGAGAAGGCCGATGGAAGCTGTAAGGAAGGGATGTAGGTATCCGAATCTGTGAATGAGGAGACATTAGTAACGCGTGGCTACCCCATACCACGCCGCTTAGATCTATGAGGCTTACAAGCCCGTATGATAAAATTGCTTAATTTACCATAGAGTCAGAAGACCCTAGCTAGGGCTTTCACGGTGCTCATCCTCACTAGACCTCCTAAGAAAGCAGCAAAATTCACTAGACAACTATAATCCCTATGTGGTTACGCGTCATAAGAATTTTCTTAATCTCTCGTATATGGAAGCTAATCAGAACTATCTAGCGTTTAGAAATGATTCAGCGAATCGGGGTGGTCCAACCCTTAACCCTACTTACCTGTACAAGATTTTCAGTAAGCATACTAAGAAATTAAAAATGAAAAAAAAAATTGAAAACCCACCCTTAACTAAAGTCTCTATAAAATTCTTAATCCATCTTTTTAATTCCGTTCACGTATAATAATGATAATCTCAATTGGTAGTCTGTTTAAGAACCTACGGGGGGGGGGGGGGAGGTTGGTCCATATCCCATGGATATTGGGAATGGATTACGACCGGTAGAAATCTTCAAGATCACAAAGGTATTTTCGTGCACAATGCATAAACAGATTCATCCTAAGCGTTGGTTTATGTATTCCGATGAAGTTGACGTTATTGCGTCTTACGGATTTCCCTAGCGTTAAGGTTGCACCGCATCACGAACCACGTGATCTTGCACCACGCGGGAGAAAATGAACCGGGAGTCGTACAGCTTGGAAACCCAGCTGAAGTTTACAAGAGTCAGTAAATGGTGATATGGTAGCCATGATGTTCACACGAGAACATGATTGGCTATGGAATCGATATAACCAATATGGGATATAACCATGTGTAAGCTATACTAAAACTTGAATAAAGTCGAGGGTTGTAGGTTCAGAGAAGATGAGAAGGACAACGTGAGAGTGCAGTGCCTATATGATTAGCTGCTACCAATATCAATAGTGATTACTATCCACACCGAAGTGCACGGGTTACAGGAGTTTTAGCTTATGGTAAGGCTTGACCGTAGAGTGGGGTCTCATATTTATAGGGTGTCTCATAAAAATATCAAGGATCGATGAAACTATCTTGTATAATTACAGAATTCATGAATTTTTAATAGGACTGCGAATAACGTCTGGATAGACACGTACATACATACGTTTATTTTTTTATCACTGATACAATCTTTAACAGCAACCTGTTGGAGCGCTCTGGTTTGCAGAGTGACATACTTTTTTTGAAAATGTCATATCTAATGGAAATCTTTGTGAATTTATAGTTACACGAATAAAAAAAATGTATGTACTATAGCAGACGGCTATTTGCCTAATGTAACCGTATACGACGTAGTTAACTGCAATTTTGTATAATTCACGATAAATCACGAGTGAACGCTAGCGTTTTATAATATACATATACCCTGTATAGTGTTGGATAATAACGTATGCCGATAGTAGTAAAACTTGTTACGTACCAGTGCACGAAACCAGGGAACATTCTCGAACTGCTTATCTCGTCTAAGGCTATATTACATTTCTTCGTATTCAACCCTTGCGAATTATTTCGTAGAAACTACGTAATTGAGCTCGTGACTTACCACCTGAAAAATCGATTAAAAACTTGCACGACTTTTACCGACGCCATCGAATCCCACGATTTCGATTCCATGACGCCAACTTGCACGCCATGTCGTAAAGCAACTCCCAACCGCATAATCAAACATGTCCCAGTTGAGTTTGAGAATAGCAATACCTACTCGTAAAAGGCGAGAAGCAAGAGAGAGACTTGCAGGGAATGAATTTTTTTAAAGTTTAATTTCTGTGCTTGACTTTGTTCTATACTTTTTATAATTGGAACAGGAAGTAGCTTCGTCAATCGTGAAATACTCACGAGTACAAAGGGTCTTCGCTCGTACGTAACGATATGGCACTTTTACGCTCAAGAAACGTGTAACTTTTACTACGTTCAACTGCACTGTGTTCGCAGGCAAAGGTGCGCAATGCTATGATACGGCCCTGTGGACTCTTTGCCGAGTCGACAAAGTACATACGGACGCTTTACGGTTTCCGTTTATAATCGGTCATACGATGTTGCCAACCTACGTCTGGGATAACTCGAAGTACCGTACATCATGTCATTTCGGATAGCCGACACTTTGTTTCACGTGTAATCAGTGTAAATAAGTAAATGGATGCAGGGGTAATAGAATATTACAAGTTGCTGTATTTCAACATATATTGTCGCTTTACTGTAAATAGTGTACATGAAATAGATAACGGTGACTCAAACGAGTCGGTAGAGAAATAGGCATGAAAATGAGAAAGAATAAAAAGAGATTGAAGCGAAAGTAAAAATTGCGGTGAACGCGATAAAGAGGAGTTTGACGTATTTTTATTCGTTGTTAAATCAGAAGAGGGTGAACCTGGCGAACTAGTGAGGGTAGTAAAAGCGAAGTAAAGCGGCTCGTTAACGACGCCTGATCGTAGGGAGGGGTTATCGCTGTTATTGTTAATTAGTTTGGGGGTAAAATTGAGCGGCGAAGCGTGCTCCATGACGATGAGAACGGAACAAGGCTTTTGGATTAAACGCCGCTAGGTAATATTATGCTACACATTATAGAAAAGGGAGTTAAAGGGGTTTGCGGGGGGGGGGGGGCGTCTATCGTTATAGTTCATAGTATGGACGGTAGACGTTTCGCGTAAAATTACGAAAGGTGGTGTGCGTTACTCGCCGAGGATAGAAAGCCTGGGTATGGTGTACGAAGGCGTTGGGGGTTGAGAAATAAAAAAAAAATAAAAAAAAGGACCGTTCGATAATACCGTGGTGCTGCAGCTAGCCCGGTCAGAACGTGGGGCAGGTTATTAGGGATGAGGGTATTAAAAGAGTTATTCTAGAAAGCTACCACCCTTGGGGGCCTTTTTCGAACATTCTATAGCTAACGAGCCAACACCCTCAATCGCGACTGCGACCCTTGGTCGGACTGGGAACGCAGATTCTGGCTTCCGGTGAAAATTACAAGAATATTTAGAGCCAGGAACCTGATGGAAAATATTGAAAAGCTTGGTCTCGTGTTACTATAATTTTTTACTTTATTATTTTTTTAAAACTTGCTTGGTTTTTTAAATTCTATTTCGAACATGGGAGTTCGATAAAAGGAGAGTTGGTAGGAGTAAAAAAGTTCTACAGTCGGTGGGATCGACGTGTAAAATAACACCGGCGGCGTAACGAAGCTTCGACATGGCGACCTACGTCAAAGGGGATTAGCTAATTTGATAATGCACTTTGAGAGCTTTGATACGACGAATGGATCATAGAGGGAAAAATTGGATCTCGAATTCCTTATTGATAAGTAGAAGACTGTTTTGTTCGTAAAGGAGGTGCTCGGGTGACAAGGACACGTGTCTTGATTTCTCTGAGACAATCCTGACTGGGGTGAGAGAAACAAAACGTAAGGGGTAGGGAAAACGATGTCCTTTCAAGAAAATTTTATAGTCGTCTCTTGTATCTTGCCGTTAACCCTTACAAAAAAAGACGTAAGGACATACTGCTGCTTCGGGTAGGTTGGTTAGGAACTATATCCAAAATCCTTATATATATATGCTCCTATCATCCCTTGTATATTTACAAGCAATGTAACAAACCGGGAGAGGCCTACCCTGCATCTAGTTTTCAAGTCTGCTCAAGGAAGTCAAGGATCTCGCGAACGACGATACTACGAGAAAATTTTCAAGAACACGATAGGAAATATAAGAGAATATTTATCGTGGTAAAAATTCTTATCCGTCGTCAACACTTACATGGGAATCCAGGAGTTGAAACCTTTAGAAAAAAAAATTTTTTTTTTTCACCACCAGGCTGGACTATGTTGGATGAACGCGTTTAATTATGCTTTTGTCGTTCCGACATCTACCCTCTTGCTCTGTCTTTATCTCTCTTGGCCCCCCCCCCCCCCACCTATGTTTCTCTGACAGATCGCTGTTCGTGTATCCGACACCCTACAAATCGGTCGATCGATGTATTACTGCCTATCGTGATATTGTATAGCGAGTAAACAAAATATCTCGTTTCAAAGCTCTGATCTCTATCGGGAATAACGGATGCTTCTGTCCGCGAAATCGGCGGGGATTCGTATACGTTTGTATTCATCCAATAGGCATAAATATACGTAAAGCGAATTGACGACTAACAATGTTAAATGCGATACGCGTATAACTGCAGGGAATGTATCCAGACTATTTTCTATATGGGTCACGATGGCGGATATACTGGCAATGCATTTGCTGTACTACTTGGCTATTTCGGTAATCGTATCTTTTCAGCATTGCAACCACATTGGCTGTTAACTTTTTCGCCAATAATTTGCAGGCTAACGTATGGTGGCGAAAGACATATGCGGATGAATTAACTGTGTGCAGTACATGGTATATGTCACTGTAACCGATTTGAGGTTTCATTACTGGAAGTAAATTCGGCGGTTGAATTAAACAGAGTTGGTTGTAAGCTGTGACGTTTCTAGGTGCGGGAGACCATTATTCGAGGGCCCATTGTAGGGGATGCTCAATTTTAAGCTGAGTCTCGTATAATTATGAATGGCCTCAGACTCGGATTTAGTCTCGATACCTGGTTGATTTTGGTACCTGTCAATTTGTCAAACGGATTTGAATTTAAGGAAAATTGAATTTGCCGCTACAATTAATCGTGGCATTGCCATTGGAGCGTTTCATGATTTTTTTGGGGGATTTTCAAATGTAATACATTAATGATTTTCCTGGCATTTGTGATGACGACAGGAGTTTGGTCGTTGAAAAATTTAAAGGTCGCTCATGGATGAACGGTACTGCTACTGCGAGCAGGAAAGCGGAAAATTTTCGCAAGTGAACTGTTGTGCAAATATCTGTGATTTTTCAGGAATATTTTGAAAATTTTAACCTATCCGACAAACCGAATATTTCTCGCTGTTTGCGAGTGCAGGGAGATATATGTCACGCGCCGTTGACACGGATACGATAAAATGTCCGTTAGGTCAAAGATTAAAGCGCATTTCACGGTGGTAAAATCACCATTTTTATTGACTTGCATGAGACATGAATTTATTGGTTAGACTAATTTTTTGTTGTTATGTACTATTCGTTGAATTTGCAGTCAGCGGAACGATGCGAAATTCGATAGCTTCGTTTGCATTCACTCGAATAAACAACTGTTCGAGTCGAAAACTTTAATTTTCAAAGGTTCACTCAGAAAGTGATTCAAAATTGAAAATATGATTTCCGAAAATTTCTCAAAATTCCATTCGATTAATTTAATCGTTCGTCCACGATACTGAAATTTTTTAATACCATTTTCCATTATTTATTTTTTTCTCTATTTATGTATACGATATACAATCTCTATACATACGTACACTTATGAATAGGGGTAGCAGACTGATTCGCAGGGACCTTCAAATTGAGCAAAGAATTGCATTCTGTTCTCTACAGGGGCTGGCATTACGCCTCTACAAATTGGAGTCAGGTAATAACAACGGTTATTACAGTTTCCCCTCGACGTAGCTAAAAATATGCCTGAGGGCTGAGATTTAATGGCGCTTTCTTACCGAGAGATTTAATTTGAAGAGCAGCCCAGTCAACCCCTATAAACAGAGGGAGAATACAGCCTGGTGCAGAAATATGCAACCGCAAGGACACAAGGAGTGCCCCGCGCGAAAGCTGTCTTCTAATTTCAGAGGACTTCAATAACCAGGCGAGACTTAAATCAGTTACACTTTCGTTAAGGGATGCACCAACGTACCATATTGAAATATATATATTATAATGAGTGGACCATGAGTTTTACATTGCCATCACACATACGATTTCATGTATGAATAATATCGTTCAGACTATACCTATATTTCACCCTTAAGTATTTGATAACAATGTTTCCCGCTTGCCTCTTGACCAAATTCATAAATAATCCATAAACCGGATGCAGAGCTCCGCCAGGACCAGTAGAAACTTCGAACCATGAAATAATTAGAAGACAATGTCTAGACCACGCCATAAGTGTCTATTCTGTATATTAGATAATTAAAGGGGTGGGTCTTGTAGAATTTGCTGATGGAATTTCACCCCGGTGTTAATCGATGCGTCGTCATCCTCATTCCCCTCGAGCACCACGTTCGCAGACTCGGTAGTAAAAGGGTGACGCGCCCCACGTCGTCTGGCAGACATTTTAGTATCGTTATCAGAAGGACGCAGGACTAAAGGAAAAGTGGTGCATAAATAATAGGAAGCATCGTGTAAGGCGTAGACGTGATCAGTCGACTGAAAGTCTGAAGCGATAAAGGAAATACCGGTTTTTCTATAACGATTCCAAAAGTTAGGTTAGGTTGTGTTAGAGAGGATATATCAAGGTCCAAAGGGGTGGCAATACGTTCGCATTGCTTTTTCACGAAAAAAAACTGTACGACGCTACATAAAGTGTGAGGAGTTCAGTTACGAAAAAGTCGAAGAAGAAGGATCAACTTATAATATTATCTTAATGGCAGTCCATCGCGATGCCTTTGTTACCAGGACAATTTCATTTTCCTTCCTTTTGCGAGATCGACCAATCGAATTATCCTCTTTTGAAGTTCATTTCTGGCGAACGGCTTGACATTCGGTTAATTGCAACTAGACTTTGTCTCCGAGACACGAACAACTCGATAAATCTGCCGGATACCGATGTGAATCTTTTGTCATACCGTTGCTGTACCATTTCACAAATCACGTGTTTCCGTTTCACCTTTCATCTCCCCCTGTATGTCGTGTTTTATCGACAATATGAAGGAACGACTATTTTTTTTTAATAAATAAATGTCAAAGGCTCACAGTAGTCGGATGTCAGATGTAAAAGGAAATAAAGACTGAACACACTTCCTGTACTAAAACCCACGGATCAGAAAGTTCTCCCGATCGAAAATACAACGAGGACTTTGTCTCAATTTATTCTCAGCAGCCATGTCAATTAATTCTCGAGTTCTTAAAAAAAATAAAATTATTTCGGCACCCGGTATAGACTTTAACTCTCCAGCTAGGTTATATTGGTCTCGTATAGATGCCTAGGGAATTCCATAGGGTTGGTACACCTTAAGTTTGAGAATGCAAGTACGAGGAGAACGTTAGGGAGACTTTTATTTTGGTCACGTTGGGGTATAATCAAATGTATGGGGTGCGTGGTGCGTCCGATATACAGAAGCAGCCAAGGTCTCCATCACTTTGCTCCAAATCGGAAAACTATCAAAGCCGGGAAAACTTTTTGGCTAGAGAGAATGGACAGGAAAGTGGGAAAGCCTGGGCGACACCACAATCATCCCGTCCTGCCCCCCCCCCCCCCCGCCCCAATCTCAAAGAATGCTGGGAGCTAAGGGTGAATCGTATATAGAAAGAGAAAGAAATCGTGGGGAGTCGAAAGAGGGAAGGACGAGATGAAAGCAACAGGGTCACGAGTATGGGAACGAATGGGGGTCGGAGGGGAGGGGAGAAAGAGAGGAGTACGGAGGGTAGAGACGCGTTTGAGAAGAAAAGAGGGAAAAAAGTGGAAAAAAGTAGAAAAAAGTAAAACGCACACTCCCTACGGCTGATACGCGTCTGATACACGTCAGGGAACATTACTCATACTCGACGGGAATTTGAAGACGTGGCAAATATGAGAAGACAGTGAATTTTTCTTAGGGTGGATACGAATATGCGCGTTAGTTTGCGACATCGTAGTGAGTCTTTTGAAAATTCATCATAAATCCGTTCACTCGTGTTTCGATGAGAAATTGATTGTTTGTAATTGGTAATTACAACATACATATATACCTATAAGTAATTACTAATTACTTATAGGTATATATGTATGTTCGACTGTACCAGCCAACAGTTAGGATTAATAGATTGAAGTAAAACTAGAAAGCTTTCCGTGCTGTGGTAATGGTTATAATCGTAAGCCTCTTATACGGGATAATTAGGTATTGAGGTCATCGTTGGGCAAAGTCTATGACACGAAGACAGAAAAATGGCAACCACTGAGATATTCCCAATCGTAGAAATTTAAGAGGATTTCTTGGTAATTATATTATAAGGAGCTTGTGGCGAGCGGAAGATCTGCGAAATGAAAAACCCAACGTGGTTATGGTTATCTTGGAATCTGCTGAGACCGAGAAGAAAATTATAATAGTAAAATGAAACTGTAGGTAGAGGGTAGAATTCACTACAAGATATATTTTGTCTGGGATTGAAGTGTCTAAAAACATTTTCAAGTTCATGATCACGAGTGTATCGACTACAGAGTATACATATGTAACTATATAAATATATATGTATGTATCTGTAAAAAAAAACGTCATCCGCAGCGATGCGACAGACGGTTGAATATGAAGGTATTACACAAAATGGGAATATTTCGTATAAAGGTGATGTATAATATAAAAAGCATGATTCGAGACCTTTCTCAAGAATGTTAAAAACTGTCTATCACTTCATATATACGAAACATTTTCACAAACGTGAGATTCGAAAAGACTGTTGGCTCTGATAAAATCCGGTTACAATTCGAGCGAAACGCGAAAAGGTTCTAGGGGTCAGAGGCTTTTGAATTCTAAGTGGCAATGGACGTGCGTATGTGGGGACAGGAGTGAGCGCGATACAGCACGTATTGGAATCGCAACAAAAGGGTGGAAGTGGCGATAGAGAAGAAAAAATAATAGATGTCGGCTACTGCGTTCCTAGTAGCAGAGTCAACATTAATTTACAATCTGCGTGCATAAATCTAGAAGGGCGCGTTTACGAGTTGGCTCGCCAGTGGCAAAAGAAGCGCACCGAGGGCAGAGAGTGGATGGGTGACTGTTGGATATGGCGCGCCCGTTGGCATCGTAGCCAGCCAGTCAGCCATCGCGGTAGCAAGTGAACGGGCGAGTATTAAAAAACATCGGCATGTTTACCTCATCAAATTCCCATCTGCTCGAATCCTAGGAAAGAGAGAGAGAGAGAGAGAAGAGAGCAAGAGAGAACGAGAGTCATGGAGGAGTAAGAGATTGCAGGGTTCTTCTCCAAGGGTGGAAGATTAACAAAAAGGCGAACTTTCACGGTACGGGCCTTCGCGAGAGCTATAAATTATGAAATCCATCCGAACCCTCCCACAAGCCCCTTCTCTTCTTCCAATAATTACGTTCGAATTCGAAAAGTTTTCGTGGCCCGTGCTACACGGCTCAGAGCTCACTCTGAGCTCGAGTGCGAGTCGTAAAATTGCAAAGTAACCTGCAGTATTCCTTGTAGAGTCGTACCGGAGCCTGAGAACGTTGGCAGCAGGTTGGACTTAGAGAATGAGAGATAAAAGAGAGAGAAAAAATCTGCAGTACAGCATCCAAGGATTCTCAAGGCAAAAGCAGATACATGAAATCAAAAAAAAAAAGGAAGAGAGTTATGACGCTTAACGAAGATCGAACGTGATATAAAAAATGTCGAACAAGATAAATGAAGGCAGCTGGTAGTATTTTAAATGTCAGGAATGAAAGGACACACTGAATACACTTCCTGCTTTTGTGGTTGGTACTTCTCGCTGGTTAACTGTTCAAATGGAGTGAATTCTCGCGGATGCAGGATCTCACGTGATTCGCCTTCTTGTTTTCCTTGCTGTTCTCAAACCTTAATTCGTTTATTTTTTTATCTTTTTTTTGCGAAGGGTTCACCTCGAATAAAACCAAACATACCCCTGCGGATGTATCTCGACACAAGGGACACGTATTCTCTGTATGGATATTCCGAATTCTCCTTTTGTGCTTTGACTAGTATGAATGTCTTTAATAGTTGCACCGCGTTTGACGCGTCGAGTTTTGACAGACAGCTCTTGGCGGGACAATGAACCGAGCCTTACAACGTCGAGGCTGCGTGTTCATTGTATATTTACATAGCGCAGGGCTGGTACGCATGAAACCGAATACAATATACATGCTTTAACCTGCCTTGCACTCTTTCTACCTGCCGCGCTGAATAGCGTCGGTTCTAATGAAGATGGACGGGTGGACCAATTTTTTCCTTCTATTCTGGGCATTCACTTCTCTTTCTCACTCAGCGCCACGGAAGCGATTTAATTTTGACACTATACTCGATACGTGTTAACTGTGTCGTGAAAGGTATGGCGAATTGGACGATGAACTTGACGACACATGGAGATGTCGGTATGGGGTGAAAAAAGAAGTTTGGGATAGAATTTTTTTTATTGTATTTGTGAAGATGGGAGACGAATAATGGTTTTTGAAATTGATAAACAAAGTGTGCGGGCGAATATGACGGCTTCTGGGAATGAAGAGTCGCGTAATTTTTTGAAAATTATTTGCATTTTAATTAAGAGTTATATTTCATTATTTTTTCAAGAGCACATAGTTCGATTAATATATTTTTCATTAAAAATAACTAAAGGCACGTGTTTCATTTAGAAGTCGATTTGACACAGGAAATCAGTGCAAAAAAGTTTACGTCTCTTGAAGTATAAAAAAGGGGGATACTCCCGGAAGGAAGAGGGTTGCGCACCCTTTGTTCAACATGTGTTCGGAGAACCACAAGAAAGCGTTTAACTTTTTCATTTCTCCCTTTCTCGCGGGTGGATGCTCGCGTAGGATATATCGAGGTAGTTGGTTTTTTATTAGGTTCGCTATAAAATAAATTACGGGTGAAATTATAAAGGCACTCCCTCGACGTTCTCGAAGATTTTGACGGGTTAGGTGGTTGCCGGGCCGGGACCAGTGAGAAATCGAAAAAAAAGGGAGATCAAGGCAAAACAGACGAGAAAGGTATATAGGCAGACGTGAGAGTAAAAAAAGGTTGCGAGGGGGTAAGAGTTGTTTAAAAATCCAAACTCGTTCATACGTAACTTTCGACGTGAACCAGTAAAAAAATCACCGGAAAATACGTTACGGTCAAAATACAGCCCAAAAGGATATAACACGTTTCGAGCGTGGCCAGATAAGCCCCCGCATACCAGGGGTCCATCCCTTTCCATAGGGACACCCGGTATACATCAATGCCGATGTATATTCCGGTAACCCGCCTCCCCTCCCGCTCCGAAATCTCATTTCATCTTCTACACGGGTTAACACCGAAAACACGTGCTGCCAACTTATGAACTTCCATTCTTAATGGCTCATGAAATTGCCTTATATTTCACGGGGCCCTCCGTCTGCCGGCAGAATGGATTTTAAACGAGGAATAAAGAGTTGCGGAGGAAAAATTTGCAATTTCTCCCAACGGGGTGGTACAGCTACGATGGTTACCTCTAGCTCACCCTCTATATTACAGGTAGATAAACTGGAGGATTAACAGGACTGTCGCCATCTTTCCTTCTTCCCCGTTATCATAACCGATCGTGGGATTCCGCCGGCGATCGTGTCTTGGTCGGGATGCTGGATCTGAAAATGTAAAGTCCTAAAGGAGAATCCCCAATCGTCTCCGGTTCTACGACGCGGTACGAATTTCATCGTCACGGGGTGCGGTTCCGCGTGCGACGGCATCGTCGGTATTAAAATCTAGAACGGCTAGCAAGCTTATTAGTAAAAAGCATGACAAACGACTTGCGGTTTACCCCGGCTAAGCCGAGACCAACCCCAGTAGGGCCGTAACCAGTATGCAACACGGTGCACATGATATATTGCGATTTTTAGTCACGCCTTTATACAGAAATAAATCCCACGGTTAACGTGTAGGTCCCCAGATTCTCTTAGCGTGGCGATAGGAGCGCCACTTTGTAATAACGTATACCGACGGAAGATCCCTTTTTGCTTTTCCTTCCACCAACGCGTCCAGTCGGCGTTGCTTTTTTTATCTTGATTTTCTTGTTTCGTCCACCCTCCACTCCCCTTCCCTATTTTTTTAATACGCCAGAGAGGAAACACTATACCTTGCTTCACGAGCAGAACGAAGTAGATACGTGGTCGGAATCGTAACGCAACGTTTAAACCGACAGTTTAAATTAGTATTCCTTTTGAAAACTCGAATTTTTGCTGTTTTCCTCGCGGCTCGTTCGAAGCTCTCGTAAACCGCATAATCCCCCTACCAATTACCAGGTTATATGTATACACATACCCGTGCACACCCATATATATAAATATATTCATACTTATACTTGTACGTACGTAGAAACATACATACTATAGTGAAATACATTATGTGGGATGCATGAAATCCTGCAGAAGACAAAAGGGGTAAGTGGGAGATGATGCTGGAGAAAACAAGCAGGCAAGGGATGATGATGATTAATACACCAGGTTGCCAACGGTAATCCTCATTACAAAACACAGAACGCGGAATTAGTTGAAGATTAGGTTCGGGCATTAGGGTCACTTAGTAGCAGTCATTGGTCCTCGCTCTTGCCCCGAACTCATCTAAATTTAAATACCTTAACACCTACTATATATTAGTCTATTCTGCATTCACACCTAACCCGACAGCCAATCGTCCGTTCCCTAATGGCTGGTGGTGAGAAAAAGATTCGAAAAAATTTTACTCCATAAATCAAGAAATTTGAGATGAGAAGGAACCTGATATGTGTAGGTATATATGTATATACATATATATATATATATACGTTATATATATATAACGTTCACGTGACTTCTGCCTAAGGACTATCCCATAAAATCATCCCACCTAATAGGCACTCCGCTTTACAAGCCCTAAAAATTTCTGTTATCCGAGCCCTTATAGTTTTGTCTGTGCAATCTATGAGAATGTACTATACTAAATATAGGTATACGCACGTGGGCACACGTAACTCCTACCAGCTCTAAAGTGAAATAACACGTCATTTTTGTTAACACTGTTGAATTTTACGTGGTTACGCCTTGGGATACTCAGGGACTACTAAAATTCTGGCTTTAAAGTCGTAAAGCACCGGTTTGTGTATGCGAATCGATATGTTTAAATTCGAGTGGCTTAGAAGTTCTTCATTCGAATTGCCTCACGCCTCCGAGAAATAGGAGAGGAGCAGAGTATTTTTTTTTTTTCATGACGAGTAATAGCACGGTGCGAGACTCTACCGAGTGTCTTGATCGTCATGGTTTTTAACGACCCATTTTCGTATTGGATAGGTATCGATAAAGCGAAGTTACGAGCGAATAAATTATAGTAAATATTTTATATTACAAAATCGATCCTAAACGCCTAAACGCGATGAAAACCCAAAAAAAAGGAGTTTAACGTATAGAGTCATATTATTGTAGGAAGAACTTAAAAAAAATCAATCGATGATCTCTCAAGAAAAATAAAGCAGTGATACATCCTCTAGATCTAGACGATCATAGGAAGTTAGGAGGGCCATAGTCCTGTACCTGGAACATGAGAATAGGTCGTGACGGTCGTTTTCATTGGCTGGATTCACGAAACTGGCTTACACGAAAGGGTACCTTTCCATTTGTATTCATTGCCTTTTGTTCAACTATTCATATTCATTAACATCATCATCGCAGACCATAGGATACGGCTATAGTATAGCTGTACTATTATTTCTACAGAACGTTACACGTAACGAAGTCACTTTCCTTGTCGAATGACATCCTAAGATTTCTTTTGTTCTTTCCTCTGTCTTGGGGGTTGTAAATTTTGCAAGACGTCACTTTTACAGGACGGACGATCAAACCATGGCTAGTAGACAATGTCAGGATGGGCACACCCGAGGTAAAAGATGGCAGCGACGAGACTGTGCAAGGGGTAGCTACCGAACAGTTGTATGGCGCCTACTCTGCGACCCTCCAATCCTAGGAACCTGTCCTTTGTCCATCTTCATTGTGCAGCTCGTAATCACCGTACAGTGTTAAAGGACTTACTGCAGGAGTCTAGTGCCGAGTAAAAGTGATTTAGTAGCACGAAACGATCAGACGGACAGCGGGCGGGCGTCAGCTTGGTATTTACGGTCCTGTCCCCGTAAACAGCCGAACAACCGAATGGCCGTACGGTAGAAGGAAGCGGCACGGGTTTTCACTCTTGGAAAAGTGGAGGATCTGGTATAGCTAAAACCATAAAGTCTCCCTTCGTCGTCTTTAGGATTCTTCTCGACTGCTCTCTGCACACTCGGTGCAGCGAGGTACCGCGACTGCTATAAATCTAATTCGGAATGCCGCGAACTCGTCGATGCTATACGTAAAGAGGCTGAAGGCTAAGGCTCCCACGGAAATAGTACAGGCCGGACGAAAATAAAACTCTGCGGATACTTGCTGAGGGGAACGTCAAGAGGAGGATAGTGATTGAGAGTGAATGAGAAAAGGGGAGATTCCGTATACGGCTGACGTAGGAGAAGCGTCTTTACCAAGTATCCTGGCAACTGTCGCTATTTTGTTAAATTAACGTTTATTAGCTTTTCTCAGACGAACATAAATTCTCGGGTTAGCACGGCACGAGACATATCCTACGCTTATACTCATTCCATAGAAAACTCTCTCGGGATGCTGGAAAACTATTTCTAAATTTCAAACTCCAAAGTCTATAAGAAACCTACGCCACTTTCAACATTTGCGTTTCGCATAACTGGTATAGTATAGTGTGTGTATGTGTGTATATATATATATATATATATATATATATATATATATATATATATATATATATATTATACTCCTTCAAATTATCCTACATTTTTTACCGTCTCCTTCCTGCGAAGATTCCTAGCCTCATTTTCTTAAAGAAGAAAAAAAAACTTTCAACCTCTCCTTCTTCGAAGACGAATGGAATGACTGGAATGAATGGGACAAAAATTGTCTCCAGACTGATATTTCGTGACTTAAAATCCTGCACGTGTTTTGAATCTGTTTGACCACATGGTCATGGCCGAGAGCACGTGGCAGCCAAACCCATTTGACGTTTCCTTTCCCTGGAAGATCCATCCTCTGTATTCTTGGGGTTTAGCAAAGAAGTTAACGGCTATTAGGCATTTCCTGTTGCAGCGATACGAGTTTAGTTTGTAATTACATCCTAGACAGCCGACCGATAAATATCATTCCCGGCTTAGTATCGGTATCGGGTCGTTCGCGTGCTGCTATCTTATCGCGCGCAATTACTTAAGACAATTAGTAAACGTAGAAACAAACAGTGAATTACGAAGCGCTCCTAATTGGAGTCTTGAAAATACCAGCAGCCTGAAATATTGGGGTCGAATCGATAAACTATATTTTATACTGGTGCAAAGAGACAAGAGGAATTGTTGCCGTCGTGGATTCGTATGCGTATCAAATATACGTGATGTGTACAGGAGGGGGCATATCGTAATGGACGCTTTGCGATAATTATAACTGACTCGTGAAAGGAATGAAGCAAATTTGGCTGAAATATTGTACCGATATAGAACGCTTGACCACATAAATTAATACATAACGCAAACGAATGGATATCGTCGTTATAAGGAAATTAACCGGATGCCGATGCTCCAATTGCATTTTATGGGTTTATTTTGTGTTTCCCGCCAACAGCAGCGCTCCTATGCATTATAAATAATTGCGCTTTGCATACGGCACCTGAAGGTAGGAACAAATTGAGTTCGCTCGTAAGCTTGCCTGAGCTTGGAGCTTGATTTGCAATTATATCTCCGTGTCCCCCCTTGCCCTGTCTTTACGTCGCGTCGGTGAGCTTTTCATTCGGACAGTTTCTGAAAGCTCCACGTGCATCGAGCACTTTGCAATATTTTGCCTTGACGGCAGATACGTTTTCTACGGGATTCTCATCTGGAATTGTATCTTGTTTTTACTGGACAGTTTACTCTTTTTAATATTCATATAAGTTTTTTTTTTCACCCATTGCTCGTGTTGCTCGTTTCTAAGGTATTTTATCCATTTTTTTTTCTACCGTTCTTACTGTATTTTACGCAATGGGAAATAACTATAAAACATCAACTATTTCATTCGTTTGTCTTGATATCTTTAAATCAAAAGTTACGCCTTGAAAGTCTGTTATTTTGTTGGTGTATTTATACGTGGCTCTGTTTCAACACTTACCACAGATGTGTTAAAGCGTCATTCATCCAGATTTGGCGACAGTACCGTCGAGAGAGAAATATTTCCGTGAAGCCGTGTAGGCAGAGCTCACAAATTTCCATAATCCTTAGCATATTTTGAATTTCTCTAGAGAAGAAAAAAAAGGTAACCAAAAAATGTAAATATGCTCGTCGCGACGTACACCACCAAATAGTCCAGGATTAATGACCCATTACGGTCCTTGGAGTATAGTTTCCCGTATTATCGGTATCATTTTGTATTATCACCGAGGCACAAATCAAGGCCGAAAGACGATGGTCCGTGGCCGTTAATCCCAGAGGTCCAATCAGCCGCCCCAAAGTTCCACAATAGTGGTGCGTCCATTGCGGCAATGTTTTGCTCTCTCGAAAATATCAGTAGCACTTACCGGTCATTAGGGACAAGCGGCCTTAGGGGTCTTACTGGATAAATGCAGTGCGTAGTCCATTTACCTGAATCATCACAAAATATTCATGTAGAGTGAAAGCCACGGAATTTCCGTTACCGAAGAGGCCATTATTTACGTGAATAGCGTTAAGTGGTCTACCACAAAACAGCTGACGGTTCTGTACAAGATCCTCTTCCGTTTAACTAATTTTTAATAATTTCTTTGTTAAACGTAATTTATATCCATTTACTCATCCGTTCATGCGTTATATCTATACTCGATCGAATTCGCAGCTTTCGCATACTCACGAGTACATATAGTACATATCCTCATGCGTCATAGTGGTTGTTATTTCAATGGGACCACATGTTATCACGGAAGTCGTTTGACGAACGGTAGAAAATATCCTGCGACACTTCCTGGAGCATGGCTCCCGTCAGAATCCTCAGTGGCAGCCACCTGTCCGGTAAATCCCTAAGGAACCATACACATAGACATCCCGTTCCGAGGAAATACAGTCGTCCTTTCGAGAGCAAGAAGAAAAAGTCTCCTATTACGCGGTAGCACATGTTAAACGTATGTGCACCCATAGTGACTCCAAGAAACCCCGTGGATTCTGGTAAGAGAAAGAAGGAAGAGCTATTTATCCCTAGCAATATTTTTCTTGTGAATTTTTCAACCTCCGTAAGAATCTTATACATGGAAACTTTAACAAAAACTGACATTAGTACAGTTTAAAGGACGTCCTGCGGCTTCTTGTTCTGAATCCCATGTATATGGGACACGAGGTATATACCTAAAGGAATCATTCCGGGAGGCGTCAGGATAACGCGATGCGGCACACGTGTTCCCTTTGACCCTTGCGGTTCACCAGAGGCCTGGATCACGTTTTGTGAGGACACCCGTCGATAAATTCAACGGGGACAAGCCACACCCCTTGACACCATAGCTCGATAAATTAACGCGGCATGACAGAGACGTTATAATCCAAGGCTTCAATAAAGGAGCATCGGTGCTGGTTCGGGCGTTACCTTGCAATTCGCCGTGAAGGAATAATAAAATGAAAAAGGAAGAAAGAAAGGAGGAAGGAAAAATGGAAAGTGCTCCACCTTCCTATGGTTGAAATAGGAGGCTCCATTCGTAGTACGGTGAACCACGGTTCGTAGAGGCACGTGGTCTGTGTTCACCAAACGGAAGCATCTGTGTGCTACGTCACAAAGTAACGTTGGAATCACAAAGCAGAAAATCGATGACAAAAGCGACGGCAATGAGCGCCGATGATTTATCTCTTGTATTTGTATACAATAGTCGCTATATACACATATATATGTATATAACGACTAAATATTGCTGAAGTTCTCAGACCAGGGTACGGAACAGAGAAAAAGAAGTGTACCAGTGTTGGGTTGAGTATTGTGATGTAACTGTGATCCTGGATTGATCACGAAAGGGACCAAACCACAACTTTCCCAACGGATAGATCCTAATGAGTTTGAAGATCGATGGATTTTCACTCCCATTCTCGTCTACAATCACATATAATCGCATAAGATCTTTAGATCTGGGTCCGTGATAATTTCCAATGTAATAAGAAAATCGAGAATGAAGGGAGAGTAGTGAGTATAGTAAGAGATTGGCTTACAACAGGATGTGTACAAGGACATGCATTCTTTCCTTATCAAAAGAATTGTCGATAGTTCTTGAGTGACGAAAGATCCTTTCAGGCAATCAGGTCCTTAAAAATAAATAGCCAACTAACGACTTCTCTCGTTAAGAAGTATCTCGCGACTAGCGAGAATGAACTAGTATAAAAATAAACGTTTCCAAGCACGAATATCTCATCGCTTCTTGGTACTTTCGATCCTAGTATAAAGTCAGTGTGTGTGTGTGTGTGTGTGTGTGTGTGAAAGAGAGGGCGAGAGAAAATGCTTGGGAAAGGTGTATTTATTTATCCGAGTCGGTGCAGTGACAACCCGCCGAGAAAACAAATAGTGCCTTTTACGTTAACGAGTCCGACATTTTCTCGACTACCGGAGTAATCATGACGCACCGATGATAAGTCAGCGCTCTCTGTTTAAGGAAGGTTTAGGTTATTTTCGTCGAAGGGTTAGTTACGTACATCTACTTGGTTCGGAACGTTGGAGCTCGGAGGTCTGAAGAAAACACGACGGCTTAGGTACAGTCGCGTAGGAGGGTCTTAAGAGTCCTTAATGAGGTCGTGGCACGTCAGTGTCTCCTAGCTCCCATGCCTAGGTCGTCTACCAGTACGGGCAAGGTATAGAAGTATGCAAACTATGTCAGGAGATTGTTTTGCCTGGGGCGGTGCACGCTTGGCGGAAAGCTCAACTTATGTTGGAGGCATTCTAGGTAAGGTGAGACCGTGAGACTCCCCCATAGCTAGGAAGGGTGAGGCAGTTTCTCAAGATAACGCCTCGTTTCCTCAACGTCCGTGATTCCCCGTTGAAATGATACTCGAGAAGAGAATGGGCCATTTCGGGATTGTGACAGGGTCGAAATAAAATAAGCCCAAAGATGAGAATCTTCCTGGTACCGGAGCTATCGTAATGAGATGACGTATAATATGCAGTATAGGCAAGGAAGAGCGATATTTTTTTTTGAATTTCAAAGTAAACAGAGAGTGAAAAATATGGATTCTATACTTACGTCGAATCCGTCCTGCCTGCAAATCCGACGGGTTTGCCCTGGCTGAGAGGCCATTTTTCTCCTTTAAGGGAAATTTCTTCCTTTTCTCCCTTATCCTATAGTCCTTTCCTATACTTCGCTCTTCTTGTTCGTTTTCCCTCTTACCCTACTCTATCTTTCTCTTTTTCGAGAAACGAACCGGGCATCCAATCTCCTTCACGAGTTTCACGGCAAACAGCTGAGAAAATTGCTGTCGGTTTCAAACAGGAGCTTTGGCACGCTGACTTGGCGATACGTCAAACTTCAAATCGACGAGTTTTCTATATCTTAATACCAAATCTTACGTTTATCACATGCTGGATAGTAATAATATTTAATGGATATTTAAGAATTTCTGCTTCGTCTTTCTCACGGGAATTAACTTAGTGCGCATATCCTTTTTACCTTTCTGGATTACCCTCCAAGGTTTCCATTGACGGAAATGCTCATCATTCCCTTCTTCGAAAGGCCGCCTCCAGGTCTCCGTTTCTAAGTAGCTATCTCTCTGTAGGGCAGCCTAATTTTCTCTCTACTCTTCTTCATTCGCTGCGGTTCAGGACACGTGGCATCCTCTTGAGGATGAGAAAGAGCCCTCCCGCCCGTACATTCCCTCCAACGCTCACTCACTGACTCCCATGCTCACTCGCTCACTCATTCACTCACTTTCTTACGCTCTCTCTCTCTCTCTCTCTCTCTCTCTCTCTCTCTCTCTCTCTCTCTCTCTCTCTCTCTCTTTCTTCTACTTACTCTCGCTTTCGCTTACAGTTCGAAAAGGGAATAAAGCAAGGTAGGTTGTCGAAAAGCCTCGAGGGTCCCTAGAGCAGCGAAACACGTAGACGAATAGACGGGTCGTTCCTTTATTATCTTCTATCAAAGGGTGACGACGGTGTCTTCCCCTTTCTTTCCCTTGATAGCCGAAAATACGTCTTCGCGATTCGGCAGGGCAAAAGTCAGGGGAATGAAAATCATGCGCATGGAAGCTTCTATACCGAAATATTCTAGGCTAAGGATCCATAGGGCAGTGTATTGCAGCAGTAAACCTATAAGGGTAGATCTAGTAAACATTGCTTCTCTTGTTAATGCTGAACTTGTTAATGAATGTTTTCAAGTTTCTCGAATTTTTTCTATTCAAGAAAAAGAGAAACAAACCTTGGAAATAAAGGGGAGTGTTCGTATGCTTAAACCATGTAGATCTAACGGATAGACGGAAAGCTTGTTTTTCGTGAATTTCTTGAGCCGCCGTTTTGCGAAGAACGAGGCTATTAACTTCGTCACGAAGAGACTGTCTGGCACGCGAACAGTTTTCCAGTCGGCGGACTTTGATTGATCGGCCTGAAATTTCGTGGAATTATGAGGAGCGTGGAGTGCACCCTAAGTACTAACGGTGAGGCATACGGCAGGCATCGATCTTTGCGGTTTCTTGCGTTCCTCGCCACCAGTGACGTAATTGGTCCCCTTAAACTTTCCACTAAAAGTACGTACGTCCTTTTACGGTAGGCTGTACCTCGTATATGTGTATCGTACCGGTTTTGGCTTTGAGAGGATTTAGCCCTTCGCGACGAGAGTCTCTTCCTGTCTCTTGGGAGCGCGAGCACAAAACGAGGAAGTTACGTCGCACGTGCTTTAGGGCCATCATATTAGCTACATCAAATGAACGCAGCGAGGGTTGCTTCTTGAAGCAAGGATGAGGTGGGTCCTGAAGATTCCGTCTATAATACGAGAGTCGTGTATCGGTATAAGGGTATGAGGTAGAAAGGGGGTTGGGAACCGAGGCATTGATGTCAGGATGACAGGGGTTGGAACCTTGCTGTCGTGACGAGAGGGATGGCGAGGACTCTCGGTGGCCGAAGGAAGGCTGAAGGGTGCACGTCCTAGGAGGAGAGGGTAAGCAGTCACATCTGCGACATCCTCGAATCACCCTTCATCTCGGACTTCTCGTTCCACCCTAGGATCTCAACCCCTTTTCACCTTTCGGGAAAGTGGATGGACCATCTTGTTGCTATTGTAACCCATTAGCTCCTACAAAGGGCTTTAGGCTTCAAAGGTAACGCAGGCTTCATTGTCACACGATATCACGTCACGTGGCACGTTGTTATCAATACCTAAAATCGATCTATAGAAATTACCAATATTGGAAGAACCGCCGGGTCGAATTTCTTATTTTTGGTCCGAAGGGGAAAGAAAAAATATTTTACAGTAATTCAAAAAAGGGTCCATCCGCAGGCTCCCTGAGATGCGAATCACTGGCAGTAAATCTTGTCGAAAAAAAACAAAACAGTAGACGCTCTTGGAAAAGAAGGATATAGATAGACATAAGGGAGCGGATAGCGGAGGGACCAAGAGATGGTAGATGGTTGCTCCGCTATCGGAGAACCAAGGAGAACACCAGCGGAGACTGTAGGGGTTGGGAAGGAGCGATATAATATGAATATAATAATTTATGGTGTATCGAGGCATCAGTGCAAGGTGTTACCACGAGCCCGTTCTCTCCATAGCTTTACGCTTCCCTTAGTTCCCCAGCGTGCCCTAGCGCCGCCATCCGTTCGGGACCTTCGTCCACGTCCTTGATGACGTTCTCGCGCCACGTCGTATCTACGCATTCGAGTTACACGACAGTGAACAGCCCGAACTGACGTTTTCCAAACTAATGTGCCTTTTCATGGGAGCGACTGTTACTGAACCGTAGCAGATAACAAACTAGGAAGGAGAACTATAGCTGCTACAGCAGTGATAACTAGCTGGCTGCGATTTTACTGTGTCAATGTATAATAGCTGCCTGTACGAGGGATATCGCCAATAGCAAGACTTGAATTTTCGTGAAACAGCAATTTCGCCCGGACTGACTAGCACACTGATCAATGCCAGTGACACGGCAGCAGATAGAAATGTGAAATATTATTTTAGCCAGGTACAAATGCAACACGTATCCACGTATATTTTTATGGATATAATATACCGGAATGCATATAGGGTGTAAAAATAGCAAATGACGCATATCCTTTTATTATATACGAAAACGTAGCTCGTCACAAATCGTAAACGAGCAATTTACGTTATGTCGTAAATCTGCGAAATTATACCTCGGTTTCCTCCTGCAGGATCCTGTAACGCGCATCTACAGGCCCATCGGACTGTATTTCGATGCTAGTGGGTATCGTCACGGTGTGGATTGGGTTTTATGTTCAACCGGTAACTAACGCAGTGTCCTATAGAAAGGGATGAGGGGCATCAATTTGATATCGTGTATAGGAAACTTGGAAACTACTACCATGCATGGTAATTCCTTCTATTCTATTTGTATTTGCTCTTGTTTTCCTTTTTTTATACAAATTTTAAATAATACCCATAACTCTCCACTGGATAGAAACCAGACTCCATTTGTCTATAAAATCATAAAATTTGCCGCCCTAAAAAATTTCAAATGTACCAAAGCTCCAAGATACAAGCTATTCCAGCGAGTAGAGAGGCTAGATTAGGCAAATTTTATGAAGAAAATAGATGAAAAAAAGCTTACGATATTTTACAACTATACTTAGGGTGTACTTCGTTAAGGGGAGTATAGACACTTTGAAAATTTACTGCCAGATCGCAAGTGCGATTCCATCGAACTTATGATGAATATACGTGTCGTCGTCTAAGTAATAAGAAAATTTTAATCATATTGGCAATTTGATACAAGAGGTATTGGCGCAAGAGATTTTAATATGGATGATAAAAAGAAAAAAGGATGAAGCAGGTATAAAAGTGATTTTTCAGACCGGCAATAACAGATAACAATTATGATGTCTTCTCCAGGACATTCTCGAGCGTGGGAAGAGTGAGATAGGCAGCGGGGACTAATAACAGTAGATAATGTCAGAGAAAAAAGAACAAGACAAAATATAACGGTACTCTGAGAAGCTTCGGTCATGTTGACTTTTTTATTTCATACCGCGTAGAGCCGTAAAAATTTCATCAACAGGCGACTTTTACATGTGAAATGACTTCAACGTCCATAGCTCATAACCCAGGACGTGCTATGCGTTTCGCCTCCACAAAAATGTATGTAATATGCACTTGGAATTAATTACGTAAGCGGGTGCTCATTTGCATATTACGAAATTAAAAAGTTTCATAACTTCAATTTGGCTGCTAGGGTGAATTTTAATTTCTGTTGCCAGCATAAACCAAGTGGTAGCGTAGTAACAAAACTAACTCACTACGAGTACCTCATTACATCATTCCCGACACATTATACTGTCAAGCCATTCGTTAACGTCGATCATCAAACACCTTCAATTCGTTCATTTTCATACGTATTTAGTCCTAGTGACAGTTTTTTCACGAATGTTCACCATTCCGATACTTGCTGTTGCATTAAAGATATTTCAGTGTTGTGCAAATTAGACTTGCGCATTCATAACTATACATATATGTATACACATATATGTATCCCACTAGGAGTTTATCCCGAGTACGGAATAATAATCTCGTGCGAATAGCTCTCTATCGCTGTGTGACAATCAGCCGGCAAATGGTCGATTTTCCCTGGGAAATGACGGGATTCAGGTATTTAGGGATTAATTCGATATAGACAAACAGAGCGGAGAATACGCTCCCACGTATGGTCGACTGTTCAACGGCAAAATGGTAACAATGACTGGAGCTTGGGATTATCGCGATTACTGTACCCAACTGCGGTCAGCCAACATTATTATTTTATTTGCCTTATGGCGGTATGAGTTTCTCGTTTGGTTTTGTGCTTTTCGATCCCGTCGCCCTTTATATCAGGGACTCTACAGGGTCTCTAAGAATTATACCTGAGTGAAACGCGTGCGGCTATACATATCCTACTTGCCTAACCTAACCTAACAGAAGAGCACCGATCTAGGGTGCCCATACCTGAGTATCTACTAACTGATCCGATTTGGTGGCAGATGAAAAAGATGGAAAAGAGAAAAAACAATTTTTAGTCAGCAGTAGTTGATTTAACGTTAGGAAATGAAAAAAAATTATTACGAAATAGGTACGAAATAAATAAGCATGGGCGTCAAGGATATGTATATGTATAGCAAATCAAATACTGGCAGGTAATACGGTCTTTTGCTAAGGGTAGATTTAGAAGCGTGAAATAAGTATTTCCTTCGCTTCCAAGTTCCCTTAAAAATATGTGAAAAATCTTGAGCGTATTACATGAAACGAGAAAAGATGCAAAGAATCGACTATAAACGGATACCTATAAAAATTTGTAAGTACAGGTACTGCCCTTTATAAGGGAAGCAACAGTTAACTCGACAACTAGCTATTCGAAGAGTGGAAGATATTGTGAATTGATTCTCGAATATAAAGGAGAGACAGGATACGCGATGAAGGCCTGTGTCAAAAGAGAGAACTCGGCTCCCTTTTCGCACGAGTTTCGATAAGCCGAGGGTGAAACTCTTTGAAGTCCTTCGACTCGAAGAGGGATGAAGCGAGTAGGAGGAAAGGAGACGAAATGGAGTAGTATAAAGATTGGAGGAAATACGGTCATCCGAAGGGATGGTTGGACAGAAGTTTAAAGTAGAGACGAAGACTTTACCCCCCCTCCCCCCCCTGCTGAATAACCACTTGGGGTAGGATAGGATACGTGCGCGAGGGAAGAAGAGTCTTGGAGATTCTTAAAAGAGGTTAGGTTGGTAGCTAAGGGTTGAAAGAGAGAGGGTTGAGCATCGGAACGTATGAACGGAGACGCCGTTTGACTTTCCTGCAAAACTCAGAAGAGACTTTCTTCTTCCTTTCTTATAACTATATGCTGTGTCTTCCGATGCTACCATTCTATATGGTGCTATATATGTATACATGGAAATAGTAGGAACCTACCATCGGTAGGTATAGTAGTAGAGCTCTGGCCTTTCATAGCTGAGACTACGTATCAATACTCAGTTTCGAAAGTCGCTTCAAATAGTTTTCCCTTATTTTACATATTGTGAGCCTCGTCCCATTTCCCACAGGGTGGAAGCGACGGTGGGGTGGCGTTGCGTTATTTTCATGAAACTTTCTTCTCTCTCTCTCTCTCTCTCTCTCCCTCTTTCTCTCTGTGTTCCCTCACCTACTTTAGGAAATTATCGCGTGCGACACGCGAATATTCTTAGAAATGAGGAAGGGGGGAGAATGAAGTTTCTACATATACATATATATATATCCATCTCAAGGCCTACTCCGCTCTCCACTTCGATCTTCATCTGTCTTCTTTTTTTTTCGTTTCATATTTATGACGTCTGACATGTATACTTCCACCTTTTTACTCCTTTAGAAAGACATCGTTCCATCGCTTCGCGTGGATTGGTGTAAATTTCAATAGCCGGGATTCGCGAGTGCCTTACGATCCTACGGAGTGGACCAAGAGTCTCGCGGAGTTAGTTGAAACCGTAAACCGCGCCGTTTTGCAAAGAGAGACCGAGATCGAATTTCGACATTCGTCTGTGGGGCACAATAAAATCTGGGAAAGTGAAAATAGCGATTAGCGGATGCTGTTTCCGCAGAGGGTTGCCAAGTCGAAGTGGGGGAGGAAGAGACGACGGCGCTGCTGAAGAAGAAGGCGAGAGAGGCGAGAGTAAGAGCAAAAGAATGGGATGGCAGAGGGCAGGGAACCCATCATATTTCTCGGGTGTCGAACAATGGATTCCTTGAACGTCCCCATCAGCATTTTACAACTGAATATTCAAAAATCGAAGGAAGGAAGGACCTCCTCGAGGGAGGGGTAATCCATCAATGGTCCTAATGGTTGAAATTTTCGAGTGAAAGGCGACCGTTTAGCAATGGGAATTGTCGAGGGTGCTCGGGACAAATTTACTGTGAAAATATGAAAACTCACATTCGAACCTCCCAAGGTAGATAATGGCTGAGGAGTAACCCAGCCACGATATTCCGTGAAGTATATACTGACTGGAGAGAAACAGATTCTATACATATAACTGGTGAAAAATGTGAAAAAGATCTTTTGACGTTCCGTCACCTCTTAATGCGATTAGCGAATGCGCGGCTTTGTGGATTTTCGGATTTACGTCTCTCACGTGTACATACACACACTACAATCCCATTCTCTGATTCCCTATCTCACTCACACTCGCACCAGCCTCCTCCATTCTGTGACCCGTCGCCACTTCCTGTCTCACTGAGGCAGAAAGTGCGTATGCAAAACGTTAGCTCTAACAAACCTGTATACATACTAAAACCTGCCCGTATATTTATTTACGAGGGCTTCGTTGCCGCGAGACTCTCCTGCCAAGAAAAACAAGCAAATACATGAAAATAATAAAAAATATACCAGAGCCCACTTAAGCGGATGCGGAATAGCTGACAGGTCCAATTATAACAAGCAAACCTGATTGGATATACTGTATATGCTATGTAAAGGAAAAAAAAAGGGGTTAAGTGTCTCATCGAACGATGCATACAGTATAACCATGCATTGTATGAGTGAATATAAAAGACATAAGCTCACAGGTATGTCTCAGGAGCGACAGAAGGAAATAAATCCGAGTGTGATTTGTCCGGAGACACGTGGGGAGGATTTAAGGGGCTCATGAATTTGAGGTGAGGCCATTTTAAGTCTGTATTCTGGGAGGCTGAGTGAATTAGCGAGGACGACAGTGACCCGTGAAGTGGCAGGGTTCGCTCGAGTGGCGGCCCATAACGTTTTACGCGCATGGAGCAGCTTAATTAGAAAATGCTTGACCCTCGTAAAGTTCATGCCATGACTGGCCAGACCCACGTGTACGCTAGCTCACTCTTCTCGAGTGAATATTATACAATAATTTGCACGGGCTAGATGGCTTTCGCAGGTTCCACCGTAGCAATAGGCTAGATATACGTATACGGTATATCACGTAAATATAGCTATACTATATACATATACTACAGCTACTATAGTAGTATAGGTACAGCAGCCCCTTCCTGCGCCCTGGGCTTACGCCCCTGTATCTCTGCCTTACCATCCCCTATGGCAGGGCTCGCGATAAATTATCGCACCTGACAACCCCATGCCTACCTTTACTTTATAACACCTCTCATCCTTCCTCTACGCACACTGCTTGGCTATCCACTTCCAGCACTCCCTCCACCTCCAGCCCCGTTGTCCCTAAAACTTCACGTCTCGTAAAACAATGCTGGGCTTGCTGATTCCCAGCCGGTAACACCCCTTGTAAAATTACTCGACACACAAGGCTACCCACGTATCATCCCTCGGTACTTCCGTTTATTGAAAAGAGCACCTTTTAGATTTTAGGCCGTTATTTTTAAAATAGTAGCGTACACCGTGGTGGGTAGCTCATTGAAAATTCTAATCTCGTACGCGTTTCGGATCAGCTTTTTGCTTCGTTTCGAATTCACTGTATTCCGATATATGTAGACCGATAAAGCAACGTATCGATTGTACTATGGCTTTCGTATAAATATTGCCGCAATAAATTGCAAAGCGTTAAAATAATATACACACACGTGATTTACACCAGCGACTGTCGTATATAATATTAAGTACTGTTTCCAACGGAATCGCAAGAAATTTGTCAGCTGACGCGACAGCTGTACCAAATATAAAGGCAGTAATTGTAACAATTTAACGATTGTAGCGGATATAATGGAGACTGCCAAGGGGATGGAGTAGGAGGAGGAAGAGAAGGAGGAGCACACCTAGCTCACTTTGAAAAGGGGGATAGTTATGTATCACCCTATGTGCATAGCTAGGTATATTAGATACAAGTATCTATATGGGTAGCTGCGTATGTACAAATGGCATGGGGGGGGGGGGTGGCTGGGTATGTCATTGCTGCAGGGGGTGCCTCGTACACGGTGCACCGTAACAGGGTGAGCGCACGCCTATAGAATCCTATAGCACTCCATTGTCAGCCGTTCTATCGATCTTTAATCTGGCACGGGGGTAAACTATAGATTATACTTTTGTCATAGTAACGGGGGGCGCCCATTTTCGTCTATGACTATCCAGATATACCTATAGTACGGTACAGTGTATATCTGTATGCGAGACGGTACGCGCGTGCGCAGTGTTACGTACCGCTAGAACAGCATTCATTTTTGAACAATACACGTGTATAAAATCAGCTCGTTCCGATTTACGTTATGGGTACGTGCGAATGTTACGTAGTCACGTACGACAATCTGAAAGAGAGAAAAGATTTAGATTCATTTTTTGGAATAGAAGCTTCGAATAACAATGAGTGCAGTCACGAGTTTGGATGTGTTGGCGATGAAAATCAATTAGGGAAAAGGAATTGTTTGAACAAACACAGAATTGGAAGAATGTTCGATAAAAACAAAAGGTAAAGGATCTACCAGTGATCCATCCCGTGTCTAATATTTTTACTCGAGTTAATTAATCGAATGTGCATTGATTATTTAAATCTGTCACATGCAGCAACGTTTTAATATTTTAAAGCGTTATTTTTTTGTCAACAGAGAATAACATGTACTCAATGTCCTTTGTATACGTAACAATGGGTAGTTTGATTCGACCCATGTTTTCAAAATAACGTCATTCTGCATTTCAGCTGGTTTCTCTTCCGCAGCTGTTGTTGAATTACGCGCGGTTTATTAATAATTTTACAGATAAATATTGACAAGGTATAAATATCCGTATATAAAAATAAAGCTTGGATTTTCTAGGTACGTACAGGTGGCTACCTACTACATGCAGCAGCAGCAGTGTCATTACACCGAATGAAATATGGAACGACACGAAATACCAGAATCTAATTAGCAATAACAAGGCGTCATCGATGGTTAAACAATAAAGCGTATTAATTATTTACCCCTCTCGTTACACCTATACTCACGTTGTTGTGCCCGTGCACACGATATATTTATTCACGATTGCCAGCACAGGTAATTCGGTAACGTCGAACTACGTTTGTCTCTATATGTATATACATATATATCTATATTACATAATCTAATACCATAATATGACTTAACGATCGGTGATTCCTCGAAATCTGAACCTGCCTTCAAGCATTTGCCAGTTTCCGATTCGAATAGCAAAGGCGAATTTCCTCCCAGCGGAGGCGTCGAGCCGTCAATGTTTCCTCGAATTAAATTCCACCGAGGGCTCGGAAATCCTATACTTCGTTAAGAGTAACTCTCGTGAAGCAAAACAAGCCGTTCTTATGACTATTTAAAGCAAACTGGCTGCCGAGATCCTTGGCTCCTTACCGAGTTGGAATGGAAATTTATGTTGACACAGCGTCTTATAGAAGTTGGTGGATTGATTTCTGACAGGGCACACCCTTAGGTATATGATAGGTAGGTAGTTAGGATAGGTAGGCTAGGTGGTAGTAGGTATAGCTACGTAGATGCTTGTATATAGATATAGCAAGCGGGGTGTCTATCAATATTCAGTTATGTTAAACCGGCTGACCTGTAGCCTTCCGCGTTCACGTATATAATGCGCAATACATAATGTGGATCCTCTGGGTGCACTACCCAAATGTATGTATATATATGCAGGCATATCTGCAGGACACTATACCTCTAGATACCTCTAGTTATATGTATACAGTCGCGTACGAGGATACCTACCTGTCGGGGATACGTCGATATCTGCCTACCACTCTAGCTATATAAATTGGAGCTGTGAAACAACAAGGTTAAAGTGCCACATGGAATACGTGGATAATTCTGAGCAGGATACATTATGTAGCGAGTATCGAACTAGATTTGCTCGAATCTATTAACCTCACGGTATTCATCGGTATCGAGCCACGCCCCAATCATCAAACGGATGCGTAGATAATTCAGGGTCGTGAAGGTCGCATCGAAAATTCCTTATATATTCATTCACGAAGTAACATTCGGAGTATTTTTGCTCCTTGTAAATGATGAAGGGGGCCTGTGAAAGAAATCGGCCATTAAGACAGCACTGAATAAAAGTGTGAAAGAGGGTGCGAATTCCGGAGGCAAGAGAAGTCTGACGTAATAAATATCATCTGTCTCTGTATATATTATTGGTTGGTCGATATCGTATAACCAGGTACTGGGAAGTGGTTAGTGAACTGCTAGAGGGATAATCGATTATTTGATCGAACGATAATTATGCCGACTGGAGCACAATCGGATCGGATCATCAAAGCTATCACAAGACAGAGGGATTATTGGAAGCTGGAGAGTCGAGGTAAAGGAAATACCCGCGCCCGTATATGGCAATTTCGGATACCTATGTGCACTGTACGAAGATATGTAATATGTATGTGCGTGGAGAAGGAGGTAAAGCACGTAAGTATCATTTCTGTCTGCAACCTAAAATTGAGAAACCAGGCCACGGGTAGCGGACTGAAGACAATAAGCTGGAATACAGTGAATGAGTAGCTACGAAATGCAGAGGCTGAATTGAAACCTGGTGCCAAATGGGACGCAAATACAATGAGGGAAAGAGACTTGGGCTTGTGGCTCGTGCCAGACTCTGATAAAAGCCAATAATCCTCCAGGCAATAGAAATCCTCGAGTCCGTATGTTATATTACGCGTATAGTATACATACCCTATGGCAGCAAGTAGACGAACGTAAGGCAAGAGTTTAGGGGGGAAGGATTCGACTTATTGGCTGGAAGGTGGTCGAACGAGTGGGTGTAGGCGGGGGGGGGGGGGCGGGATAAGTCTGTTGAAATTTCTTAGTATAAAGCAAGGGAGTATGGGTACAATGTGTAAGGATTCGAAGGGGCGGAAGGGAGAAATGTTAGGGAAAGGGTGTAGAGGGTCTAGCGGATGCGGAGGCTGTAAAGGGTGTAGTGGGTGGAGAGGATGTGGAGTGTAGAAGCGTGGCGCAAGATAGCTGTAAAAGCTGAACGCGGTTCTCTCGACTTATACAGTTTTACTGGTCCATGTCGGTGCAGCACCACTTGTATCCATTATACCGTGGGAGTTATGAGGCCGACATTTATTGGCTAACTTGTAACTTCTTGCAAGCAGCCTGAAATATTCCCGTAGTCCTTCCAGAATCCTCGTAACTTTATTTCAATTTGGCCAGTGCGCCGTGGTCGCTAGGCTTGGATTTATAGAATTCTCCTCTGTACGAATTTTCAGTTCCTCCGTCCAGGTCCATCTGTTCGTCCATGCCTCTGGAGAAAATCTCGATGAAAATACCAAAGTTAGTTAATTCCGATGTCCTCGACTCTCGTTTCGGCCACTCTCTACGATTCTCCCTCGTTCACTCTCACGAGGATGGCGGCTGGAATTTAAATGTCGTCGACTATGCATTTTCAGTCCAGCCAGTCGCAGTAAGCCAAGCGAGCAAGCAAATCGAGCAAACCAAGCACAGCCAACCAAGCAAAGTAAGCAGGTACGTTTCTCGGTACCGTGTGGTTCGCGAATGCATGGAAAAAAGGGATTGCTTTGGTGTATTTTGTACTGGAAAGGTTCAAGTGGAATAGAATGTAGGTTAAGATACTTGGAGTAAAGCGGCAGAGAAGGACCTAAGGAGGAAAACTTGAGTGAGTGTAAAAGAAAAAAAAGGGGAAAGGAAGGAGGCAAGAGAAGAAGCACCGAGTTAAAAGAAGTAGAATTACTGTAATTGCGACTGAAGAGGCCAGCTAGGTTCGTTGAAGACTCCACCACCATCCGACTTCCAATTAGAAAAATCCAATTGATTGTCAATAGAGGAACGATTGGTGACTGTGAAAGAGCGTTGGCTCAGATGTAGTAGTTTGCTGAAGGAGCGCTGTTGTAAAAAAGAAATTGAACCAAAATACATATATATATATATATGTATAAGAGTATTCGAAATCTGCCAAGTAAGCATAGAGGCTAGAGACTTTCGTGCAGGGTCAAAGAAACACCTCGGTGTGCATGCAACTTTCTTGAATTTTTTGTTTGACCCTTTACTACTGGGTAGCAATCCTTATATACATTCGAGTTTCACAGTTTAACAGGAAACTAACTTCTATTCGGATTTTTATACTATATGCTTTCTTTTCCTTTCTCAAACCGCTTGAAGAAAAGTATCTAATGACTGACGATACTTCGAAGTCGCGAATTGCGAATCGATAAAGCGAATTTCCAAGCTCACGAAAACTTTGTCAAATAAGAAGGCTGCGCACGGTTTGTTTGGCTACGTCGATTAAACAAACCCTGCGTAAGCGTTAGATAGCGTGGTAACGACGTTTTTAGGGAAGAGAAAGAAATACTGTTCCCTGGATCGAGCAACCCCTGGGTATTTAAATTCAGGCTGTAGACATGGATTGGAATAAGAAGGGTGAGCAAAAGACGGGAAAGAAAAGAAACGAGGAAGGAAAATAAAAAAGTACGTGACACACAACCACCAAAAAAAACGTATCCTGCCTACCATTATGCGAAGCATGCACGGACATACGAAGGGAACGATGTCCGAGACAATGTCCGGAGTAGAAAGAAAGTTCAGCCTTGCAACGCCCATTCCCTAATATGTGTCCAAGAATACGAGAAGATATGTGGAGCAACGCCAAAATCGCGAGGACCCTCCCCGGTTGCCTAGGCCGATCCTCTGCCGTCGTGCATCACTCCCATTTGGAGAATATCGCCAGAGATTTACCTTCTAGCCATTTCTTATCTGAAATGGCGCGCGAGTGTGCTTTCACTCGTGACACTCACGACTGGCTGATCGTGATCGTAAGCGCGTGCCCTCGCTCACTTTGGTTCAGAGAAAGTTACGAAATTTTCCACACGCGCCTATCTGCTACGACCAGACGGGTGCGGATTTATGACTTATTATTAGCAAATGTACTGGGCGAAAAAGAGGGTTTGCCGCGAGGTGGTCACGATGAAATGGAGTACAAAATGGATAAGCCGAGGAGGAAGAGAGAGGGAAAATTTAAAAGAGAAAAATAAGGGTAGGATAAGTAGAAGCGTGGGAAGGTGTGGACGAGACTGATACCCTGTCTGTCAACCCCTCATTGCTTCCGCTTGGCTGGACTTTGAAAAAGTCGCGCGGCGGAAAAGAAACGCCGAGGCTCAGGAATCAATTACCAACTGAGAAGACCGCTGGGAAATGTACTTTCTTATATCCTGGGTCGACCTGCACCAACCCTCCGGCACGGTCTTAAGGAACACTCGTCTAAAATCTCGAACTGTTGCCGTATGGTAAATCGTCGTATCCGCCGCACCCCTCGTCCACCTTCTTCCCCTTTCCTTCACTTCGCGAGCTACTCGTAATGGCATCGTTACTCGTATCCCGACCCTCTCCGAGGGAATGATTTTTTTTCTCTCTCGGAAAGGATTTGCGCCTCGTGGCTCTAAACGTATCGGAGAACCGCCGGCGAGAGGGGGTGCAGAGAGAATCGGGGAGAACGAGAAGATTCCACTTCCGGGAGAAGCAGGACCTTACGCTCTTGCAAACTCTGCAGCGTGTCGACAATATTTTACACGGTTTTGCCAAGAAGCTCTGCGGCTTTCAGCGAGGTGTGTTGCCGCGGAGACCGACGATGAGGAAAGAAGCGAAAGAAAGGCCCGGAAGGAACGGCGAAGCAGGATATGAGAAGAGAGAGAAAGCGGATGTAGATACCAGAATAAAATCAAAAGGATCCCATAGAATGATGTTTAAAGCCAAAGGTATAATCGATAAAATTTGAAAAAAAATTTTATGGAGAGATATCAGAGTATACGAGTTTGCGAAGGTGAGGGACAATTTAGAATATTTTGAAATTTTCGCGAAGGAATAATTTAAAGGTATGACAAGGCATAACCGCTGAGTGAGTCGGGGAAGAAGGAGAGTATAAATAAGTGCAATGGCCACCAAAATGGGTATCATAAAAAATGGTATAGCTTCAAAGTCCATTTGTTCGGTATTTTATCATCGGTACCGCTGCTTCCCGAGGGCGGAGTGAGGGCGCTTGTCCCAAGAGAGTATTCCAGAGCCGGGGAAGAAATCAGTCGGGCAAGAAATTAAATATTACCCGGTCTCGAATAAGGGTGATTCCATAGGACACAGGGAATTCGGCATTTCGAATGGCACGCGTGTGGGCTGTGGGGATCCATGCTTAGGGACTTGCTGTGTCACTGTTCCCTTGAGAATCCACGACAAATAACATCCTGATGGACGCTACAAACAAGGAAAACATTTTCTTTATCTTCTCGGCCGTTCAATTTTCGTCCGGTAAACCGCCCATATAACTGGCCTATGATATGGTCTCTGACCTAAGGTACGGCCTCTATTGTAAGATATGGCCTCTGGTCTAAGACATGGCCTCTGACCTTAGATATGGCTTCTGACCTAAGATATGACCTCTGACCTAAGATAGAGCCTCTGACCTAAGGTATGGTCTCTGATCTAAGGTATAGCCTCTTACGTGAGATATAGCCTCTGGTCTAAGATATGACCTCTGACTCAAGCTATGGCCTCTGATCTAAGATATGGCCTCTGACCTTATATATATGGCCTCTCGTCTAAGATATATATAATCTATATGCATCCACATCCTCGCCAAGAATAACGTTAATAGGGATCCATTCCACTTGACAATCTCTGTTATATCCCTCTGCAGCAGAATACGTAAATACAATAAAATTTAAGGAAAGCAAATCCTTGAGGATTGGCTAATCCACAAAAGGGAACCCTCTCAATTAGAACAAGGATTTCACGAAGAACTTTTACCTCCAGATCCAACAGCCGGTATTCCCATTCCACACTCTTTAGTAAGCGTCGTCGCGTTACTTGCACTTCGCAGTTCTTTAGTTGTTACTTACTTAAACGCAAGTCGAGCAAGGCAGCTCTCGAGTTAAGTCGGCGACAGACACGATTCTAATTAAGCCAGACTCACCTCCCTCCCCCCTTACGTTTATTGTTGTAATTATCGTCGACGCGTGCACTTGCCGTTGTTGTTCCAAAACTTGCTTCCCGATTCACGGCGTTTCGCTCGCTAGGCGAGATACTGGGGCGTCCTGCGCATACGTGTTTCACTAACTAGGTTTGGTGCTTCAGCGTGGAGTCCGTAGACATATGAAGCACAGTCTCATAGTCTTGTCTTTGGAGATAGAGGTGAACGTAAACTTGGTTAGTGGGAAAAGCTATGAGAAATCGAGGAAGAGACATTTCAGTACCTGAAGAACTTGATGCTGCGTCCATTTATTCTCCGTGACAGATCTCGTACTTTTTTATTCCGTTCATATTCTTTCTCCTTCCTCTAGTCACCGTCTGTTTCTCTACGTTCCATCGCGTCACTTCCGGGATACTTTGAACAGGAAGTTGCCAGCTCGCGAAAACTTCCACCGGTGATTCCCGGTAAAGCGCAAGATGCAGGAAGTGAAATTAATAGTGCCACACGACTATACAGCCTCGTTTCCTTGTAACTTCAAATCAATCATCAAGACTTTCTTGGAATTAAATCAAAAGTTTATCACTGAAAGTTTAAGGCAGATAAGACAAGTGTATTATAAATCCCAAGTATAGCTACTTACCGAGATGGGATAAAGGAGGTAATAAAAAAGCTGACGCTCTTACACGCTCCTGCGTTTCCGGTGATGAGTACCAACCTTCCTATGACACAGTAATTTTTGCAGCGGGTACCTGTAAATGCAAATATGCACATGACTACGTACGTACAATGGCACGTATGAAATTCCTGAGGCGCGTGGCGTCGCGGCGAACAGCAGACGCGGATCCTCGACTCGTGCGACACTGGAGACACGTGGCTAGAATCTCATAGACTTTCATTCGCGAATGAGACCGAGCAGAGAGACGCGTGTAAAATGGCGTGAGCCATCCTTTGTCCTGGATCGCTTTAATGACTGGCTATGGGATATCGTTGGCATATTGTCGGTGCGCGTGCCACGCGGACACAGAATCCAAGGGAAAGCTATGGGGAGCGACAGTTTCTGTATATGGATAGGCATACTGTAATACAGAAAGCCTATATACGATACGTGGGTTCGGATGATATAGGGAGGAAGCGAGGGGCAGGTATTAGGCATTAAGTATTTGATATAGCCGTGGCAAATACATTTGTCGTCGAGAGAACGAGGGTGAGTTCGGTTATTAAAATCGCGGCGAGGATTACAGCCAAGCGCGTAGAACATTAATCATGTGCACGTTAATGCCGGTTCCCATTGACAATCCAAATTGGGGCTTAGTTAGGCGATTAACGTGTGGCTAATTTCATTCGGGGTAGAAGGTTACTGAGACAGACCTGAGGTATTCAGACCTCTGACCGTCTGTCCTACTCCTGAAATAAGGACAATCCCCTGTTTCGTGGCTGGTATAGACTGTAAAAGCTATACCCTTACGAGAAGTCTGGAACCTTTCTTTCATATATTTCTAGCGTGACGTTTAAATGTTCTCCGTGCTATACTGTGTCGCAACCGCGCGATACGTTCTTGCGAATGGAGTTTAATCTCGGTCAGACGGGAGATGCTTGTCAGAAGCAGTCCGCGCTCTACGACAACTACTGCGTTCTTTACTGATGTCGAATGAACTTTTTCTATGACATCTGCTGTTCGTACCTACGTTGATACCCGTGGCTACCCAACTCGCCCTGGAACTGTAGGCAGTAGTTGGTTGCACAAGAGTCATAACGCGACATCTGTTTGGAATGAGCAAGGTTTGGTAGATGCGGTGAAGGAGCGAGAAGGATAGAAAGAGGATCGTAGGAGCTGCAGTGGGTTGGAGAGAAGGAAGGAGAACACGAAAAAGAGATGAAGTGGGGGGATATATAGTTTTTGGTGTGTCTGCAGCAGTGCACGAGAGCTTTAAGAGCAAGAACAAGAAGAGAGCTAGTAGCAACGACACCAGACCGCATTATCCAGTCTAGAGGACATTATCCTCGCTGGGTACTAGATCTAGGATGCATGTACCACGCGGAGTCCTGAGAGTCCTACCGGATGAAAAAATTGGTCTTTCACATTGGTGACGTAGAACGTTTCTTATCTAAATGGCTTTACATGACGTCGTTCATAAGTGGATGCTGCGGGATCAAAAGGGTTGTCACGTTATGGGATATCAGGACGAAGCAGAGGTTTGTTATCTCGCCAGGGTCGTCTACAGGCATTGGACCTTTGAAAAGCTTCCGCTGTGTAATGTGCAGGGATGCCTAGACTGGATGGAAGGGATGCCAACTGTCGCAGCCCTGGGATATCTCCGGTAATCGCGAGGCTAAACTTTTGCTATAAATCACAAAATGGTTCGCCGCTGCCAGAGCCGACAGAGATGGCTAGGTAAGGATGCCACGAGAGGAACCGTATGAGAATCAGGCAGGAGGAAGGAATATAATGGATATTAATGTCGCTCCTATGCTGATTCCGTACGCCCCCTGAATCCCTCGTTTCTATACCTTCCAACCTTCATTCCTTGGTGGCTCCGTGGATTTCGGAATTTCTCGATTCCAATACTAATAAAGTTTGCCCGCACCCTTGATATCCTTTCCTATCGTTGACTGAGGTCTTCAAGGACTATGGCTCTTTGTGCCTGAAAAACAAATACATGAAAAACTTTAGTTTTAGGTGAGTAAAGATCGATGCTGATTTTCTTGGCATTTAGAATGCCTTAGACGTGTATCATTGAATTATATGATCTTTGTGAATTTTTTTATATCTTTGTCACTTAATTTATACTTACGCGTTCATGACATTATCTATTTTCTATGCGAAAGGGGTTCATTTATTTTCCTAGGTGAAATTCGAACTCGAGTATCTGATAGAATTTTTATCGGCCATCTAAAGCTCCATTTATATCACGCAATGGGGAATACCATTCAGCCCTATTCTTTCGTACCATGATTTTTCAGGTGGATGAAATTTGCGACGAGAAGTAATAGCTTTAGAAGTCGTCAAATTTTTCTATCCAACACTTCGATCGACTGGAATTAGCTTCGGGGTTGGTTATACGTGGACGTAAGGTGGCAGCAGGGGGTGATACTGACGGCTAGTGAAGAGTTTGCACTATTATCGGAAAACCGTCCTATGTGGCAATTTTGAGAGCGAATTTTGCGATACAATAGAAAGTTGTAACACGAGGTTCCAGTGAGTGAGCGAAACGCCTTAGGGTCTTCTCCATTTGTGTTGACGAAAATAGCAAAATAACTGGCGTAACATGGTCGCCCCCGAAGCGATGGACTAGCTCGTATCACGACGTAAAATTTTCGAAGCACTCTTTAGAGTTCAACTAATGTGGACGAGGCGTTAAAAGCCGACGCTCGTCTCTCTCTCTCTCTCTCTCTCTCTCTCTCTCTCTCTCTCGCGCGTGGTCTGTCTCGAGATTCCTCCTTGAGCCCATATTTGCGAGAAGCTTCAGGACGCTTTCGTCGGGTTTATCAAAATTTATCGGGTCTTCGATACTTGGGGTGAATTTTACACGTTTTTACATATCTATCTAGATATCATATATGTAAAGGTGCCTATTCGAGATGGACAAAATTCAGGGAAACGTTTTTATATGGATTTTCAGAGATTGCCGGATAATTCTACGAAAAAGGGATGCCACTCACTTTGAAGGGTTGGAAAAAAAATCGTTGACTCACACACGAGAACGACTTCCACTATATCCCTTTTTCAAATTTTTTGAAAATTCTAGATTCATTGGAATAATTTTATTGTTCGACTAACAACGATCCTGCCGTATCTTCATTCTGATGATTAATTTATTTTAAATAAGGGATCAAATAGAGTGAACTGGAGAAAAAGTTTGCACGTATAACATGGACGAAGGTCGTCTCAATTTCGCAATTCTCTCCCAAGCAATTCAGCCCTCCTTCCGATTACCGTCGAGCACCAAGTTTTCTCTCACTCTCAGTCACAATATCCCAGTATAACCCCCCTGTAATTCGCGAAAATTGCAGTCCGCGCACGCTCTCAAGGAACGAAGGGTGGCGACGAAGTACAATAACAAGAATACCTCGAAATTCCGTAAGTTCGAAAGAAAATTTCAAATAATTTTTGTAGAAAAAAATTTTCTAATAAATTCAAAATGGCGAAATACAAAAAAACGGACAAAAAATATTAATAAAATGAACGAAATAAAAATATTCAATGTGCCAGAGAACAATAAATTAAATTCCTCAGATACATAACTCACCCTCGCTACTTTCCTTCCCGCAAGCAAAAAAAAAATGAAAAATAATTAAACAAAAAATCCCAGCCGAGTGGACGTTTAAAATTTGTTTCACGACAAATCTTTAAAAAATACAAAAACTTTCAAACGGCACTAAGGTTATATAAAAATCCTTTCGGCGGAAGCGTCATTCTTTGTCGTCAATGAAAACCAGGTTTACAGAGAGTTTCGCATTTCTCTACGGACCGGTGCGGTTCCCGTGACCCAGAGGCAAAGGTAATCGCACTCTTTGTAAACGGAGTTGTCGACGGAATCGTTGCTGCGTTTGCAAAAATAAGGTTGGTTTTCCTGCCGATTTCTTTTCCTTGAGAGAAAAATAAAATGAAATAAAATAAAATAAGAAAACCTAACCCGTTAACCGCTAGTGAACTAGACGATCCCAATAGAGGGTATCGAGTGTATAACGGGGAGCCAAAGGAATGCTGTATTTTATATACGAAAAGGTGTGGTATGGTATGGCTTGTAATACGTTTCCAAAGATCTCACAGAAATGGGCTGCATTATTATAGTGGTCGTAGCAACGGCGACCATGCGTGGGCGAATGCATAGGGCGGGAGCACATGTTTACGGCGTAGGAGCGGCCTGCTACACTTCTAATTGCAGTCCGGACCTGCTACCTACTTCACAGGGAACGGAGGTGGAAGGATATACAAATGCGATAGGAAGGCCGGAGAAAGAGGACAGAACTACAGAGAGAGAGAGAGAGAGAGAGAGAGAGAGGGCAGAGAGGTGTAGAAATCAGCCGTCTTATATCAGCCAGAAATTGTGTCCAAGCGGTCTGCTATGTAAATGACAGAAGTACCGAAGGGACAGGGCGACAACGTGGAGGACGGATACATCGCCTACTAGGTACATAGGTACGTACATACATCAGAGTCCAGGGTTATTCTGGTGCACGAAGTGGTCCAGCAGCCACTACTGGAAACCTCTCAACGATTTGTCCCTATATAACTTTGAAGTTTGACGCGATGAATTAGATAGGGATTTTGAGGATGTACTCAATGGCTGAGGGATTATTTTAACTATTGCAAATAAAATTGAGGTAAAAAACACGTGTTATCAAAGTACTGGTATACCTAGAATAAGAAACTGGAAAAGGCATCCCTTATTCAACCAAGGTGATCTTAGTTAGCGATACTCCATTCAAAGGTATAACGTCCATTCACAGAGGCGATTAATAACTAGCGAAAAGCTTGCGGAAGCCGATCCAGTGCCATTTTCAATCGGCTGAAATAATAATTAATATTATTGGCCGGCTTTGAATTTGCGACTGCGCGCGTATCTCGCGAGGGTAGCTCGTTCCTGAGGGTCGAGCCTCAGTCGAGCCGAGAACCCGCTGCGTTGCGGGGTGTCCTCCGGTGCTGGTGACAATTCCTCGGAAATTCTCTTTTCATCATCCTCCAAGAGGACCTCTTCACTTATGGTGATTCTTCTTTGATCTTTTGTGGGAGGTCGTGATACTCTTATATAACGTCATTGCATTAGCATCCCCTAATACCATTGTGAAGCACGAGAGGACCCGTTGCTCTTATCATTTTTGTGTACAATCATCTAGAGAGGACACGTTGGTCCTTTCGTCGAGGATCTCAAAAAGACTCCATGGAATTTTTATTTTATTTTTTAACGTTTACGTGGATCAATCTCGTCGAAACGAAATGACTCTTTTTCGTAGCTGAACGGATCTTCGAGAAGGAAGACTCATTTGACTCACAGGACACGAAAGGGTCTCAAGTTCACGAAGAAAATTATCCAGCTCCGAAGTTAACGTTTCGCTTCACGTATTTACGGCAGAAGCCATACTTTCTAAGAAGATTCGTGAGAGAGGGAAGATGCCTGATTTCCCGAAGGGAAAATGTCAAAGGCAATGGTGTTGGTAGGGCATGAGAAGAGTGCATAAACGTGGTGCGATTACGTCGATCCAAAAGGAATGATCCCCTTTAAGGGTCTGTACGACAATGACGCTTACTACTGGCATCCCTAAAATTCTGGCTGATGAACTTTCTCGAGAGAAGCGGCACGGATGGCCGCTCTCACTGAGGGTCGGGTGCGAAATCGAAATATTGCGCGACGTTAATTAGCAGCGTCTAATGAATGTGCAGCATCGTCGTATCGCCGATTGCACCCCAAGTGGGTTGGTGGCATGTGTTATAAAGTTGACTGTTTGATAATTCTCGATGCGAACTGCCTCTAAACCTTTTATCTTGCGCCCACGACGTCCCTAGACATAGCCATGAGCTCAGGAGGCAATTAAAGATACGATTAATGGGTAGTAATTAAATATAATTAAAGCCAGCCTTTGCAGCGGAATACGAGAACGTAACCATTCTCGTTCGTATCCATCGTGCGGTGGTAGCCGCATGCCAATTAGCGCATTAGCTCTTATCAGCTATCGAGTGATTAACTCGATCTCCCCAGGACAATAAAATCAATAACAGAGGAGATAACGAGAGGATTTAAGGAGGGACCCGTGTGACTGTCAAAACAAGTAATATCTATGTGATAGTTACATAACAACAACAAAAATCTGTGAAAACCTGCCGTTCCTTCGATATTTTTTATTAATCGAAATCTAACCGATAAAAAAATCGTTAATTAATTAATTGACACGTCAACGTTACGCGAATCAAGACTAATCGGTTAAGAGGGAAGTCGCAAAGACTTGTGAATGGTTTTGGAGTCCTGCTAGACTTTCTCTGAATCCAGAGAATTTGAAAAGTAAGAAAATGCCGGTACACTGCACGTGACAGACGGAGGATCGGTTCGAGTCTTCTGCGGTAAGTCTATATTTATGTAATTTACGTTTGTGTCGTAGCTGACCTATTGGTCCACGAGGTTGCGACCGGTTGAGTTGTTATACACATATATATAAATAGCCCCCATAGGGAATTGGGCGAATCCTCGGATACAATGATTTTATAAATACGTATTCAGTCTTCGAGACTCTTTCCATATGTTCTACCTTCCCTGATGTGTAGCTTTTAGCCCAAGAAGCTTTTCGTTTTATTAATTTCTACCTTTTAACATTATTGCTTTCCTCGAGCACAGAAGTAAAGAAAGAAAAATTGAAGGTGAGGTGAGACGCGAGGCTGAGGGTTAGAAAGATAAAGGAAAACAGAAAAATTCGAGAGGGTTTGTTTGTCACTAACTCGTGCACCGTGCCTTCCGCGATTCGTCCCCATTTGCCCATGAGAATTCAGCCGAAGGGCGAACGTCAATATCTTAACAGGGCTTCAGCACACACGCACACGCACATGCACACGCGCACACGCATACGCACATGCACACGCGCACACGCACGCACTTCAGGTACAATGAAAAGATTGTGGCGGGAGGCTGACTACAAGGGAAAGTAACTTTATCCGAACAAGCGTCCTTTGAAAGGTATAGTGGATGTTAGGTGCGATAGAAGGAAATGGGCTGCCTTCGTAGTATAAACTCATTAGAGGGTTGAGATTTTCCAGGGTGTCTCCGCAATTTCGTCCCACCTGGGCTTCGCCGCGTGTTCCTAAATTCTACCGTCTGGCATACGACCGCATTATTAAAGCACGCGAGACCCTTGCCTCTCATTACAACACCTGAGAAAGCCACATCATACGTTTAGCTTATCTACCTTAGGACTGGAATTACGTCCCCCGGACTTAATACAGAGCGTATTGTTAGCTTAGGTGACTAATACGGCCCAATGGAGTCAAAGGCCGACGGAGGCATAAACTCTCGCCTGGTTCGTTTAAGAGATGCCAATGAAGAGAACTCTGGGTACGGTGGGAATGAGGATGGATAGATGCGAAAGAGGATCACGGTAGGGATGAATGGAAGCATGCGCCCACTACCGCGGCTTCTGGTCAGTCTCGTTAATGAAGGGACGACTAATTGCTGCTAAAAGTGCCATCGCGACGCGTTCCTTCCATCCGTTACTAGTAGTCCCGATAATTAAGCTGATGGGATATCGCATCATCGGTTTCCTATAGAGAATCTGGAATTCCAGCCGGTATACTGGAAACACTTTGAGACCATATAATAGGGTCATAGTAGATAAGGGTGTGCATGTGTGTTTGTGCATATGTGTGTGTGTATGTGTGATGGGTGGCGGGAGGGAGGGAGAGAGACAGAGAGAGAGAGAAGGAAAGAAAGAGAGATAATAAAAAGAGAATGTAAGAGATCTAAGGGAAGGACAATCGTAAAGGTCTCTACACACGTATTTTAACCTAGAACCACTTTTATATACCAAGTAAGGGATAAGACAGAGGCTTTCCCCTTAGACTTAGCCTTTTAACCAGGACCATTCGACTGCTGCCTCTTATCATCCAATCCAACTGTTTTGGGTGAACCAAGGAACTCAGTCAGGGTAAATGCTCGTAATGGTCGAACGGACCTGTAAACTGTACATAGGGTATACCATTAAACGAACCCGGCTTGGAATATCTATACGGAAGCATAGAATGGGATGAGAGTGATAGCCCGGAAACGACCCAGTTCTCCCAGCGCGTCAGATAAATTGGATCCGAACAGTTTTACCGTAAAACAGTCCCCCGCTACCCACCGCCAACCATCCCAGTCATCACGAGGAAACTCTAACTCGGCAAACTGGGTTGCTGCCGCTGCGAAGAACCGATGCTACGTTATGGCTTTTCAGTTTCTTACAGTCTCTCCGCCTTTTCCTTTTCCTATAATTCCAACAACCTGCGCGCGCATCCTCTGCACTACTGTTTACTTGGAATCTACGAAAGAGACTCACCCGGTAACGTCTTGTATGCCAATTTGTCTCCGGTATTTGGCTTCCCGCTACTCCAACACCTGTCCCATGCTTTTTCACGACGCTCTCGGCCTTTCGAGCCAAGCGTCGGGACGCATCGATCCTCGCGCCGATCTTTCCAGCTTTACGTCGAGCGCGAAGGGTAAAGTGGAATGAAAAGAAAAGAAAAAAGAAAAAAATTCAAGAAAAACAGAAGAATAAAGAAGTCAGATAGGCAATGGAGAGTGCAGAGGGGACTGGGGAAAATGAATGGGGGGGAGGGGCGGACACCCGTCGTCGTGAAATTAATCGGCGAACGTATTCACGTTCTAGAGAGGACAGACTAGAGAAATGAAGGGAGTGAAAGGAGAAGCTGCGGAAGGAACGCTCTCGAGACTGTAAGGACCGAGTTAATCCGGCTAAGTATTATTTAGAGGCACGGCCAGTGACAAGTCAATTTAATTTATATCTCGACGGCGGCGACGCCGGCACCGGCGCTGCCGGCGCCCGAACTCAGAAATACTCGGACCACTAAATATCTCTTCAGGGAACGTTTACGAGTGTTGCTCGGCACTCTGGAGATCTTCCAAAAGTCTTAAGAAGTGTCACCCGTTTTATGATAACTTCACTCGCAGACGTATCGTCGCTTAATATCAATTTTATCAGTGGCAGACGTCACCGGGAACAAAGATTCGTATGTAACTAGGATACTTGGTATCAGACACTGTATAATAATCTGTCCCCTCGTAAGGAATTGCTCAGGCTATCACATTCCAAATACTAACAATCAGCGACGAGCTGCTGATTCACAGTAGGTTTAGTGACTTCGTCGCGACAGGTTCATTGTCTTAGGGGTGCTTTAGCATTATTCGACAGGAGACCCTGCAACCCCCCAGAGCGAGTCACTTGACTCCTCCCGTTCTATTTGTACAGGATCTACAGTAACGCTAGGGTCCCTAGATACTCTATTCGGGGTGAGCCAAAGCCATCCGAGCTGTCGCGAGTACGCGGAATGAACGTATCGTATTTTACTCACCCTATTCATTTATGAAACAACAGCAAAGCACGACCGACCTCCGCAATCAAACAACGATCACGCCCCGTAATGACTGAGTGACTGCTGCTGCTGCTGCTGCTGCTGCTGCTGCTGCTGCTGCTGCTGTTACTGCACTCTCTACGGGGTGGCTTGGAACGACCGCTAGAAATGGGGTTTTGAAACAGCTGCGAGTGACACCCCCTTGTATGTCCTCAGCTCTGCCGTAGTGTTCAGTCTCCCTATACCCTATATACCAAGTGCCACGACACCCCATACATAATTACTACGACTCTACACACACACCCCGGGACCCCCTTGGCCAAAATTTGCATTATTCAGCCCCCAAGCAGGAGGGTTGAGGGCTGTTCCTGAACTCATTTTCCTTCGTACCTACGAATCAGACAGCAAAGCGTTCTGGGAAATCGTCCTCGAGATTATTAAGGAATTAATAACTTCAATTCCGTCTACTGCGAATCAGGGAAACTGCGAGAATTACTAATTTTCGGATAATCATACGAGAACGTGTAAGAACCGAGTGAGATGCTTCCTTTATTAGGTAAGAATTTATATGTATAATATATTGTAATAATACCTGTATATACCTTGCAAGGCCACTCTTTATCTACCCTTTAAAGATGTCTTTAATCCCTATACTACTGCTCAACGCTTTCGTAACTAAATGAGACTTTATTAAGGCTCTTGCGTAACCCTACACTCGTCCCCATAGCTTCTACGCGGATACTGCCCACTGAAGGAACTTCCGGTTATATTCCCGAGATCGGATCTCTCTCTTCTATATTTAGGAGACGAGAAGACTCGCATTGTTATACCATGATTCTATGACGAAAAAAAAGAATAATAAAATAAAATGTGTAGAGGTTTGTAAAAAACAGCGGGAAGGCTATTAGGCAAAAGGATAAAGAGTGAATGGATGGTATGAATTAAAATTAAAAAAAAAAAAAAAACGAAAAAAGTGGTAAATAAATACTTCTTTCTCCCGCGGTCATTTTACTCGGCCAAGAAACAATCACAGTCGTTATGGGAATAACGAAGCGTATGCGTGCGATTCTAACAACGAAAGGATTCCAAGAGATAAGCATTACTTAAAATGTCAAAAACGACTGGACACATAATATTTCGAATGGCGAGATAAAATCAAATTAAAAAAAATCGTCGTTCGGATATCGAGATAGGGATGTACCTTAATTATGAATATTGTACGGGAAGCATCTGTCGCTCGATGGGGGGTCGGGGGCTTGGACACCATGGTGGTATTGGACCCGTCTCCGTGCGTATAACTGTGCCATGAATGGTTGCTTCAGTCCTATGGTGTAACGTGAACAAAAACGAAATGAAACTGATATGTATGTAAATCATGCGTATTTCTATGTATGAATTCTGAACTGAGTACATAACACGTACGTTACTTGCGTTCCTTGTATATCGGACACAGGCGCACCATTGTAAATAAATTTATGATTCGTGTTGTTGTTACCGTCATCGAGTCGAGGAAATGAGAGGGCATTTATCGGCGCTATCTCCTGCAGCTACGGTCATGCAATATGACATTTCGCGGGACACAATCGCTACAAATCAAACGACGACACTCTCCCTTGCAACGGCTATTAACTATTACACGAGTGTTATCTTTTGTGTACACCCTGGATTTGTCATTATACGGATAACTTCGTGTTTGCATATTCCACCCTCCATATTTACGATTCCGACGTGTTTCGATACGGGACTACATTCAGTCTTTGACCAACGAGATAAAATGTCTATCGCATTTATACACGTGATATACGTATATACACAATTTAGTGAAATAAATAATTATGTCGAATCGACCATACGTATGGAGTACGAAATACCTTATAAAAGTGTATAGCATTGATAAGTAATAATTAATGTTTAATAAGTGTCAATAGGTTACTGAGAATTCTTCGAATCCTCATGATCGGAATGCAAGTACGTCCGCTGATCAAACCGTAAAGTAATCTCTGATAACAGAGCTCATATCAGTAGGGAGATTGCATTTCAGGGACTGAAAAGTCACGTGATCGTATATAACGGTCATACAGTGTAGTGACTGTCGGCAAATGTTATTCGAAAGATCGAGCTTATCGTCTGATAGGTATTGAATAGACGAGAGTCCATTATCACAGCCAGGATTCTTAGTAGACCGTCTTATCGTTTGTCAGTGTAAACACAGGATTTCTGTATCACAATACAAACAGCACGCTTCGTTGTGACGCGTGCATAGAAACAGTTGAGTATTAAATTTTTTAATCAGTCGTTCTCGAGGGTGTAAATTTTATTTTATAAGCGAAGAGGTGGTCACCGATCGGAAAAGAGACTCGGGGGAGGGAAACAGCCATCCCCTCGGGATAGGGTAGCGCTACGAAGAGGCTTCAGCGTGGGTTTCGGGGCTGTTTCAGAAACAGGTTTTAAAAAAACAGTCGATACTTCGAAGTTCACCACTTCGCCGATTACGTTCGAGTGTTTCTTGCAAAGAGGGGAACAAACAGCTTGAATAAATACGCTTGATTGGATCCGATGTATGCGCATCTGGCTACTAAATGGATCCCCGCTCCTGCAAAGACACTCGTACCTACTCGGTACGTGGGGCGCGGGACTGTGTAAGCTTCAACTCCAGGGGAGTACAACGGGACACTCTCAGGAGCCCAATGGACTTCGGAAGTGCGGCCTTTTTTCCTAGGTAAATTCGGTTGGCTTTGGACGACTGCAGAGGGTGAAGCTGACGAGCAATAATATTAGATTACCCTGTCGAAAATTCACCCTTACTCCTGTGCTATGGTTGAACGAAACCCCTAGACACAGTACGGGGATCGCATACTATACAGACACTTCGCAATACCGTGTAGTGCGAATCCGTCCCTTCTCGTCGCACAGAGGGAAAACAATCTTTGGCGGAAAACAGCGTCGCGAATAATTTATTGGGGGTGAGTCGAACTTGCCGAGAGAGACCAAGGGCTAGACCAGCCCGTTATCTATCACACGACCCCTCACTACTTTGGTACAGACCGCTCCAAAATAACCTGCCTTGAATTACGACCTCAAGGATCTTTCACCGTGTGTACATACATACATATACACAGAGACGAATAGGTATACACAGTCAGCATCCGCGTATGTCGAGTCTCCTCGTCACTTAGAAAGCACCACCCACCTCCAACGTCCCCCAGTGAAATCCGTTTTTCCACCTTTCTCTTCCTTAC
>JARQSW010000441.1:135043-293196 GCA_030142375.1 Calameuta pallipes | reverse complement strand
GTGGACGGACGAAGGTAACGTAGGTTGGATCTCGCAGATTATCGTTCTCGGATTTTCGCTATCGGTATCGGGTCAAGGAAAAAATACGTTACAATATATATATATATATATATAAACACAGTCAGCATACGCGTATGCCGAGTCTCCTCGTCACTTAGAAAATACCACCCTCCAACGCCCCCCAGTGAAATCCGTTTTTCCACGTTTCTCTTCCTTACTTAATTTTAGGTGGGACCCATGCCCCACAAAAGGGTGCTGATTACTCCAGGGATCGGATAAGCCGCTCTCCTAGCTCTTTATCAGGATTGATCGGGGGAATTTCGTTTTGGTACGCGCTGTACACCTACCCCTCTGCGTGAAGTTTCACGGTGCACCGGCGACATTAACTTTCCGTGTACGGTTATTTACCAGTGTTGTGAGTCAGACGCGAGACCGACCCGCTGCATTCCAGATTCTCCAGGGACCGTAGGGCAGAGAGATATCGTAGCAAAACTAATCAACGGGAGGCAGGAGCGATCTCTCTATTTCGTCCACCCTCAGCCCTTCCCGTCGGATAAAAAATAGGCCCGGTGATAATATCCCCGAAGATACTATCTACCCGTCGATTTTCCTTTTTCTCGTTTCGCGCGAGCTTTAAATCCCACCCTCTTCCATCGCATCCTTCCTGCTCACACTGTCTTCCGCCGTTTTTACCCTCCGCGACTACTTCCGTATCCATTTTATGAAGAGAAAAAAAAAGGAAGGAAACTCCAATCGTCGTGAGTGAAAATCTGCCACCTATTCTACTTCCTGATCCATCGCCTAGCCGAGCGCTCCCCCTTCGCTCCTTCCCCCCTTCTACACTAATTCATGACTCAGCCAAGCAATTAATCAAGTTCATTCGCATCTAGTGTGCCTTTGACCCGGAGTTTAGTTAAGTTCACTGTTACGTCTCTCGACAAGACACACATACACTCACAAAAAGTTATACATATGTTAAATCTATATATATGCATTACACACGTTCATTCGGCTACACAGCAGTTTGTGTAACCATACAAATTGCATACATAGCTACTACCCGTAACTCGCATGAATGAGCCGACTGAACTCTGACACCGCGCCTTGCTTTAGGGACACTCCAGACATCAGCTGCTGTTTGTTAAACATCACTCAAGATGTCAGCAAGCTCGTGCATAGGAGTAACGTATGTAAGTAAGGACGGCACGAGCGAGCGTATTCGAACGAAAGGAACCGTAGAGGCGTTAGATTTTTTTTATTTCTCAAAAACATTTTCACACTCATTTTGGATACATTGTCAAAGGAATACGTATTGCCTTAATTCTTGATAAAAATATCTGTAACGACCAAAGTATACGATTATTCGAAAATTATGCGATGCTTCATAACGCGACTAGATATAGCTATGCATGACCGCTGTTATTTTCATTGCCACGAAGGAGGTTGTGTTACTAAAAAAGAACAGGAAGCGGTACCTGAATATTAGGAAAAGAAAAAGAAAAAAAAAATATCCAACGCAAACGGGACGAGCCTTTGCAAATGTTTGGAAGCGACTTGGCTTTTAGTACGGGTCCGTAAAGGCCGGGCCCGACCGCAGATTACCATAATTATTTTGATACTGCGTCGCCAAATAAACCCGCTCGAGATACCAAGTGAAATAGCGATGGCCGGAGGGTGTGGTGTGAAGTAAGCGGCATGGAGACTACGGAACAGGCTCTGAGACACGCTAAAAATATATCGGACTCGCGAACGCCATGAGAAACTATTGGCTCCGCGTGGGTTTTGCTATCCGCCATAATGCTTCGCTAACGACGAAATATACTCCGTTGGCAATGTATAAATATTTATAAAATACCGTCGGCAGATGGTGGCTCGGCATGGTTACGGGATGGAAGTTCGGTTCCACGCGTTTCGTATACTTAATATGCTTTCCTTGGGTAATTACGTGGACGAGGTTATGTCGAAGACATATTTAGACCCGCAGACTGACTTTATTGCGGATATAAACTACGTCTACTTAATCACATATTTATTTACAGGCGTTTCGACTGCTCTTACTCGCCGTTAGGTATTCCGATATTTGCCAATATACATATATTAGACCGGCTATTTCACATGTGACAATTTATTAATTTATCAGCTATTTCGGCCGTACCAATAAACATAAATAAATATTTACGGAAATAATACCGGAAATATTTTCTCCAAAGGTACTCGGACGTATCAATCGGACGAGGTTACGCTACGACATACACACGTCATGCAATCTCTCATATGAACATATTTATATATTATTTAACGTTACCTTTCGCAAATATTCCTGGCGAATATTCCACTTTTGATATTTAATTGTCACAGCGGAAGTACGACGAATTATTTTTCGAAAATCAAATGTCCGAATGCAGCCCTGTGCTTTTTGATTTACGAGAGTGGATTGGATCGATCGCCAAAGTGCAGCAGTCGTAGAACAGGAATAAATATGTGCGATATATATACATATATATACATATATATATGTAGGTGTAAATCCCAATGGGAAGAGAGGGAGAGAGTGAGAGAGGGAAAGAGGTCCGAACTTCTGACAGTCCGGTACATAACATTCGAATCCTGATCTCGTTTCCACCTCCTTCGAGCTCCTTATTGCCGCAGCTCCACTTCAGCTCCAAAATATAAGGGTTGTTATGCGATTGGGGTGAGAAAATGGCCGAGCTATTCCGAAGCGTTAATTCGCGTGAGAACTCCCACAACTGTATATTCAAGTACTCTATTATATACAGACATCGAGTGGTCCTGGACTCTCTTCACTCACTCACGCTCTCAATCCCCGCCGTTCAACCCTTAATATTCCAGCACTCACTCACTCACTCCCACTTCCACCTCATAACAAAACAGATCCACTTCAAATTCACGCACGAACACTTCTGTGCTTCGCAATCACAATCAGCATGTGCTATGGCACTTCCTATCGCTTTGCGAATCTCTTTACTCGCTCAGCCATGCGCTTACAGGATTATAAATATTGAGTATTATTACTGCTGAAATTGACGTGAAATCATTGCCTGAGTAATGTTCTACCTGGTATATAATTTACGTGATTTTACCAAAATTATCTTAGATTTATTGATACTTACTTTTCTGGTGGATCTCTTAATTATGCGTATGCTCATTCTTTTGCTGACTGCCTTCAGGAACTAGGAGTGTCATCTTCTCTGAGTGTAGTTATCATTAACGAGGTAGATAAGTTGCGAAAATAGAGTTGTCATTCAGTTTGTGACTCGATCTGAGTTCAGGAGAACAAGAGAGAAGAGTGTAGGTTAGAGATGCTCTGCAGTGCTTCATCAGCAGGAATTACTTGAAGAAACATGAAAATTTGCGAAAAGGTTAAAGCCCTTAAGTTAGCCTTGAAGAAATGTTAATTTTGTGGAATACGGTCAGTGTTTAAGGATTTTCGAAAAATAAGCTTTTCCAGGGGCTTCTGTTTAAGCTCTACTTACGGCTTGCGAAACTAAACAGCAAAAAATTTAGGTTAAGAGGTTATTTTTGTAATACTGAAATAGCGTGTAACGAAGTGCCTCTGCTTTTTTATTTCTAATCAATCTCTAATCAATCGAGCTAAAAGGTATAGGAGATAGAAATGAATGCCTATCAATATACATGACCACTTTGAATACATGTAATAAAATTATTTCCTTTAGAAACGAATAGGAAGGTAATTGTTATTTCGTATTACTTGTCCGCTATTCAGCGTCAGATAAGAGTTAACAGATACCAAAGCCTGGAGCGTCGCTTCAAATGAAAAAGTAATTGGTCGTGAAAAACGAGGCTAATGAAAAACAATTTACTTTTGCGAATAGAAGCGACAAATGAATTCGCGAGCTAGACAAATTTTCACGATTGCATCTAAAAAAAAAATCAAACGAGTCAAAATCATTGACACGAAGCGCAAAGCTCCAGGCAATGTAGTATGGCGAGATCAATTTGACTTTTTGACCGTAATAAAAGGTGAGGGTAAGAGAGCGAGGGCAACAAGAGGGCAAACTCGGATAACTTGCATATCAGGAAAAATGGGTCATATTTGGGAAATTGGTGATCGAAAGGGTTCCGGGCGTGTTAGATACAGCACTGTAAAGTGCAGATGGACCATAGATAGTAGTAGGTACCTGCATACGTGCAGGCAGCCGAGCGAGACGAATTTTCATGAAGTGCATCGACTGCAAACAGGAAGCCCTCAGGGGCACTGGATAGAGAAGAAGAGGTTTTTTGTGTATGAGAGTGAGAACGAGAAAAAGTAAAATATAGTTAGAGGGGTCGAGATAGAAACTCAGTGAAAACCGATTGTACGGGACGGGAGGTCGGAGGGCCAAATGCGAAAATGTGCGGCTGGTATAGTGCTTGACAAACGTCCGTTTGGCATCACGCCCCGCTTAGTTCCGCGGGAACCAGTCGATTTGCAAAATAGTCGAAACAATTTTCAACCACGAATAAACCCTTTCCGAGTTATCAAACTGCCGATAGCATGCCGCTTCGTTTCTCGGAAATACAAGGTTTACAAGTTATTCAATATGATATACATTGTAGCGACTACACGCGACAGTTTTATTTCGATCCCTTTTTATTTTCCCTTTTTTTTTCCTAACGACCCTTAAATTTCGCGATCCATCCACGACAAAAAATTTTAATCGAAGCCTGTGATTCACAGTGAATTAGTCGTGTACAGTGATGACAGTGAAATATGATGACTATGAGATGTTGAGTGATCGGGTAAACTGGTTTAATTGAAATAACAATTTTCAGCGTATCGATGCATAATAATAATAAGCTTCTGAACAGAACAGCAGTCGAGTGCCAACTCGACGCTATTTTCCAGTCCGTGTGGCATTGAGAGCGACGCCGAGCGTCGTCAAGCGTTTCTAGCGTAGCCACCTTACTGACTGGCCAATGGTTACACCTCCCACTCGTATTTCTCTTTGCTTTTATTATGATTCCTTTTACGCCCGTATCTGCATTCTACACTCTAATAAAAGCGCGCAAAACGAAACCGATGACTCGCGGTCCACGTAGGTTCGTTTTATGCCTCACTTGGTATATTTTCAATTATATAGATTCGGTTTCGCTCCGAACTTTTCAGAGGCTTTATTTTACTGTGCGATCGGCCCTGCTTTCCTCCTCTTCATTCTCTTTTACTATTTTTTTAGGTCTGCATTCTACACCTTTCTCTCCTATTCGCTTTCCTACCATCACGTACGCGCGGTTTAATAGCGGATTGAAATTAACAAAAAGAGGGGTAAAAAAAGGGAAAAGAAAAAAATGGGAAAGAGAGACGGGGACAACGGAATAGAGAAAGAAAAATAAAATACCGAGCGAACGTTTCGAATTCCGTGCCGCGGCCGATGGTGATGGCGGCCATCGTTATAGCTGTGTATGCATGCCCATTCGCTTGTACCTACGATGTCCTCGGACATCAAACGGAATGACATATTCGATTTCAGTGCCATACGCATCCCTCCGTTCTACTCGGCCATTATTATATTTTATTTGCGGTTTTTCATTGTCGTTTCCAGTCATCAGCCACCCTGATGGGGACGTACTTTTGGTAAAGCTTACTAAAAGTCATTTTTTACTTTTGACTTTTGCAATCGATAACCCTCTATAAACATACGTAACGAGAGATGAGATTTTCGCAGATTTTCAAATTTGTCGCCTTCGCGTATGCAAGGAAATGCAATGTAAAATAAAAGAATAAAAAGCAAGCTTAACACGTCCAAATTACAAAAGTTTAAATGAAAATAAAAATCACAGCTCGGGACTTATTTATTGAGCACGTATCGTAAAACGTGGCAAACGAAGCGTTTCCGGCGTGACTCGATGCCCGTCGTCGCTTTGCCAATCGAAGCTTTGCAGAAATTCAATTGATAGATTCGCCAGATGTCTGAACCAGAGTGATAGAGAAATATGCTATGCATATAGAATATAGTGCTGAAAGAGCGAAGAGAAAAAAAGAATAGCTAAAGAATAAAAAAAAATAACGCTGACCTCTTTTTCCAGTAGTCGTGTACGTACTCGGATAAGTATTTGTCAAACGTAGGTATTCCTAATGCCTTTCACGATACACGTACTAGCGCCCATGTAAATACCAAACGAGCCAATGAAATTTTCGTGTAAATGTGGCTTTCCGGATGCACCGTCTAGCCCCGATATGTAATTCTGCCGGAGGAGAGAATGCCTCGGAACCGAGTTCCTGCAGGATCGTAGAATTTTTTATTTCACAGCTTCGGGACCTCTCTCTCTCTCCTTCTCTTATAAAGGCGGGTACGCAAAGCATACGAAATTATACGATCCTTCGGGTGGTGCAGATTTTATGAAGGGAAATTACACGTCGTCCCCTTGACATTGTAAGATTATGCGGATTTTATTTTCCACCCCGGTTGACTGTGGAGTCTTGCCCGTCCGGAGTCTGCCCGTTCGCAAGAGGGATGAGAGAAAGGAAAGAGGATCGTACACTCCCAACGTCAGTCCAACCTTCTTTCTGGCAACTCTATGTACAAATGGTTATAGTATATACACATATACTATGTAAAGAAAGGTTCGCCAGCACATAAGGAAAAATATAAGGTGGAGGAGAGAAAGTAGGTATATGTACCAAGTAGAAGCAGTAGGTACCTAGCTAGACGAGATGGGGCGGTTTAAGTACACCCAGTCGCTCTCCGACAATGGGGTGTTTAGTATCCCCCTGTAAACTCCCAGCCGGAGTTCAAATTGGATTCCCGTTTCTTCAAATCGAGGGCCCTTCCACCCCTACTTAAAGGTACCGTCGTCCCGCACTGCTTCGCTCTAACCACCCGCCCATTCCTAATCCGCAGCCCGACACGCACCTAACATAAAGCACACGGGGATGGATAGAGTTCTGTTCTCTAATTTGCAAGTGAGGGGTGCCCTCGAGGCTTTGCAATATCTGTCCTCCCCCACAGTCGGAGAGATTCTCTAGTTAATTTAGGTGTTGTGTTTCCTTAGGGGGTCGTCAACTCTTCCACCCTCGAAAGGATTTCGGAGGGAGGGGGGGGGGGGGTGCCTAGCAATAGAAAAATATTGCCAGTACCAAAAGGGTGTCTCTGTCTAAGGAAAAATCAATGCTAACGGTAGTTACCCTCTATGACAAGTACTACCTTATTTGCACCCTATAACCCTCCAAGACTTTGCCCAACAATCCCTTTGCCCCTCTAAACGTCTTTATAGTCCTCGTATCTTGGCTTGTCACCCATAATTTCTTGTTCTCAAATTATTTTACCCCCTAATGGCTGACACTGTAAAACAGCAGATTTCATCCCTGAACGCTCTCCTGACGCATTTTCCTCCATCCACGTCGCTTTACGAGAAAGCCAAGTCTACGCTAATCCAATTCGTAGGGCGCTCGTCCTCTCGGCAAAAGCTTCCATCCATCGAATTACCATCTATCGCGATGTTCTTAATGGTACTGAGAGCACAAAGTGAGAGTGGGGCAAAGTCAGAAGCATCTCCGAACGGCAGGCCTATACCCAGAATCAACCAGAGCTAAGCCCGTCACTCTCCGCGCATCAGGGTCGGACCGAAACGAATAGATCTTAGCACGTCGATTCGTTGCACTCTTTAGAAGCCTATAAATGCCGTAGAGTATCTTAATACGATCTTCTGGCTTCCTCCATGGAAAGACCGAAGGCTTTTAGGACCCCCGTGGATACGGGCGTGTTCGCCCTTAAGAGGGATGCTGTCTCGATCCCAACGCCACGGGAATCTTCCTGCGTTCTCTCGATGAGAGTTTCGTGTTGCCCAAATGGAGCGCGTATGTTCGCTGCTGGTTTTCGCTTACGGAAATTCGGTCTGGACACACGAGCGGTAACGAAGAATTTTCAGATTAGAAAATAAGAGTCATTTAGAGGATTACAGGATAAAAGGTCCTTAAGAATTTTTCATCATTCCCATTAAATTGAATGCTGTTCAAATGGGATTTATCGGATAATAATTAATATAAATAAGGCATATTATTTTCCCCAACGAATCCCATAGGACACAGAAGTATTATTGCATCGTAGAAGTGGCTTGGTGTATAAGTTCGTGGATTTCCTAATGACTGTCTTGGCTTTGCATTTACCATAGGCTTTTGCTTGTCCCCTTGTTTGTGTGTCTGTCCTTAATGCGGTCGCGTAATTGCAGAGTCATGTTTTCAGCTGACAGGCTACTATGTACGTGCAGTCATGTAAATATATCTATATATGTGAGGTTGAGTTAGTACGTTTAGTCTGGTTGCATTTAAAGTGGATTCTCACACGCTTATCGCTAGTGCTCTTCTTGTCTATCTGTTTCTCGCTTTTTCTCCCACCCCCTCCTGTCTCTCTCTCTCTCTCTCTCTCTCTCTCTCTCTCTCTCTCTCTCTCTCTCTCTCTCTCTCTATCTCTCTTCACATAACTCTAATCCATCTCCATCCTTTGCTCCTCTACTCATCTTCCACGAATTATCGGGAATGATAATCAACGTCAATGAAATTCACTCGGTGCATCCATTCGTTACACACAAAACATAACGCGAGGAATGAGCACTAAGGGATGATGCTTGGAATTTGATAAGGTGCGCGGTTATTTCTCACCGACTAAATTTTCTATTTTCTCCGTGGTAACGCATTAGGAAGGTAATATGAATGTCATTAAAGTCACTGTAATTTGATCGCGTGGATTTAATTTGTAAATTGTAATTACGATCTAAGAAAATATTACGTAATGTTCCTTCGACTCGCCACCCCTTTATTTTATCTTAGTAAATAACGTAGACATCGTTTGCACGTCGATTTTATTATTTGTCAAGACTTTTAAAGTGCCACTGGCAACCGTATTGTCCTGATAATATTTAAAAAAGAATTTTCTACTGAAATAATTATTTTTCTAATACTTCGTCTCGCGATAAGAATATCGATAACGAATGCTCGATCAATAATTTGAGACCCAGGAACTTAAATTTTTTGCTATACGTCATTAATATGTAGATATTAATGACTGTGTGTGAAAGCCAAAGGACAATATCTAGCTAGCACGTGCAAAGGTTAGGTAACCGTAATGGCACGAGGAATACATCCTCTTCAGGTACAGTGCAACCACGACTCTGTCTCTGACTGGTTTTCTAGTGCTGAAAATAGAATTACTCTGGGAATGTCCGTGGGAAAGGGATTTTAATGCCCTTCGCCATTGCCAGTCACTGCTGAAACCTTGCGGAGCTCACTGGTGCTCATGCACGGGCTATCCTACGCTGGGATTCAATTTCCTGCCAGGATGCGGAAGAGGGATGCATACGAACGGGAAGGCATGTGCATCAAGCCTTGTATAGACACCTATAGCTATCTATACGTTCGAACCTATCAACCTACCTATCTAATCCAGCTACGGTATTTCTTTACAGCTTTCGTGTAGCTCCGATGAATTTGCAATCAGGCAGTTGACTGGTATAGTCAGAGAGGATCGGATAAGAGAAATCTATTTAGGATTAAACCATAGGTGGACGAGGAGTGTTGTTATAAATAGGTTATGATAGGTAACGTGAATGAGTATTGCCTGGGTACTGATAAGAGGGTTGTTCTAAAAATTCTATAAGTAAAGAAGGAAGGAAGGAAGTAAAACAGAGACAGAAGGTTCGGAAGAGAGGGAGAGAGAGAGGCAAGGGATGGTTCATATGACTGACTGGGAGAACAGGAGTTGAAGTTCCGGTTTGAAAAGAGGGTGCGGAACGGAGAGTGCGATTTCGTTGAAGGATTCTGAGATCTGGGTCAAGTACTCTTTCCTCTCCCCTACGGCACTACTCTCGCCACCCTCCACCAGTGAAAGCAAAGCAAAGAGACGAATGGCGACGGCAGCGCCCTCGCCGTTTTCCTACCCTACCGTTCCTTACGCTGTTAGATTTGTTTCGCTATCAAATCAAGTAGCGCGATTCTCACTGGGCTGCGAGATTCATTGCTTCGCGAGCCAAACGAGTACCTCGGGATTCGTGTCGGTACACGGCAATATTTTTCACGATTCCTTGCTCATTTTCTATCAGCATTATAGAAAAAAAATTTTTTTTATGGCTATACTGATAACGAATGATGCAGAGTGCAGATTGCTCTCAATTATCCAGTTCAGGAATTACTAGTGTGGCGAAAAGTGTGACTATTGAATTATTTTTTTAAATTGTTAAAAAATTTTAACTATCCACAGGACTACAGTTTCGATGAAATTTCATTGACAGCCCGACACGTATACCATACCGTTAAAAAACCTATACGTTGAACCATTCCTTAGGGGGTTACCTTTGGCAGAGGTGAAAAATCGAAGTGAGACCAATTGAATATTTGATTGTAACTCCCGCGTGTTTTCTCGAGGAGCGAAGCGATCGTCCCCAAGGACGTCGGAACTGTAAGAGCTAGCGCACTGTAAGAGGCAGGTTGGAAGGAATTGGCTCCGGCACGGTGACGGACTTCTAGTTGGGTCTCTATCTCTGTCCGTTGTTCCATGGAATTACGTCGAAACGCCGTAGGATGCGCTGCTGGAGAGTGCGAAGTTGGCCAGTGCTAGAGCAAGCACTAACTTTCCTGGTCGCAGAGAAGAGGAGGAGTGAAAGGGGAGGATGGCCTCACTTTGCCGGCGCATTGTTTCCCGTGGTCATAAATTGTCTTCGCCAGCGGAGAGGTTGCTAGGCCTGCACTTCCTTCCTTACCCATTCCATACCTCCTTGGTTCTTGGTCCAACGTGGTCCAGCCAGCATCCCCCGCAAGTCCACCAACGGACCAACCGAACAGAGGCTTTAACTTGACCATCCTTCGTTATGTACGGAAATACATATATATATATGTATATATGTATACGTATGCCACTACCCCTTCTCATATGACGCTACTTTCCTGCACTCCGACTAACCCCTAATAGCATCACGCTCGCTACTTCGTACCCTTCTTCCCTCGTTGGCGGATGCCGCAACCCCTACTTGCACTGGCAGCCACCCTGCGGAAACACCCCGGGCTAACTTATCAACTTTGAAACAATATCTTCCCGCGGGGAGAAGTCACATTCGCATCATTTATATCAGTTATGGCAGCGCGTACGTGGTATAGGTGCCCATAGGCGTAGAACGATCCCCTGCAGGCCTTCGGAGTTCGAGTGAGATCTTGGGGAGCATCGGGGATGAATTTTACTCGCAAGTCTGATCGTACAAACTATTCATAGGGGGGTGGCCTCGTGGTGGCGTTTATTTTTTGTACCTCGCCGTGCCAAAGAGCAGGGGACGCGGAGCGATGAGATAACATCTCTTCGTGCAGCTGCACGAAGGGGGTTCTCTGAGACCATGAATAGATAGGGTAAGATAACGTGCTATTAATTCAACTGCGATCGTATCAAGCCCCGTCTCATTGGCGGAAGTGGGGTTTTTTTGAAGGGAGGGAAAATATTGAAAGTCGTCTAGCCACATAAGGCATTTGAGAAATCATCCTTCCGGCAGTTTATGTGTAGTAGGTGAGTCGGGTGGTCTTATACCCCTCTATCAGTAAGTTTTTCCCAATCATCCCCGTGGTGCATCCTCTAACCGGTGAACTGCATCTTGGCTGCAGGGATGCAGACTTTGGCTTGGCAACGATCCAATCGCATGGATTATTAGATTCACCCGGAACGCCAATTGATGCTTTTCAATATTGTATTCGGATATTTTATTCGCGTTCTTGGAGCAACAAAATGCCGCACCCTCTACTTCGTTTGCGCTAATAATTTTCTACGCTGATAATAATAACGTAGACCAGGACACTCTATTCGTAATGACGGAGTCTCTCTGTTCCTTCATCCCTTAGCTACACACTCTGATTCGGTATAGCGCAATTCCCTGCTACGGTGCATACATATATCTCCAGGATGTATCTCGCCGACAGTATCCGTACACGCGAGAGAGGGTTGAGGCTCAGGATTAGATTATACACTGTTCGAATAAGCCAGCGAGTTCTGGGCTTCTGTATTGTTTGGGATCTCTGAATATACAAAGATAATGTCGCAAAGGGGTTTCTTAGTTGCCGAAATGCCAGGCAAAGGCCAAACCCAACTATCTCGGCGGCTTCTACGATTCAGTGTGACATTCCTGCCATCTAACTCCCGATAAATCAATTCTCCCCCTATCATTTTCAAAAGGGCTCTCTCGATCCCCTAAATTATTCCGCGCTACATAAAATCAGCAACCTCTAACACCAAGCACCCTTTACGCCCATTATGCCCAACAAGGGTAGCTGGTGATTTCGAAAGTCCAAAAATATCCCTTCTCGCAGTAGAAAATCTTTTTATCTCTGACGCATCGTGTATCAAAAATATGTCAAAATTCTGTCACCCATTTTTCGCGACGCTGATTGGTTCTCGCTATCGTCATTCGACGCGTGTGGTTGCCGCACGACTTCAAGGCATACATCAATTTGACAGATTGGGGTTACTTGGAAATATAAAGATGAGAAATAATTTTTTTATCCTTTAGGGGACACTGGTACTGCGCTCGTGTAATAGGACCACTAGTTTATTTAAAGATTTTATTGTATTCTCAATTGGGTAACAATTCAACTGAGAAAATTTCATTGCACGAAATCCCCTGCGACAACTTTCCATGTAGATGCTTAAACTGACGTTACTCCCGGGTACCCAGGGTACCTAGAAAGTTTCATCGGATCAGTATAGTCAACCGACAAGCGAACGAGGGTACAAACTATTACGAGGCGTCGAGCAAATCCTCGTCGTGTTGTCGCTCGGATAGCCGAGAGCCAGCATTTCTTTAAATGAAAACATCTCGTTCGCCTAGTCCAGGGAACGTGGAACGTCTTTCATACTTCCTAGCTGTACCTCGGATAAAGATGACGCGCAAGATGATGGTTGCATGCTAGTAAGAATGAGAGTGTTACCAGGGAGGAAAAGTCTTGGCCACGAGCCTTGGAGTCAGGGTGAAGTATATCTACATGCATACGAGGAACCAGGAAGTAAAGAGAACAGCAGCGCCTCGAAGGCACGTAACTTTGTGCAAACTTGACTTAAAAAGTCAGAACAAGGTACAAGAAAAAAAAAAGAAACAGAAGCTCACGTAGGCACGGGGAAAGCACGACAAAGATCTCAAGGTGGGTATTACGTTTATTTTTTATTCTTTCTTTTTTACAAAAATCCTACAATTCTCCACAGACCTTAGAAAAACAGGACTAAAAAAATATCCGAGATTGTGGTATTCGCGTGGATGAATACACGCTAGCAGAGGTTCCAGGGATGAAACCGGAGCCACCCTTGGGAAAGAAAAGCAGTCTCTCCGTCGCTCCGGAGGATTCGCGAAGATCGTGAAACGATTTCAAACGGAGACGGTGTCGTCCTTTCGTTCTCTTGCGCCTTTTAAAATGCAATCGTTTCACCGTTTATCTCGGCGTCCCGGTGCCCCAGCGGGTCGAGGCTTTTGCCTAATTGATCCCGCTTACGGAGCTTTTCCTCTGAGCAGTGCCGAAAGGGGAACTTTCGCAAGAACAAGGGACGCGCAAAGCTCTCGCTTAGAATCTCAAAGATTTATACCAAGCTCTTTCTCTCTTATTGACTCTCTCTCTCTCCCCCTCTCCCCTCTCTCTCTCTCTCTCTCTCTCTCTCTCTCTCTTTCTCTCTCTCCAGTTCCTTCTCTCATTTTCTATAGTTTGCCTCTCCGTAACCTCTCACTCCCTTTCCTCGCCACTCTCCATTCTCCGCGATTCCCTCTCATACTTCGTCTTATCACCCTCCTCCTTCCCTGTTTCACTACAGTAACCGTCGATAGTCCCACGATCGATTCCACCAGAACCCGCCCTCGTGTTTCCGGAGGATTAAACCACCACGGTTAACCGCCCTTTCGCGAGTCTCACTCTCGACTCTCCCCGGGCCAAACACGATGCTCAGGACGGGCTCGAGTGGATTCCCAAAGCTGATGTAGGAGCGCTCTGCATGCTCGAGGTGAGATCGAGAATACAAGGATCAAAGGTCAGAGAGAGAGAGAGAGAGAGAGAGAGAGAGAGACAGAGAGAGAAAGAGAGAGAGAGAGAGAGACAGAGAGAGAGAGAGAGAGAGAGAGAGAGAGAGAGAGAGGGAGAGAGAGAGAGAGAGAGAGAGAGAGAGAGAGAGAAAGAGAGAGAGAGAGTGAGTGAGTGAGTGAGAGAAAGACAGATATAGTGGAGAACAAAACAGAGTACCATCGTACTCTGAATCGCACATTGATTCAAGCTGATACTTCTCATCCATTAATTTCAGGCATATACATGTGTAACCATAAAGCAGCATGTCTTTCACCGGAGACTGTGTGACGGCGATATTGATTGCAAGACTGTAGAGAGACGAGACGGATTTCCCTTGGGATTGAAAGCCAGTGCATATCGCGATGATGCGTTTACGAGGCGTACCGAGAATGATAAACAACGTTACGAGACACAGATAGAACAACAAACTACTTGCCATAATATCATCCAAAAGCTCTGCTATCCCACAGCCTTATCTTAAAGCTCGCCGGCAGACCTTACGTGACGTTATTACGACGTCCTACACCTAGACCCGCGACTCACTCCACTTCCTTGCGGTAGTTTACTATCCAATCCCCACTTCCGCGTTCAAGCTCTTAACTCGTATTAAAATCGACTAATCGCTCGCAAGAAATTCCATTGTTGATGTCGTTAGCACTTTGGATACCTGCCTTTATGGAACATTATCGTTGATGAAACTTAACGATAACTGCATTAAAGTAATACTCTTTGACGATTAGCGCGATAATAGGGAATTTGTTTGTTATCAGTACGATGATTAGAAATTTTAGACTGTTTAACATCGCGATGCTTGCGAGGAAATTGAAATTCTCTACGATTTACCAATATTCCTATTACGATTTGGCATGTGCTTCGGACGAGTGTTTGACTTGAGGCTGGTGGCAGGATGATAATTCAGGCTTTAATTAGGTTAGCCCCGAAGGGTAGCTTCGATGAATACTATGATGATGCGCGTGGTTCGGATCCAGCTTCCTCGGCGTCCACTAATAACGGTCGGTTATCTGCATTATGGAACTATCTGACATGTAAATCGGATTTGACGGGAGTTTCTCGTCAAACCTAAATGACGATCAGTGTTCTGGAGCTTGTAGATCATTATAGATAAATCAAGGATAAACTTACAGCAATCCGTCGGGCAAGACGTTCAATTTGTTCATATTTAGCCAAACAGCAGTTTAGAGACTTTTCACTCAATTATCAGCTCGAAAAAAAAAAAAAAAAAACAAAGATCTCGATCGAACGTCGATTTGACAATTCGTCACCCGAAGCTCGCGCTCACCCCCCACTGAGTCATTTTTTGACAGGAACCATGTTTTTACATCTCCACGAATGAATATTTAACCTGCAACCCCTCGTGATTCTTAACCCAGACTTCCTCGGCGATCCCTCTTCCGGCCTGTACCACTCGAGCAGCATATTCGCTCGCCCTCTTCCCCGTTCGGCATTGCGATCAAATATTAAAATGTCCGCGGCCAGGAAGGTGCCATTTTTACGATGTCGAGTTTCGAGAGGCTGACTCTGCAAGATTCATGAGCGTCACACGATGCTTAAAAATGAGGCCTCCTGTAGTTCCCTGAGAAATTCAGGATCTACGTATACCTACGACGACAGGACAAACAGTACATCCATACCTGTTAGATATAATGGCCGAAGAGCTTCATGTGTGCCGAACATCAGTAATTCACACGGCGATAAAAATGATCGTGAAATGTGGCAGTCGCGTGAGAATTGCCTTGAACGCGCTATTCCTGTCGCGCCCACGAGAACATGATATAACGGCTATGTATTTCCTTCCTGGGGAAGGTCAAAGGTGGATTATGGCAAAAAAGAAAAAAAGAAAAGATTCGCGAATTATTCAACAGCACGATTACGATGATAAAAGAAACTGAGAGGTTCAAATAAGAGAAAATGAGAATTTCAAGTACTCAGGTGTCCAGTACGTATACGTGTCAAGCTGACCCTATGAGAAACGTTCTACCTGCTTGGAACGCTAGTGGTAAGAAGGTATAGAGGACGGGCAAGATAAATACAGAGAGAGTATCATACGCGAGAGAGAGAGAAAGAGGAGACATAATCCGCTGTCACGCCACAGATAATCTCTCCCTCACCTCACGTGGACCCTGCGGCCCTTCTTCCGCCCACACGGGCACTTATCATAATACGCGAGCGTAACCCACCATGTCAAGATATTATAATAACAGCGTTCAAGCCAGCGTTATATCGCAATAAATCTTAGCCCGGTGTGGGTCGGAGCCGGCGGATGTCCCTCATCACTTTAGACACGCGACTGCGATTGCCTTTACGGGCCCCATTAAGTCCGCTCTATCGCCTTGCGATCCCATACGATCGTCCTTCGCTGTTATACGATCGCGTTAAGGCCCTTAACCTAAACGTGTTTAAAGCGTTTCCTAGCCAGACGGCTATGTGTCAGGAGCATTATCCAAAACTGTCAAGAGAACATAGACTGGGTCTGGTTATGGAACCACCTTGGTCGAATCCTTTTACATTTATCGTCAAATCGTACTAGACCGCAAGACCTTGCTACCGATCTACGGAATTAGGATTCAGTGGCAAAGTGTGAGACGGAAATGATACAGCTCCTACATAAGGAATACATTAGCGATGCTGAGCACATGGGATACTCGAAGCCGAGATGAAATTGGACTGCGATTAGGAGTGAAGGGGGGCTCGTTTGCGAAAGGTTCACTAGTATTCTGGATTTATGTCGATGTACATATTTCACGTGGTTTTCTCATGCTGTGTTATGAGGGAAGTTTTGTGTCCCAGTTCGTCTCTCTACTTTCCATCAAGGTGGGATCCTTTGCCTGGGGAACGCCGAGAAGTTCCGTGAAAAAGATGAGGGAAAAAAGGGAGATATCTCCCGCGGGACGATCCCGTTCCCCGCGACTCCCACGAGGACCCGCTCGCTTACTCGTGTTTTCGCTGCGGGTATAGGTATGGGAATACCTGCCAGCAACACTGCAGGATGTCTACAAGGGTGCGAGGAGAGCGATCTTATTTCGTGACTTGGGCGAACACGAATTTAGGGTGAAAAAGGTAATTCCCTGCTGGATTTTGACATCTGACGTGCTCGAAAGAATCGGCGTCGATGCGTCGAAATTACCCATATCTATTTGTAAATATAGAACAAATTCTAAAAAAAAAAAAAACCTCAAGAACGTATCGGGCAACGGTCGAAAAGTGAAAGAAATAGCGAGGAAAGAGAGAGAGAGAGAGAGAGAGAGAGAGAGAGAGAAAAATAAGAGAAACGTATATATATAGTAAAAAGAGCATAGAGTATAGAGGGTACGAAAGACGTACCGAGTCTTTGTGCGTCTTCAGGGAATAACCGTCGGGTCTCCACTCTTTCCGTAACATTCTACTCATCCCTGGTAATTCCACTATGGCTGGATCTCTCAGGAAAGTATTTCCTTTCTCTGTAAAGAAAGAAGGAGGCGCGAGTTAGACATCTCAAAACTTAACGCTCGTTATTTCTTCCCTACCAGGCTGTACTTTGACTTGTACTTGTGCGTCTGTTATATAAACCATTTTTATTTATATCCATAATGGCTGAACCATAAAAGTCACTCAGTCGATATTGAATACCAATAATTAAGATTTCATGATTTTATATTATACCAAACGATTGATTACGATAATAGTGGAAGTTTCGATCAGCGATCATTACGAATCGCACTTATGAATAATAGCGTTATTATTGGGCAGGGGGTAACGTTCGCGCTTTGTTAGTTTTGGTGACGGCCCTATATGTATACACCGTAAACGGGACTGGTGATTTGATTATGTTAATCTATATAGCGAAACACTCGATTGATAATTGCATCCGGTCGTGGCTAACGAAACGCGTTCGATTCGTCTCCGTTCCCCGGAGTGATTATTTATGCTAAACGTAGGTAGTGCGGATCATTTGCGGTTTCGAATAATGTAATGCTCCTCGTATAATCCTAAAGGAAGAAAGAGCAAATGATAAAAGAAAAATGAATTGTAAAGAAAAGTGTTTTTTTTTTAATGACAACAACCACTGTCTTCCTAGTTAGATTTGCCGTTTAAATTTGCTTAACTGCCGACGCCTGCTGCAGTTTGATTCGCATTAATTCAAGGCGCGTTCCAACGCGGCTTTGTACACAATCTTTTTTTTTCCTCGCTTTATTTACAAACCCCAGCACTTTTTATTTTCATTGTATTTCGAATGCAAAACGACTGGGCCGGGTTGCGAATTCTGGGCCTGCACTGACAGAATGAAGCAATCACCGTTGGTAATGTTTGCGCAGTTAGGTTTTGAACGGCAACCGGTACAGCACGAAATTTCTGCACGCGTACTACGTTTCTATGAGTCTCTCTCTCTGTCTCTCTCTCTCACTCTCTCTCTCTCTCTCTCCCTCCCTCCCTAATTCTCTCGCAATACTACTGTGTATGCACATACTATATTCGTGGTATAGGTGATTCAGGAGAACGCTGCCGGGGACCCGCGAATTCACCCGGTCCCGTTTATTCTATTGTTACGCCCTGTTTAGCCAAATCAATCTTCCCACAGGCAAAAATAATTAAAAGTTAGTGTTTGCCTAACGGAAGCAATCACTTGCCTATCAGCGGTAACAAGCGGATTCAATTATAAAACTAAATGCATTGTGTTCTCTGCGAGGAAGGTGGTGATGGCGGATGAATGCCTGACAGGTTCTGCCCCTCTCTCTCTCTCTCTCTCTCTCTCTCTCTCTCTCTCTCTCTCCCTCTCTCTCATCGCTGCTGATCTATCGGTTTACCCAGGATGCAACGAATATAACCTCTTTAATTGGAAATCCGTCTGACAATACTCGCCATCGGCCACAGCATCTTCCGGATGATCCTTAAGAACGTGAAATCTCTCTTTTCTCTCAGAGTCGAATCGAAGCCAAATCCTTAACCTGACCGCCAGGTTGAAACAGGATGTTGGGATCCATACGTCTCTAGGACTGCCATTCACTCTTACTTTCTTTCTTTCGCAACTCGACTCAATCTTGGGCTGGCTGTTAAAGATTACCAGGAAATTCTCGTTACGTCTCTTCGGGCTGCTACTCCACGGGCTATTGATCCTTGCCACGCTTTGGCTCAATCTACGTCGAAACTTATCGGGAACCTATTCAGGAAGAGGGCCAAGCCAAAAAGTATATTGGATTAATCGAGGAGCCATGGCGCGTGCCTTCGATCTATCAATGGATCCAATGGCAGCGGTCTTAACTCTTGCTGGAAGAGGAGACTGGCACGAGGTCATAGACACCCTGGGGGACGGTTCAGCAAGGAAAGGACCAAAGGACACGTCCAATTATCGGCTGTCACCGAAGCCCTCCCGAGTAATGGTGCGAAGCCTGCAAGAAAGAGCCCTTCCTTTTGTTGACGTGGTCACGAATTTTTGTTAATTTTGTCTCTAGTATAGGACATCCTTTCTCGAATACCCTGTCGAGCTTATAACTTCCTCAGATCAGGTCTTTTCTTCGTAACCCTTTTCTTCTCCTTTGTATCAGCCACTTTTTCGATCATCTCCCAGAATTACTGAGCTTGTAGCCAATAGCTTGCTATTCTAATAGCAACAAAATTTACGAAATCGATGTATCCGTCGTACCTATCCGCAGGGGTAAGGCTAGGCACTGCTGCGCTCATACTTGATTTATCTCAAATCGGAAGGCTGGACCAATTGGAACATCCCTCTCGTCAGTACGGATAATTGCATTAATGGTGTGCTGGTTATTAGTTTCCTCCTCTCGTCAGTCTATCCTCGATCTATATCGGAGAATATCGTACCGTCCCCCTTAATTTGCGATCGTAACCGATTTGCATAACTGGTAGTAGAGCTTGGAGGATTAAGTAGACAGCGCGAGCGTAAGAGAGGTAACGAGTTATTGGCCAAGAGAAGGAGCGCATAGCTTTTCAGATATTTACCCAGTCTCAAGGAAGGTTGAAAGGTCCGATATGCGCTCTATCGTCAAAGGGAGTATCTTGTTAAGGATGGGCATCAAAGCTACCTAGAAAATAAATATAGCTAGTTATGGATGCCAATGCACTAAATTTCTGCAAGTTTTTATAAAAATCACTAACTTCTCGGTGGATTACTTGTAGAAAGTAAATTTTCACTGTGTGATGATGGCTGCGTCGAAATAACGAGGGCAGTAGATCAGACTTAGTTCTCTCCGACCCCATAGATCTTCCTCTTGGAGTCCATACAGGTGTATACCTAGTGGCATATGGCAGAAATATAGAGCGTTGTTCCGAGGAACGAGGTTGCACGGTTGAAGGGAATAGCGCAGGTAAGAGTCCTAAGGATGGTAAGAATCAGATGGACCGAGCCGACCTACTAGAAGATGCTGGGAGGTCGTAGATCGTAGATCGTAGGTAGGAAAAAGAGATCTTTACGATCTCGTGTCGGAGGCCAATGTTTCATTAAGCCCCGAATAAGAGCTTCACTCTGCTCCGCTGACCTCACTCTCGCCTTGGCGGAAGCATTAAAGCACCGAGACTGGGCTAGATCGCTGAACTGCGTCCATCTTGATCCCCGAAGGGTTTCCTAATGTCCCGTTAGGCCGTTTTTTCTTCTTCTCCCTTACAATGATATCCTTTAGGTAGGTGTTAAAATGAAAGCGCGTTACCTCGAGTGAACTTTCTTCAATTGATTACTGGATGAAGACCGGAAGGACGGATAGAAACGAAGTCGTACGGAGAATTCAATCCCCTCTAATGTCTTACTCTTTCTTGTAGTGTCTGTCCCCGCTGTATCTTTTAGGAAATTTTCTTCGCTCTGACCGTCTCCCTTGTGGACAACGACAGTCAGACGCCCGGCGTCTCGACGTTTTCCGGAAGCAGGCAGTTTCTCATGGCGCTACGGGACGCTGAAGCAGTATCGCGACGTCCACACGATGGAGACTGATAGGCAGGGAGTGGAAAAGACATCTAGAAAGTGGACAAGTCAAGTCTGGAAGGAAAACAACGTGGTGGGACAAAAAAAAGAAGATGAAAAGGAAGAAAAAGAAAAAGAAGCAAAAGAACGTAAAAATAGAAGAAAAGAAAACCAAGCAGTCTGCGCGAGGCATTCGAACGACGTGCCGAGTGATTTTGCTGGAGACGCGTGGCGTCGCGGTTCACTGGCGTGCAGTCGACGCGTTCCGTGGCTCGAAAATATATGTTCCACGAGATCACAGGCCGCCATTCGTCGTCTCGCTAAAATTAAGCGGTACGCCGCCTCCTATGGTTCGGCTGACGTCGGACGTTTCCAAGGAATGAGAACGTGCCCATTGAGGGCAGAGAGTGAAAGGAAGTCAAGCGGCGAGGATCAGACAGCATCCCGCTAATTCGCCACAACACTGAACGGACTTAAAAACGATCATTTAAGAGACTACGTGGGTTATGAAGACAGCGACGAGAATGAAACGTTACCTCGTACCTCGTAGATACGTCACGAGGATGAGTGGTAGGAAGCGATCAATATAGACGCGTGTTGCCTACGTACACGTATACCCACTCGGTGAGTGGGCATTGAGAGTCGGATGGGACGGATGTGGAGCTCAGGCAATTTGTCTACTGCGGTAGCACGTCGAGGAGAAGGCAGGAAAAAGAGACTGGCGTGCAGAAAATGCGGACCGCGTTAACGAGGGGCCCGCGAAAATACCGAAAAATAAATAACGCTAGTAGGTATGGAGTCGGGGGGGGGGGGGTAGGACTCTGCGTAGTGGCATGAAAGACAGGGGATGCGAATAGAGGAGAGATAGGCAGAGTGAGAGAGAGAGAGAGAGAGAGAGAGAGAGAGAAAAGGATAGAAAAGGAGAATTTACTTGGTATTATAAAGAAACAATTCCGCGAAGACTTTACGGCTTTATTTATTGGATTGGCTGTTGTCCCGGGTAACGCGAGGCGTTTCTGAACGGTATCAATCACCCTCGTCTGTCTTTGATCTTCGAAAATAACACTGAGCTCGCGCGAGAGTACACTGAGCCATGAACAATGAGCAATGAGCCACGATAAAGAGGATAGAATAGTGGCTGAGGCGATTAAATTTCTGGGCCGTTAATGCGTACCGGGGTGAAAGGATTTTCAAGGATGACAAGGACGCCTGGTCGAGGCTGCCTTTGGGTGCACGTGTAACGATTGAGGGACAAGTGGGGGACAAGTGGTGGAAGCTGCAAGCGTGTCAGAGGGAATGAGAGTAAAAGAGACGGATAAAGGGGTGAGGGTCGGCAGGAAAGAAAGAGCAAGAGGGAGAGACGCGTCTAGACGATTATTAAAGAGAATGGCCTGAGCGCAAGGGATCCCTGTAATTATTTTTACTTTGCGCGACGTTTCCCCCGAAGTCCGGTCACAGTTGTGGGCGTCGCGACGTTACCCGCCGTAGCTAACGGCTTAGTATCCCGTGCGTGGGATTTTCAACCCCTTACCGTTGAGACTGGTCGACGTCTCGCTCGCGCTTCGCTCCGCGTCAAGGACGCAGTCGGGGGTCGCGACATTGAGAAAATGAAATAAAGAGAACGCCAGTCACCTCCCCTACCTCTGAAAGATCCTCGAGGTCGATGATAACTTTCTCCCAGCTCTCAAGGGGGTGTTACAGGTCTCTTAGGCCGCGACGCCTATAACGGGTTTATGGCGATGCAATTTTCGCGAGAATTCATTAAAGCCTTGCAATTAGTAAAGAGCCGTGGTGCAGCCGTAGTCTCCTGGATCTAAGAGGGATGCTAACAAGACTATTGTCACTAGATCGGGCTCTCCCTTCGGCTTGGTTGCAATTTTCCTTGTAGATTTAATTTGCCTTTTTCCTAGCCGAGAGACGCAGGCGCTTTTTCGAGGGGTTGCGAAAGTCAGGGGCGGCTACGATAGAGCGCGTACCGGGGGCCCAAGAAGTAAAGGGATGCTGGCGAAGCATTCTGAAAGCCGTCGCGCCTAGGGTTACCAACCAATGTGGGCCGACCTGGCTATATCGAGTTTCATTAAGCGCATTGTGCGGGGGTGAGACACGCAGGGGATGGAAGGGTTGTCACGTCAACCAAATAACCTCGCGCAGGAGCCTCAGTGCCCATGGCATGCGGTAATTATCCGTGTTTACCCCATTGTTAAAGTACGAGCCGCGCGAGTAGGGATCGCATAGGGTGCCCACTATTCGCAGGGTGAATTCTGCTGAAATAGGGGATGTTACAGCGGGACTTTACTATGAGTCAGAGCGGAGTATAACGGTGCACAGTTCCTATCTCTATCTGCCACATCAACCCCTCTCACTCTCTCTCTCTCTGACTCTCCCTCTCCTGCTCTCACTCGCTGACCAATAGCGCGTTAATGGATTTGACAAGATTGAATTATAGGCTACGGCCTCGGCAATACGTCGGTACATATTGGTCGACCATTGGAAAGTAATGGACCGAACGGCCAAGTGGACACGCGACTGCTGCTGATAATTGCCGAACGTCAAAAATTCCATGGCAATTTATCCTCACTCCGTCCTTCCGTGTTACTGGAGAAGGAAACATTCCAAAGAAGGAAAACCGTCGCCAATCTGATCCAACTACAAGCGTCTCTTTATCTGTTCCTTGAATAGGTATCGGTATGCATGTGATCTGTATAAAAATTTGTACCGGATACTCATCCTTTTGCATAGGCCTAATGTCCTGGACGGGGAACAACGTGCGCTGCTAGTTCCAGCAACTTCAGTTTAGTTACTTCCCTGTCCACTGGATGATATCAATACTCTTGGCTTTGTTCTATCGAGATCGTAACGGATCGCTGGTTGTGCACGGTACTTAAAAAATAACTCAGCACCTCACAACCGATACCTGCTCTAACTTCTGAAGACTATCGCGATGGAAAAGGCGTCTTCCTTGTCCAAGGTTGAATTAACCATGGATAGGTATCCTGAACTCTCACAATAGAGGTATAGAAAAACTTTTGATTCCCTAGAGGATCCGAGCGATCTCTCACTTAGGTATTATCTGAAGGATTAAGAGTGAACTTTTCTTCATGGAAAAAGTCCATCGTTAATTATACTATATGCGAAGTTTTTATTGTGTTACTTTACAATAGCACGTTTCGTACGTATTTCGATTAGTCTCATTATTCAGAGCGTAAATCTGAGATGGAGCATCAGGATCTTTCGAAACAATTTGACCGTCCGAACAGCCTAGAAGCTTCTCTGCTATAGGCCAGATATACACATTCGTCACTCCTATCCTTTTATCCCTTGGGGCTTGAAACTCCCAAACCTTACTAAACCCAATGCTAACCCTCCAGATTCACGTTCCTATATTGGAACACGCGCTACCATGACCTACGTTCATGGGATCTTTACTTCGTAGGTAAAATCACGTAGCACGTATTCCCAGTGAAAAAAAAAGAAATTTACGCAACTGTTATCTATTCGTATACATAGATATATTTAATTATTTATAGTCCCAAGTACCCTCTCCGAATCCGCTGGTATAAGGGAAACGTATAATAAAATTAAATAGTTAAACGCCCACTGTAATAATCTAGCTGAATCTTCTAGCGGAAGAAACAATTGGTCTAGACTTATCATAAGTCACAGAAATTCCAAGCAAAACTATTCTGAACACCGAAAGCTCGGAGATCTGAGTCATTCGCAAATAGCACGAGAGCGCTTGGCAAACTAGATTATTGAGATATTCAATGAAAACCATATATTAACATTACCCGTTATCCCGGCCAGCATACTCACATAGTTTCCACCCTCAGAAAAACGTACTGAAGCAATATAGAGTAATAGTAATAGAAGAATCCTTGAGCAAGCAAATAAAGACGCAACCCCTTTCAGAGTCAATAAGAAAATCGACAAAAGATCGACCTTATACGTATGAGTTCGGAGACTGTATACATTGTCCTATAAGTTAAACACTGCATGGGTCTTATCGGTCTTGATTAAACGTCCTAATACGTGACTTACGTGAGCAGTTCCATGAGCGTGGGATAATCTCGCTTCCCACAACAAACTATCGGAGGGTCGAAAGTATTTTCGAGATTAGGTTACGATGGTAGCAGATAGTTAAAAAAAAATGTACAGATAATTTTTTGTTGAATCAAAAAAAAAGATACTGGAAAGGGGTAGATAGAGTGACATTGAATTGAATAACGAGTAAGTAGACTGTATGATAGTTTAGCTACCGTGAAAAAAGATTGACAATGTTAGAGAGTAGATGCCGCTGCCTGGTGGTATACGAGTAGGAACTTATTATTGTTTGAATAATAATCCCCAGAGTTTGTGATATTTCATAAGCAAGCAAGGGCTATGTAACGAGATTGGATGGTAAATGTATAAACTGTATAGTATGAGTACACAGTGGCGTAGAATTAATAATGGATAAATATGAGTGCAAGAGGACGTGATCAATTAGCTATACTGTTTGCCAGTGGAAAGAGGGGAGGTTGATTCGCCTGGTTCTTCTTTATGTGTCCCACAGTTCTAGACGAAACTCTTCGCCTTGCCATTCAACCTTTCTACGTCGTCCTATTCGCGTTTCATTCTACGCTTCTGTTTACAATTAGCCCGTTGCTAATTGCAAGTGTAATTAGCAATGACTGTTAAATTGGCTGCTACGTGACGGCGTGATTTCATTCATGAGTCAGTACTGGTCTTACGTGTATATAGAGTATTTTCAGTGTTGGGTTTTTTTTGCTCTTATTTTTTTTATTTTTATTTTTTTTTTTGACAAATTATACGAAAAACAGGCCCGTAGAGCATCCCTAAATTCGAGGGGATGCTGTAAAAGTGTTTTCTAGGTAAGCGAGCCTCGAAGGGGTAGTAAGATATTTCTTTGGGTAAAAGAAGCCGAGACCCCTGGCGATAATATTTAAGATATTTCAATCTAGCGTTCATCCAACGTGGTCGAATCTCTCGACCCCATTTCCTTATTTTTCCCCGGAACTACGAAATTATGCGCGCGCTATTGAACGGTTTTGGCCATCCTTCCAGACTTCGCCCTTCTCTCCTTTATGGCTACTGACTTTCCTCCCGCAGACCATCCCCCTGCTTACATTCTCTTTCAGTCTCGTAAAATCATACCGAAATTCGCGTAGCTGCCACGAGCAATTTTAGAGAAACAAGTCTAGGCTCCTATGCCTCTTCGGGCTGATGATCTTTATGATTTCTTGATTACATCATCCTCTAGGGGGCCATGAAACGTTAGACGGACACAGGGCCCATTATCCGGCAACCGACCCAGCGGTTTGAATCAACCCACCAACATAGTACCGTCTCGCGGACTATCATCCCTCTTGCATTATATTCCAAGGGTAAGGATCGCATGTTCCCATGTTTCTGTGCTGGCGCGTTTCTATGTTCCGGTCTTCTTCTATGGTACCCCGTTGGGTTATACACCTTACGGCATATCCCAGCCATACCCGACACACCCCATACCTCTCAAGAGCATGGTTGTTGCGGTTAGGGGAAACACGGGTAAACTTCATTCTCTCGACAATCGTCCCGGCGTTCCACCCTGTGTGTCCCTGTGTGTCCCTTTTTCGCCCTCTTGTCCTCGCGATAAGTATGTCCCGTTGCTCCACGTACATATCCTTCTCCCTCCTCTTCACGGATACGTCGCAACATTTTCTCGCCTCCGGGCGACGCCTGCTCTCCTCTGCGAATTAAATGCCGTCGAGACATTTATGCTCACCTGACCTCCGACCCTCCCTTTTTTTTTTACTATCTCGAAGAACAGTTTTCAGGCATTATGCCGCACGTCGAGATAATTATAACATTCGTTGAGGACACAGCAAACGGAATCTCAATACCGACCCCCCGACATACTTTACGATTCGCTTAGCATGGAATTTAATTTGAGTAAAATTTTTATTGAGAAGAAAATTTTTTTTCAATTTCATACGGTAACTCAATAATTTCGCTCGACATTAAAATACATAAAATAGATGTAAGACTATTGGTTACATAAGAGGAGAACTATACGTACTCGATAAAATTGTGAAATTGGATTCTCAAAGGTGAAAAGAGGTACATTGGAAAATATATAAGCCCATAAATGTATCTCGGATATAAACCACCCTCGTGAAAAATACGCAAAATACAGAAAATTCGCCCACGTATAACGCGAAAAGATATAATGGAATCGGGGTATGAGCTAAAAATCGTCTCGTTGCCGTGGAAAAAAAAAGTATCAGAGTCGAAGTCGAATTACAATAAAATATTTAAAAAAAAAATGAACACCAAGCGTAAAATAAATTTGATGTTCCAATCTCACAATACGAGATGTCTCGTTTCCACTAGTCGAACGATATTCTTCGCGATAAACTCAATATCGTTGCTACCTCTCGTACCCACCATCTGGTGGGAAGTAACGAACCAAGAGTACCCACCCTCAACCAATGTAACCCTGTAAGTAAAGTAAATCTGCGTAACGAGATTTCCCATTCGTAGCTCGAGCGGAAGTGCATTGCACCGGATGAACCCGGGTAAATTTTCCAAGAGTCTCAGCCAGCCCATCAAACTTCCTCTGCTGCGTATCCGATCCAACATCCTCCCTGCGTTGTCTATGACACTTGTGATGTCGTGCCAGGTTAAGGGATGCACGATGAGGTCGGAAACTTTAGCGAGACTGAGAAAGTGCATGTCTAGCTCATTGCGCGCAACGTGCGTTGGACTAGAAGACAAAGCGAACCCTCGTTATTGGATAAGGGCTGATTAAGTGAGGCCTGTTGCCATGATTTACCCGGATAAATAGTTGAGTTTAATTAATGGGTAGTTTCCTCGCAAACCTCCATATAATTGCGCGAGAGTCCGATAAGAGAACTGTTGCCAGGAAGGGAAATAGTAACGGTTTGAAAATGGTGAGGAAGGAGTTACGGCGCGTACTCAGAGGTCAGAATAGTTGATATCCACTTCCGGCGTATCACTATTGGCCGCTGGGCTATCCCGGAGGTATGGGATCGGAGGTCAAAATGTAAACCGTAGGACGCAGCGTTATCTATCCCGACGATTGAGCTAGACGCAGACTGATAACGCGGACGTAACGTTACCTCCCTTGGTAGTCCCCCTTATTCCGCAAATCCCAGGACACATGCCGAACCATTTCCTAACAGTGGGAAAGGAAGGTGAAGGCTTTCTGGTAAGGGGTAGCACAGCTAACCCTCCACTTCATTATTGATACAACCATCGCCTTGGCACTGGGATGCTACCGGTCTACGCTAGTACGCACAGGCGTGTACTACCCTTATCTATAATGCTAATCACCATGACGCTCGTTTCCATTATTATGCTACCCCTCTTCTCTACTTGCTTCCTACCTTCCTTCCTGGCCTCCAATCCTCCTTCCAGACTTCCTTCGGTTTTAGCAAACCACACGAAGTTGAATCCTTCCTAGGTACGAAATGATCCTCTAACTTTGACAGGTTGTTCGAGCTAATAGTCTCTTCTAATCTGTAAAGTATGGAACCCAGTGAGTAGTTGGGTACTTATGTGCTTACGTGCGGGGGCTTGATCATCGTGCGTGATGGTGGCGCGTGCGGAATCTCATGCCAGTAAAGTTCCTCGGGAATTTTGGCCACGTGGAAGATACGCCTATAGCCTGGAAGTAAGTGAGTGAAGGAGTGAAGATCTGAGAAACGGAATGTCGTGGGTAAATAGCGGGGATACAGGAGGATGATGATGAGGAGTGCTAGATACAGAGGAAGGTAGAAGTAGTGGGTAGCGCGATTCTGATAAATTTAAATCAGCGGTTACAAGTTCGGTCCCGGGAGTCTGTGAGTTGCATACTAAAAAGCACAGGCACGAGGGACTCATTAGAGAATACCGGTGCTCGGCAGACACCGCGTGCTTATTAGAGTTTTTGGTATTAATTTGCAAAGCCAAACGCAGCCTGAGGAGAGCGGAGGTATTTGTTTTCTAATCATAGTCGCCATTGAGACGCATTCATGATCTTAGATATTCATTACCCGTAGTACCTGTAGATAATCAACTCGCTTTCTCGAACTTGTGCCTTTTACGTTGGGCGTTTATTTCTATCAGCCTGCTTATAGTATATACATTTCCTGATTTGCCTGCGCACCAACCTTCCACCAAGTTCCTTCTAACGAAACCCAGCGACCTCTCAAAAGATCCCCCAACAAATTTCATCTGACAACCCTTCAGGAGACCCCTGCTTCTAATTTACAGCGCTTAATTTAGAGCTTTTAAACGCAATCGTATTTCACAGTCCAACCTTTGTATTGTTGGTATCTCAAGATGGCAGATCGTACGTCGCATATAACATGAACCTGGAAGGTATCTCTGTTGATGAGAATCCCAAGAAGCGTGAATGAGTCTTAAGATTGAACGACAAAGTCGTGGGCGCGTTTGGACGTTCTCCAGAATATTCATAAAATTTTAAATTAAAGGATGTTCAAAGGCACACCTTCAAGGTAGACCTATTTACAAGGACTGTAATCGAATCGTCTGCTAGATCGATGGCTTTAATTAAGCAAATGTCTTACAGAAAGGGTAGGGTCAGATTTGGTTAGGGTGCACATGGCATCGGGTGGTACGGTTCGCACAAATATCTATATACCATTTACGCGCGTACATATATGGAAAGTGCGAAAACCGCTCTGATTCCGCAATGCTTCTGGAATAGCCAGCTTACGCGCAACTCCGCTACCCGATATCGGAAACGTTCTGCCGGCTAGACTTTCGACGGAGTATAATCCCCGCGGGAGCGTCGGGCAGTGCTTTGCGAAATGAATTACTTATCAACTGGATATCGGAAACCCTCGAGGATAAAGCTCCCGACTAGACACGAGCTTTAAAATCCTCAGTACGATATACATATAAGCACAATAGAAAAGTCATTGACCTTTTTAATGACTCTACCGCACCGAGTAAAAGAAACAAGGCAACAGTTACAAACTTAAAAAACGACACCGACAATGAAACCTAAGTTAACAGCGGAAAAATTGTCCAGCAAAAATTACACTAGAAAAGCCAGTCCGAGTATTGCCTCCTGCCTATAAAATCGATTCTGACGTACCAAATTATGGAAGCCATCAGAAGCACGCCAGCTCGTATACTAGCGAGCAATAATCAAATGAAAACGCCAACTGCAATTACTATGTTTGGCCTGAATAACATTGTATACAGGATTGCACAATTGAAGCGTACTACTCAAATTTGACAATTATGAGAACTTTAAGCACTCACCATTTAACAACATTGACATTGACAGTGAGGTGTTTTGCAATGTCCATTCGAACTACAATGGACGCTGCATTGTACGACTAGCAAACTTATATCTGCTGTGTCAATAATCTTATAAAAATTACACAGGACTGTCTATCAAACATTATCAAACGATACTCAACGATATACCATGAAATATTCCTGGTCCCACTACCCAATTGAAGAGCTCTGTATATGTATATAGAGGAGCAAAAGCTCATGGTATATAACCGGTAATAGCACAACCGCCCGGTTTCCCACGAGCAGCCAGTAGAGAGAGGGTATAATCCGCTTAGATCGTCTGACACGCACGCCGCGCCACGCACAACATCTCTCTTATTGGATACATAGTGTGCATGAAGATGTATAGTATATACGTGCGTAGGCCACGCATCGAGACAAACCCCCGGCTATGGGAGTAGAGCGAGCGAGTATGTACAGGCCACTAGTGACACTGACACTACTAACAGTAACAACCAACCACCCTTCCGCAAAACCGAAACTCAAATACTAGACGCAACTGTAATAAATACGAATAACGCGATGGTAGAAGCACAAGAGTGCGTTGCGGGCAGTGACGCGCAATATCACGCGTGCCAGAATCTGAATGTAGTTATTAACGTCCCTCAATATCCTGAATTTGGTGTAACACAATCCTTATGCGGTCGAAAGTGAATGCTGTTGTTTGTACCGCTGCCTAGAGCATTTCACATAGTTAAATCCCGAATATTAATCGGCGATGTTCCGTCATTGTAGTACACATGTTTTTCACAACGCGAACGTTAGGAATGTTTTAATATTTCGCCAGCTGGTGTTGCTGTTACCAATCCACGCACAGCTAGTTGCTTCAGTTTGGCGCTGCGGATCTGATACTCTTAATAAGGAGAGAAACTAAAGACGCTGTCTCAGTTCTTAGCTGCGAAGACGTATTATTATGTTGTGTCACGAGCGGGAGATGGTCCAAAATCGCTTGCCGATAGATCGGCGCGAGGGTATCGGCTCCTACGTCGATTGTCACGTCTTTACGCGGCACGTCGCGCGCGGAATAACAAAAGCCGAAGGGATGAGAGTCGAGAAGGTACGCCGAGCATTTTATTACCGACATGGAATAGATATCGTGATGCGGAGAAGAAGAACCTGAGGTTCCCGGCGCGTGACTGTCGTACGGAAGACAAAATGGAAGCGGTAAGAATGAAAGAGGTATGTATATACAAAAGAAATAAATAGGTACACACATGTAGACGGACTCGCGCATACGTCCTTCCTGTCGCTCGTATCTCATTCGTCCCGTGTGAATGTAGCCTAAAACTTCACGCTTCGCTGTGTCCCATATTACGTCCTGTCTCTATCTCTCTCTCTCTCTCTGTTAGCCTAGACCGGTATATTGACTCTGATGTCTCAATTATGAGCAGCTGTCTTCCAGTGCCACCCTATCCCAACCTTCGGACACTACTATTATCATTTTTTCTCCTCCCCTCCAACTTGCTGAAGTTCGAGCGAACAACTTCGAGGTGCGAGCCGGAAAACAATGGCGTGACCGGCACATCGTCCACACAAACCCCCGTCGAGCAGTAGCAAACTAGTGGCGGTAACGGTTCTGTTCGCGGCGCATAATATCCATGTTTTACATTGACTGCCGATCGGCGTGGTTCACTCGTGCGGCGCGGCGCCATGGCGGCATTCACTCACCTGGAAAAACAAGCAGCCACTTTGAATTGCCATGATTCATCGAGGCCTTTTATCGTCTCTACAAATTGTTTTTCTCTTTAACTGGAACCCGTCACGAAATTTCCAAGTAGTAACATTAGCATAGTGATATCGTATAAACCACGAATAATATTTGAGTCTTTGACCGATGTGGAAATAGAGCGAGTAAAATGTTTGTGCCGTATAAGACGTTCTAAAAATCACTAAAGAAATTGATCATATCTCGAAATCTGAAGCCGCGCCAAAACTTTGATTTCCCCAGTTGAAAGCAGTTTGCGTAATCCGCAAAGGGTGCGTGAGAACCCGTGGAACGGGGCATCGTGCGTGCGCTGACGCCTTCCGCGTGTGTGCCCAGAGAATTTGCATACTTATAACTGTTTATAATGTATAATTGACTGAAAGCCACGAGTAACGGCTCGAGCGAGACTTCCAATTCGCCACGCCAAAGCCTCACGAGCAACCAAATCAGATTAACGGCTTTGCATTTCGGTTAGCGACCTCTCAGCCTTCACCATTACCCTCCTTCTTTCATTGACAAAGTAGCAGGATTTAACTTTGACGACCCTGCACGCACCAATTGAAATGTAACACTCAGGCATAAACGACTTCTTAAACTTGGCTATGGCTCGAGAAAGTCTTGAAGTTCTTTTGCGTAGGCGAGACAAAACATTGAACGATACTTGATCCTTGCTGTGGCAGGATACAGAGACGAAAGTAACATTAAGCCCGTAGACAGTAAAAATCGATTCCGTTTTACGCCTACGCGTCCGATCTGAAAGCATCTGTGATATTATGCTTATCCTATTTTTCGATCGACACTAATAAATAGTATTATATCTAGTATCTGTGAGACAAAGCATACATATATCTAAACTATCTGGGCACATATAAGAGCTGGTTGACAGGGTCTCTTGTGTATAATTATAACGCGTCACGATTTAGAAGCGCGGACGAGATCTCGTGTTAAACGAGTAACGAGCGTGTCTGTGGCCATAATCCAACCGGTATAACATAGTCTGATTAGAATGTCTTGAGGCGTTAACACCAGTGTCTATATGTATGGAAGAAAGTCGTACAGATTGTCGGTGAGAACTGAGCGTGGATTATGACTGAAGATAAGGCGCTCGACGATTCGCAGTGCTCGCTGGGTGATCATGGAATATAGGTCCCTTAGCTATATATGTATTATATATGTAGGTATGGAGGGGTCGTTGGCGTTTAATCAAAGGGAATAAAAGCCCTAATAAAAGGAACTGCTGCAGTTCATTCTCCCTCTGCAAATGATATCTCAAGAAGAGGCTACTAACCCTGCTGAAAATACCGAGCTCGCCCATCGCCCTTTGCAAAGTGGAACATTAAAGGGAGCAAGGTGTAAAAAAGTAAGATGTAAAACGTACCGTGAACAATGTTCCCTTCCGCGCCATATTCTTTGGTATGCTGAGAAAAGGTCTAGTTAAAAAGAACCCAGAGGGGAAATACCGTGAGTCGAAATGGTCGAAATAGAGTCTGAGGAATCTGGAATGAAATTAGTAGGGTTGCCCAGTTCGTCTGATCGTTCAGACACGCGAGAGGGCGAATGAGAGTGAAATGATGATAAGAAGGGATGTACTGAAAATGTTTAAAGATTGAGATATTTTATTTATTTGAAAGATGGGATACTCTTGAAAAAATCCTTGTGACTGCGTTTTATCCACTGTGGCTAAAAAAATTACGAACGATGTACGCCGGACAAGCACGTCGCAAGCCATGCGTGAGATAACACGGTCAGACCAACCGACAACAAATGCGAGCCATTTACGAAATAACGCATCGATAAACCGTCCGACAAAACGAATGAAAAATCATCCCCCTTGAATTCGACCGTGGGTCGTCGGGTGGACATTATCTTTCTATAGGTGGAGGAAAGACTGACGCTCTACGAAAATCCTTCTACGTGCATACCTCTCGAAGCTTCGCTTCTTGAGGGATGGAGCAAAGGGAGCGAAGTGCTGGACAAGGGTGGCCTGGCATCCCTGGCAACTCTGGTCCACTTGGGAGCGTCTTGTGCACTCGGTGAAATCGCGAGGGAACACTTACCCTGATGGAAAAATTGGCCGACAACCAAATTGCGTGGCTCGTGTGGACCAAGGAGGATGAGCAGAATTCTACGTGGTAACAGGGGCGTGCCGTCGCGGCGCTGGGGGTGAGAGAGGACGCCGAGCAAAGAGAAGCTCGAATTGGTAGTAGATGGATCGGCGTCAAAGTGAGGGGTTGATGTATATGCATGGTGCACGTAGGTCAATGGGATGACCTGAATTACCATAAACACGCTAGATAGTAGACTAACTGCTCCCGCACCCTTGCGCACCAGCTTCACCCCCCTGATACACATACACAATCCTCGTGCTGAAAGGTGTGCCTACCTACCGGGGAACGGGTAACACATTCAATTCACGCAGGACTTGGCCAATGCTCGGGAAGATCACAGGGTAGCCTTCTCCTTGATGTCCGCTACGAGAACCACCCTTTATCATCCTTTGCTTCCACCGCCGTAGCCATTAGTCGAAGCGGCCTTGACGACCCCTTGCGCTTCGTCATCAGACCAAATTAACTCACGAGTCGACAAAAATGCACTGACGCGCAAAACCCAAACTTTATGATTTGTATTTTTCCCCAGGGACATCGAATGCCTTTTTTTATTACCTTTTTCAGATAGTTCTCTGGCCTCTTACAGAATAATCTGCCGAATCCCAGGACGTTCATTATCTCGCTTGAAAGGCCACTCGATAGGACTCCAAGCTAAGATACGGAAAGTCAGATAGGGGCGCCGCTAATTCCAAAGATACACAAACCAACAGTACTAAAGGAGCCACTTTGACAATACATGGTCCAGCTTCGATGCTCGACAACAATTTAGTATTTGAAGTGAAGTTTGTCAGCTACCCTATCTGACATTTTATACACTTCGGAATAGCCTTACATGTATACAGCATCCCTGTGAATTTCTCTAGATCCTCGTATCAAAGCTACCAAGCACTATATCAAACCCGAAAGAAATTTTCCTTAAATTCCAAAATCAATACGCAATAACCACATCGAGATAATTCTTACTAGTTAACTGTCTCTACGAATGCACCAATAACGACTAAATATAAGACCAACCCTTATACGTTTTCTTTTAACTACAATTCCACACGTACTTACATGCAATGAGGGTAGATCAAATTTTAAAGATCCATTCTGACCTCGACATCGCTCATCCTGTGTATTATCTCATGCAGAGGTCATTAAACATTAAAATCAGCGCAACGCGCTACGTCCCCCTTGTCATTTGCGCTTTTGTTAGGAGGAAAGATAGCCACTTTGTTATTCACATAGGAGATACCCAGGGTCGAGACGAGAAAGGGCGGAAGGTGAGAGACTGAGTATACGTATAGGGCGAATGTCAGAGAGACCAACAGACCAAGAGACCAAGAGAGCCAGGAACGTATAGGGGATGCTGCGGGTGCAGCACTCCGTTACTCATTCGCGAACGCGACGTATCGCTCAACCACGCGACCCTCGTCTATTCTCCGACGTCATGAATTTCCAACCCGAGCAAGCGACCCTGGCTGCGGACCAGTATAGTACTGTGTCGACGATAAAATCCAAGAGATAACGTCTCTTCGGTCGGTAAAGGCATTAACGGGGTGACGACATAAAACTGTTCGAGAGGACATCCTTCGTTCGAAAAATCAATGGCAAACCTCCTGACGGAATCGTTTGGATGGGAAATGGATTAGAGTAGGCAATGAAAACAGAGGAAAAAGTAAAGCCGAAAGAAAATCTTTTCGGAACGATCAGGGCTTTATTTTCCTTGTTGACTCAACGTGGGAAACTGGGAGGCTGAGTATAGGTTAGGTGTACTCTATATGTATAGGAGAATGTCGAGGCCATGCACGGTATTCCTGACTCCTCCAAGAGAGGCAATGGAATGTAATTTTAGGATGTACTTCGAGTACTCCTCGTCGGCGATGAACTTCTCGTTAGAGTCTTACCCTCTCGCTCTCTTCGTTTCTCTCTTGGTAGCATTGATGAAGGGACTAAATTAATTATAATTTCCTAATCAGGATATTATTTCGCAGGGATCGTTCGGTAACAGCTCTCTTCCTCATTAGCCGGATATTCAGTTGCTTCGTTAAATTTGGGCTGCAGTCAGTCATTAATTGATTCTTGCGCAAAGGAACAATTTTCAGGAACAAGAAGGAATGTATTGATAATAAGTATGCTTATGGGCAGATTAAAAATGTTAATAGAAATTCTATTAAAAAATTTATAAAATCAATTCTATAGAACTTTTTATCATGACACGGAAAGTGAACTCTTTGACTCGTAGACAGGTCAAACTAGCTTTTTATTCGTTAAAACATCGTGAAAGGTCGAGGGGTGGAAATGAGAGCCAAGAAGAGAGCAGGCGACTTGAAAGCAGGATGAAGTCATTATCCGCAAAATTATTTCAGAATTAAATCAGTGAATAAAGGCGTCGACTGCAAGCGTTGGCGAGAAAGAACAAGTTGGAAAGTTCTCGCGGGTTCTTGTAAGGTAAAGGAAGAAAAAAGAGAAAGAAGGGAAATAAGCGAAAGTGAGAATAAAGACGAGGGTGACTCTGCGTATAAAGTGTCTTCCTTGGAAGAGAGGATCGAGATGGCACGGCAATGGAGATCTGATATCTGCTAGAGAAGGCGGAGTCGCGGCCTGGAACTTTTAAAAGTTATTTAAATTAAATAGAGTGTAGGCGTTGGGACGCGGATAGGGGCTCAAGGATGAAAAAAGGATGAAGCCAGAGGAATACAGCTCGCTAAAGGAGATAAGGTTTGATTATGAGGCTAAAGGGATAGGTGCTGGTAAAATAAGGTAGAGGGATTGATATAGCGACAACACCCTGGATAAAATATACATCTTTTAAGTTGGGGAATTAAAAGGCACCCTTAATTCTCCTTTGAACCAAGGTGACGTCTCGTCCCATGCTAATCTATATATCTATATATCTGATACAAAGAAACTTCCCCGCTTCGAAAATTTACCGAGGGATCCTCCCCTAATACTCAAGACTATAAGATTTTCTCTAGCTACTATATATTTCCTCTAAGGGCAATTCTCCCCTGGGCTCGATAATAGCTCCTTTTATGTTTTTTACGAGCGCATCTCGTAGGGATGCGCAAGACCGCTCTTAATATTTCTCAAAATTTTCTTCGTTCGTATCCACTATAGCTCATCTACCTCCAGCAAGTATTACAAAGCAATCTCCTTGAATATTTTCAGAATCCAAAATCACCATGAAACTGTCCTAGAAATCCCTATGGAATCTTGGAACGACGCTCGGTGTAGCTTCGTGGCGCTGATTGTGAGTGTTTCAGATTGACGATGGATCGAGCAGCATGGGAATAAATAAACGGGCATTAAGTTGCCAATAAAATTGAAGCACGATGCATTGACGTAGTCAGTGAAGCCGCCCCGAGACCCTCCTAACGACGAGTATCCATAGAGCCCGAGGAATTCTAGTTGCAAGAAAGTTTCGTCAGCAATGGGAGGATGAGCGAAAGAGCGCGGAAGGTTCTCAAAGTTTCGGTATTGTTTTACGGTTTTAATACTCCCATTAATGCGAGTCTCTTCGGCTCTGGGAAAACCCGCTCTTAACGATAAGTGATTCCGTATGCGCCGTTGGACGGACGCTCGGCGTCGGCAGGCAGGTACTTTTCTGCTTGTTTAATTTTACCGGCTATAAAGTACAGAGCTAACGCGTTTCCATAGTCGCTTACGACTCTGGGGACGGTGAGCGTCGGGACGCTCGGCGACTAAAACGAAGTAGAGACTCACAAAGAACCGACGCAACGATGAGGAGTGGTATAGAGATGTAAAAAAATACCAGAAAAATAGAGGGAAACTGAAAAAAAAAGAGTGGCAGGGCCAGCAGGAACGTAATATGGCATCCGAGGGGTAGTAATGCAGGAACACGTAAAACACGCGTCGGACTAACATTTACACACAATCTTTGAGAAATACAAAGGGACCGCTTGAGTTATTTTTTGTTGACCAGCACTCGTTAGTCCACAGGGTTATTAAGACAATTAATAAAACGTCGGCACTGCTGTCGGCAGATGCCCCCCTTGATACTATCCCATTGGTCCTTTCCTTCTACATTATGCTGGCATCGAGTATTTCTTCAGAGAGCGCCTGCGCCTGGAACAATTAAAGATTGTATTACTAATTAACATCTGCCTCGCTCTTAAAGTCGTCTTTTTTCTTACGTCTGCCGATTCTTGTGTGACGTGCGTATCATATTATTAATATCCCTCTGATTGCGTGGCTGAAGAAATCTTATTTTCCAAGGGCTTCGCAGGAAATTAAATTCCTCATCATTTTCGCTAGAATAATTCGCAATTTTCCACAGCGAAATAATTTTTTTCATCAAATTCGCTTCGTTGCACGAAAATACAGTCTATTTCACGAAAGTCGAATCCGAGCACCTGATTTGTCGCAATTTTTTCCGAAAGGGGTTCCAATCTTAATCTGATCTTGCTTTAGGGATTGATTGCCAATAATGACGTGCCCCTGCTTTTAATTAAGAAACCAGACTCTTCTCGACAATGGGTCTCGAGCGTGGATCACTTTTTTTTCATGGGGTTGTCTATGTCTCGTCCCGTCACCAGGAGGCGTCCCGACGCGCGTGCCACGGTCAATAGTTTAACCGATGCTGGGTTATCGAAAGGGCAAGTGTGAATGGCGGGGGGAGACACCTCCCCCTCCTGTAATTTATGGGAGAAGTTTTGATATACTGCGCATTTAGGGCAGAACTTTAAAATATTAAAATACAACGGTGATACGATAGAGGCACAAACGCTTCGAAGATTTATCACACGCTGGCTCTGATATACCGAAGCGACACAAGGGGTGAACTACCCTCGCATCAACCATCCGCCAGACTACGTCGATGAATACATTGGCAGGTTTAAAAGTTCGCCATACTTCAAATACGACTTATACTGTATATACTGTATATCTGCCTAAACCTTTAAACCTACACCGAAATGATTCTTTAATTCTGAACCAATGAGTACCCTAATGCCTGGTTGACTGTGTATTTTTTAACGCCTACCAATATCGACAAGTACTCATCAAACCATTTTCAATGGTAATAAAAAATTTTTATTAAAAAAAAATCTCAATTTCCAAATAAAAATTATGTTTCATAAAAATCCACGTGTAGATAATCACAACGACTCTCTGTCGGATGTGACACGAGTATCGTTAGATCATAAAGCTGATTGATGGACGATATCGCGAGGAACGTAAAACGCCCCCGCGAACATATGGGCGCCCGTATGAAAACGAGCCAGGATTTTACGTGTCGTCAAAATTTCGCCATAGCGAAATATTACGCTATGATCTTCCAGCGGAAAATAAAATCATGAATCGCACGAACGTGAAACTAAACACCGAGCAGGGTTTGTCTTTATTACGATCGCCCTCGGTGCGAGACAATAATAAAAAAAAAAACTGATTCAACCGACGAAAGAAAAAAAAAGGAAAAAACGTTTATGAAAAGAGAAAGATAGAGAAAAAGCAAAAAAGGGAGAGACACAGAGGGTAGAAAGATTGAGAGAATTATCTCTGTCCCCCATTGGCAACCCTCGTATTCCAAAATCCTCCCTCTCTCTGGGGTACTGAACGACCCCGTCGTTGCGGAAAAGGCCTGGCATGTGCGACCGCATATGGCGCGTGGCTTCCTATTGTTAACGGCGCGGCTTACCTAACTGACTTTATGGTTGACCGTATTCGATGTGTCTACCATGTCAGACACGACATGTGTGCAAGGTGCCTTAACGATTCATTCATTGTTAATAACTATAATCAATGAATATAACGTTTATCGTGACTCTTTATACCGAACCAAAAAAAAACACCCCGCCTAATTGGTTCGCGTGTTGACACTTATTTCAGTTACAGTTTCCATTATAGACGCCGGCGATGCGGAACGTCAGAAATTTTTAAAGAAAATTACAGACGAGCAATTCGACCCGCTAACACGCGATATTACCGATAGCTGTGTATACCTTGACGAAACAAGGGCAGCAGAGCACGAAGCAAGTGAATAATTAGAAAGAAGAAGAGCAAAGAATCACTTGTAACGTATGAAGCTTAAAGGGCATCGCGAACTGTAAAAGGCGGGTTAAAAATTCTCAAGGGTGCTCGCAGGAGTGACGAAGAAAAATATACGAAGGGTCCGGTAATTCATAGCGGAGATGGCATAGCAATCAGCCATAAAGGGAAACTGGGACAGGACATTTAAATTATGCATTCCCCGGGAAGAGGTGAGAGGAATCGGCCCTGCATAACCAAAACGTACAAATCAATACCCGCCATCGCGGAACTCCCTTTCAAACTGTGAGTTCGCATCCGTTCAGCCGAGTTCACAGGGTGCCCGAGCGTGTTGCACCTACCGATTATTGACTGCATCTGCGAATATATAATATGTCTATATACATACACGTATACCGTAGATATAAATATATACAATATACTGTATGGACTCTATCCGCCGGTCCCCAAGCCTTTTCCGTCATTCAAACGGACATGACGTACTCTGTTTCCTATATCGACCTCCAACCTTCGACCTAACTTTCCACGACTATATCTTGACCTTTTCTACCTTCATCCCCCCCCCCCCCATTTCCCTATCTATCCGACAAGACTCACCCATTATTCTGCCTCGTTGCCTATCTATCCAACACCCATGCTAGTACTCTAATACTCTGCTAGTCTAACTCTACGGCTTACATAACTGACTAGCTGATTCTCTCGTCGTGTCCAACCCCGTCGTAACCCATAGCGACTGTATTTTAGTGGTTAATGTATTTAGCTTTTGGATAATCAAACAAACATTGTTTGGAGAGTTACGAAACGCGGCGGACTAAATGGAGTTAGGGACTGACGCTGAACTCGAACGCTCGCGAATGTCACGAGCCCGAGAACGGAAGTGTTTTGGCAGCCATCGTCAGTCTCTCCCGTTAAACGCATTCGACTAACTGCTCCTAAGCGAATGACACAGATTGGCTTACGCAGTCTGACAGCATGTGTTTCCTTGGTTTCATCAAATTACCCCCAACCCCACCGTAACTTACAGACAGACACTTGGAACATGAATCGTGGATGTGAAATTATTGAAAGGTGTAACAGTATTACCAAAAGTCATTGTCATAATTAAAATGTTAATTATCTAATAAATTCCACGATACGACAACTCGATATCACTATGAATTCTGATCAATTGCGTCATCTGTTATTCTGCTATATTTTTTATGCCCAATTATCATGCATTTTGAGTGGCGTCCGCTAGTAAACCTATCGGATACATAGTAGCGGAGCTTATTGTATAATTGATGGTGCGCAACCCGGCTGATGCCGGGTTATAACGACTGCACTACGGGAATAGCCGAATATGCGATGTTGCAATGGTGTAAAATTTTGTTGCATCGGGATGGCAGCCAGTTTCGCTCGGTCGGATGGTGTATATTAACGTGATGTGGTTATCGGTAAACGAATTATCGCGAATTAATATTAGTCGTCGTAAGCGAACAGATGGGCGGTCGATTTCATTAACGCTTTGTTCCGTCTCGTCAGATGTACTTGTGAATGACATCAGTCCGACGATAAACTCGAGTATACGGGTAAGAGGTATTCTTGAATTTTTGCAAAGCGAGGGAAGCGGGAACGACTAGATAATATTTGCATTATTCTTTCCTTTCATCCGTCTCGTACCCATTCATTCGTCCCAACCAGTTCACAATGCCAGCCCAGTGAGTTTCTTTTCCTAAGAAGTAGGTAATGTCGATAAGAACGCCGTTAAAAATCGATTACGAAATCCATTGTACAGGGTGTCCTTACATTGTCCTGCTAAGAGGGTAAACATAAAAAAGAAAATTTTTCAAAATTTCGGATTTTTTTCAGAATATACGAGTAATATATAATTTTGTATATACATTGTATATGATCCATACACGTTTTTAAATACACACATACATATAGGGTGCGGTTGACAATATCTCGTTAAATTTAACATCCTAACGACCAATAATGTATATTGGATTGGAATATAATTGAGATATCTATATGATTTACGCACGGAATATTTCACCGGGAAAAATGACGTTTTGATTTGAACCCACGACGTGAATTGGATTTGAAGTTTTCGTCTGACATCAGGACCGTGTTAGAAATGGGTTCAATGTGGGGCTACCGGTTACATCAGAAGATCTAAATGGAGACGTTTCAGAGTACGAGATCTGATTTACAATTGGCTTAAAGTTGGCAATAAGTTTACTGCAGTATGTATAATATATACCTTGCTGAATATACATATATATAACACACGTCCAATTGATCGGATGCCCAGCGTATATAGAGAAGCTTGTCGTAATTTCCCAGGCAAACTTACATCATATCAATAATTTACATGGGAATTCTGCACCAGTAAACAATATATAGCAACTTGCATTTTTCTAGGATCTATACTACCTTCGTGTATGCATACCAGGTACTTCGATCGTGGCTACTGTACTTCGAGCTTAACAGCTGACGTCATGTTGCTGTACGGATTTTCGAGGATAGTCCGAGGTCTCGAGTGTACGTTGCGTGTCACGTGCACGCGTCAGTCTCATTCCCACTACTGTAGTTGACAGGACACACGTGGAGCTTTCCCATGGATGTCAAGTCGTGTGTCCCGCCCGTCAGAGATGCGATCACGATTCAGTAGGTAGTTAGTCGATACAGACATCCGTATAGAAACTACGAGATTCCACGTTGTCAATGTTGAATTTAAATGCCACATGAGTGGAGGGTGGATTGTGTATGAAAAAAAAAGTGAAAAAAAACAAAGGATTAGAATTTCTACTTTAATCGTACCTATAGACGGCCTTAAGGCTCGGGGATAAAATAGTAGAGGAGAGCTTGATAAACGACGGTGCGTTTTGCGGAGGACCTAGAGTAACTACTAATCCCATGACAGAAAGGAAAGCTACGGATTGCTCTGCTAGAGAAAATACGTATCCGTGACCGAAGCTACTTGTCCCAGGGTGGTTTTTGACTCGTTGCCAAAAGTCAGGCTTGTTTCGTACTCCGTATAGATCCTGAGTAGTAGGATGTACGCGCACTCTGCACGCACTAGGATTACCGTTTGGTGGGTCTGAGACTACGTCAGGATTTATGATTGAAGCTCTAGCTATGCTCATGCTCGTGGAAGACGTGGAGTGAAACAAAAAAGGAGAGGGTGGAAGGGGCTGTAAAAAAGAAACATAGTAACGGGATAGAGACGAGCTCGTAAAATTTGGCATCTGGCATTGAACCTCTCTCTTTTTCTTTTCTCTCTGTCTCTTTTCTTCTCTCTCTCTCTCTCTCTCTCTCTCTCTCTCTCTCTCTCTCTCTCTCTGTCTCTTATGTACTCTTGCCTTTTCGTATTTCAGAGTTCTCTGCCACTGCAGCGCATCGTTCTGCTACGCTAGGCTCGGAATAGATTCATTCCTCGTTCACTTTACTGCCAGGAATCGGAGTTCCGCACTGTCTGACGTCAAGTGGTCCTAGACGAACGTCTTTATGGACTCTGAGGCTTTTTTTTTGTCGATCTCCTGCAAATGCTTCCTTGCGTATATGTGCATCCTGATCCTATGACTCGCCTTTGCAATTTCTCTCTCTGTGCCTTTTCTTACCTTGGAAAGTACGTGCTGTCGAGCGAATCTACATTTTTCTACATGTTTACAGATTTCTTTTATCTCGGTTCATGCCTTTCACGTACTTCACCTTTAAACTCTTTTTCCATACGTTATGAGAACTTGGGTATGTACCAGGACTTGTTTTATTAGTTTTCTATAAAATTACATAAAGTTCATAGATAACTGTATACCAGTCACGAAATTTCAAATAGACAAGGTTAACTCATTCGTGATCCGTGAGCTAAATCTTTGATCCATAGATCCTCGATCGTCAACCTTTATAGGTACTATAGATAACCATAGCCATTTAAGCGATATCCAATCGAAATGTAATCCGAAAGTGACCACAATTATTACATTGCTTTTCGAGTTATATACATGTATGTGTGTATATATAGGTATAAAAACGGTGAATTTCACGAACCATCTTGTAAGAAATTCTTGATCGTTCGATCCGACCAATAGTAGCGAACCTCGCCTGGAGGAAGGTAAGTCGGTGCCTAGAAAGGGAATTTCCGTGATCCTGTAAAATTGAACGTCGCGGCGACGATAGTAACGACGGCAATTACGTCCTGACTCTCTGAGTTATCAATATGTCATATGAACCGAAGTTAGTTGAACCATTGAATCGCGAAAGGCATGGGGCAGAAGGATCCGAGAAATTACAAGTTCCATTAATAACGTTGGATCCGTGGAACTCTAACCGAACAGGGAACGCGAAACGTGGTCGTATATTCTATATCTATATAATACGTACTGTACGCGCAGTGGAGAGAAGAGCATGTATAGCCACATATACAATATAGATATAACGGATACCCTATATTTACTATAGGGAAGTTGACTGTTTGCTAGGAGAATGAGAAAACGAAGTGACGGGCGCTTATAATTTTTTATTTTTATTATCTTTTTTTTCCCCTGGCATACCTATATTAGATGTCCCAAGCTCGTAGAATTCGCTCCGTAAAATTTCACGGCTGTTGTAAACTCGATAAATAGGAGGGTTTGTAGGTGCTCGATTCGCGGTTACACTCTATAGAAGAAGGTCGTAACGCGTCCTGACCGCATGATCGGCAAAATTGTTAAAAGGAACCAAGTGGAAACTTAACTGGTTACCTTCTCTTGGCAATGCAAGAAAATGTGATTTTCTTGGAAAATCTATTTCAGGAATATAGGTTTACACGTTTCGATCGTCCAATCCGAATGACTGTATCGATCCAGTCCTAAGAGAAACATTCTCATGCTTACAGATACAGTCTCCATACCATATACATATATGTATACATGTATGTACATACCGTAATCTCAAAAGTTACCTTGCTGAAGTCATATAACTTTCATCAACGTTAACCTTTGCCATTAGCATCAGGTTCAATCTCTGAAGTATTCTTAACGTCTGTCGACCTTTCGCCCACGTTTCAGGGCAACCCTCGAAAGGTTAGATGAAAATAAGTGAAAAGTCCATGTAAAAAAAAAACGAAAGACCATTACCCTGATGATGGTTGGGCAATGCTCATGAAAAAAGGAGTAATGGGAGAATCCCCCTTCCTTAACATAAGTCGGCGTCCCATGATACCTTGCGGCTGCCGTGCTGATGGTAGCGAAAAAGTGGTAAGCGGAGAAGCCATTGTGAACGCACCTTAACGCCCGAGTAACGTCGTTCCTTCGAGAGAGAGAGAGAGAGAAAGAGAGCAGTGTATACAACCAAGTACAAAAAGTTATAAGAGGAAATGCTGGCCTCAAGAGTGGCTGTGCTGGCTAGTGCCGATGTATGTAACCCGGGCACGGCTTCCGGGGAAATGGTCCGTGAGGTTTCCCCATATCCCTCGCCACCTCACGAAGCTCACAGTCCGTACCTGCTACCTCATACCTCATACGACCCCATACTACAAACTACTGATACGTAGAAAGCGGCAGCGACCGAGTGTGTACTTAATGTAACTATCTAATACGTGTAACGCTGGAGGCAGCAAGAGTCAAAAGTCCGCAGCCAAGAAGGGGTGGTTGAGCTACGAAGGAGGTTGTGGCGTTGTGGGAATATCAGGGAGCACGACGTGCATCCTCATCCCCAATACCACGAGGAGTATAAGGGTGATACTTTGATATATATACATATATATATATATACACACGCATACACACACAGCTATCGCACCACACCCATCCTGATATTTCTACGCTCTAGCTTACCTACGTGACTACGTGCACGTATCTGTCCATGTATCTGCCGCATTCTGATCTCATTGCCAACCGAGAGAAGAAAACTTAAGTGGATGTCGCCAGTATTCGGATCCACTGTCCCCTGGTGCACTCAACCACGACTATTAAGAGTCCTCATCCTCAACCGTTGCGTCTTCTTGATCTTTCCACTCTACCTGGACCACTTCTTTGGCTGCCCTTATATTTCTTTTGACCCACGCTAGTTCTCTTAATCTACGCACCTTCCTCTTGTTGTTTCGAGACGCGTGGTAAACTGTTATTTTAACGCGGAGAGGGAAATCGTGAGGGATGCTGCTGTACAAAGGACTAGGGATGTTATCTTGGACACGTTCAAGAACATCGACCCCTACCGTAAACCACTGAGAGTATCCGATCGGAGCAGGAACTTGTGAAATTCTCGCGATCGCGAGAATAATGGGCTGCCACCGTTTCATGGAAGAATATCCTTGGGTAGGTCGGCTCGGAGACTAGGCGAGGCGGTTTGGGACGTTATTAAATCACAGGGGTTCAAGATAAGGGGGTTCGGTTGGATGGCGAAGGCGGCGACGGTAATACTATGGTGGTTGGTTCGCGCTGCATGGTTATAAATCGTTTCAGTCATATCCGTAACTATTCCGATTTTCCGCTTGCCGTGGTTTTACCTCGAAACTTCGGGCGTCGCGACGCCCTCGTGCATACGAGCTCCCTCCACCTGCTCTGTCTATGTACTATGCATTTCGTATAGATATATGTATATGTGTGGTATACGTACTATTTATATATATATATATATATATGTCATTCGTTTATTTACTCTAAACGTATGCATGTAGCGCTACCCTGAAATCTCTCGAAATGCTCCAGAAGTGTCTGGATCAGCACGCGTCCATGAACCTGAGTCGCGTCCCTAGATAGTACATATTCACTCAACAAGATCTGACCGAGCGCGCAAATGCACATTCGAACTCTGCCACGGCTGAAAATACCTTCATATTTTACGGGGCTATTCAATCGGGGCACGAGAATTGCGCATCGACGGGCACGTATGTACCTAACCTGCCCACATCAAGGTACATATGTACGTAGCCAGAGTACTGCCTGTTTCCTGTGACTTTTCTGTCTCTTCGAAATACTTGATAAAGCGAACATCCTACGAGAGACGCCGACACGAGAATTTCTCGACGAAATAGAATAAAATTCAATACAAGCATTACTTGATATAGATGAATTTAGCTGATATTTAAATATTACTGAAAGAAGCGCCTCTAACGACTTCGATAATGCAACGATAATGATATTATTGGAAATATGAAAATTTTCGAACGCGGTACAATATCCCGTTATCGATGTGTTATCGTGACAATTCACTCGCTATCCGGTGTGGACTTGCGGTATCATGGGAGAGTCCGGGAATACGTGCGAGATTGGCTTGGGAATCCTAAGAGAGAGAAATAATTTCTCTCTGTCTCTTGGATTCTGATACTATCCAGTATCACGTCCTCTTTTATCTCTCTCCACTCGTTTTATATCCCACGACTGTATAGACGAGTTCCTGAACGAAACGCAGTACCGTGGTATTTAATTAAAAACGTGCTTTTTCATAGCTTAAGACGCCTCTTCATCGATCACCAGGAAATCGTGTATATTCGTTACCAAATCAAAGAAAATGGAATAACGTATCAAATTCAGAACGCAAGTTATACCTGTATCTACGCTATGGGACATGTAATTTAAACTTGAACGTTATCCAAATCATACTCGTAGTCGCAAGTGACACGTCAACGGGTCGACGTAAATTCAATCGCCGTTTTAAATCGAAGATGCTAAAGTAATGCAAATCCCGATAAACTTTTACCTTAGTGTCGTAACGAAGTAGGAGTGTATAATGGCAGCTTGAAAGTATGTTTACAAGTATAAAAAGTAAGCGAAAAAAATATATAAATAACAAGAAAGATGAGAAAAGGAAAAAAGCACAATTTTTAGGTTAGAATACAAGTGAGAATAGTCGAGGTACCGCCAACAGTCTGAGTAGTCGTGTTCGACGGATTCCAGCTAGTTTACCAGAACGAGAGACGGTTTTTGCCAAAGTGGGAGATCCGAGTAAAACAGGAAGAGACCGAAGAGCCTAAAGAAAGAGGGTAAGCCAGCCTATACTTCCATAAGAGAAAAATGAAAAGGCAACGCTGCGTAAACTGCAGCAGCCATCTTGCATCGATTCGATCGCTCGCGCGTGCAGCTCTCTCGCTGCATATGTTCACTTATGTCGCTCTTGCGGCGTTTCATGGTACTTCGCATTCTCTCTCGCACTTTTTCTCTCCCTCTCTCTCTTTCTGATTTTCTTCACCGCTACCATCGCCCATTGTATTCAGTTTCGACACGCTCTTGCCACTTAAAAATTCTCTCCCTGTTAGGTACAGTGGTTTCTCGCTGTGTATAGTACAGCTCTGGCTATTATCATAGAATATACTCGGTCCAGTTAGTTCGCATCAGATGAAATCGATCCCGCGCTCGTTTCTGGGTGCTCGTTTGCTGGATATTACATACGTACCTGTATGCTACATACGATCTTGTATCAACAGCGGCGACTTAATGCCTGATTCAATGGCTTTGAAAAGGTTTGAGTTTCCAGTAGGTAGCAGCAGAGACGCTTTGACTGTACATTATATTCATGCTATGGTATATCTTTACGCTTTTTGGGAAATGCATTAAAATTGTGAAGCATACTGACCAGTGAGAATGCAACGTTTAATACTTGGCTCTGCATAAAATATTCAATGTGTCGGGAGGATTGGGTGGTGACTGAATAAATAGAACTGGAGTAAAAGGGTGGAACGGTAGGGATGTTTAATCGGCATTAATTCCTGCATCGTAGCACTTCACCAAATGCCAGAACGCGAGCACAGTTGAAATTCTCTTGCAGTTATATTTATATCCGTAGGTCTATATATGTACATATATAAATATGTATAGTATACACACCGGCTCAGTCTAATACAACCGTGAACCATTCGATATGCGAACCTTGATTTTATTCGAGAGAATTTCACGCAGAGCTCGATGAATAAATTTCAAATTTTCTTCCTTTCGTTTTTCGATTATTCCTCTTTTTTTCTGCACATTTATCGATCGTTCTGCAACGTTGTCGTTTTGCCAAAGTAAGTAAGTCGGTATACATTTTGACCAGGACTTTTAGATCTGCAAGGAGCGACGTACCCTACAATATACATATTTAGTAAGGAGTAACGTCTCGCGTAAAGTATCAGACGGTGCAGCACACACAGGCTGTAAAGTTCGATTTACAGCCGATCCGGTTGACAGCGAAGGGGAGTCGAGTGAAACTGGAAAACTGTTACAGTAAAAATAGAACTGACGTACAGGTGGTCTGCAGTAAAATCATCAGAATTTTATTTATCTGTTACACGAGGGAAATTACCTCGTTTATGGGAAGCAACGTTTTTTCTCTAGTCGACATTCACTTTAAATTACAAACGAGCATCCCTGATAGGACGTGGTTTCATACATGGTCGTAACTCGATCGTTTATTTCAAAGCTATCTAGATTTTATTTATCCAAGGTCCACTTAAAAATTAACGCGCTTATGTACATATACCGTTATACAATACTCCGGCATGAGTTCGTTAACCCCAAAGCAGCATTGCATAATTATCATAAAGGGCTGTTGCTAAGTAGATACGCCGAGTTCGGGAGGGATCTCAAAGCGTCTACCCGTTAAGCTGATCGCATTTAAATCGAGAGAATTTCCCGCCGCGTATGCAGACCTCAGGTAGACGACGGCGTTCTAGTCTGCGCCTCCTGGGGGAAATCACATGCCTCCTAGTTTTATGAGCGCTCCCAGTCCGCCTCCTGCCACCCCTGGGAGAGGGTCTCTCCCTATCTCAACATAACCGTGCCCAGTTCCTACTGTCCCTCCCAGCTGCTTTTCTTCTTTCTCTGGACGTTCCTGAGATCCCACCGTATCCCAAGAGGAGACGAAAACGTAGCGTAACTCTGTTTTCCCGTATCTTTGTCTTCGAAGATTATAGCGGCGATATGCTTCGATGTTTAAAGCGATCACAGGTCGGACTTTTTACGTTGTGATCCTCGTAAAACCCTATAGAAAAGTATAGGACCATCCTTAGCCATGATACACGTGGAGCTTTAGAAACCGTGGCTTGAACCGTACTTTGCTTGGCTTTGACTTTGGGATTATTCAGGATCTCCAAAAGCTCTATTGGATAGAGGGGTTACAATCTTTTTGAAAATACTCCTTAAGTATCCATTTCGTTGACTTATATATTCTAGTGTGTAGATATCACTTTCCATGAGTGGTTTATATGTATACGTCCAATATATTTTCCCATACCTGGTCCAGGAGTCGTGAATTTTTTTTAAGTTCCAGATAGATCGGTTATCTGAAAATTCTTGAAGTTTCCAAAGTTCGTTCTTCGGGCAGCGAATGAAGTGTAAGATAAGGTACCGGCAGGCATTGGTATCGTATCAGCAATGGTACAGATAGGTGCACCTACTTCGGCTTCTACCAAGCGTAGAGATCGACGGCTGGAATATTGATTGACTCTCGTACTCTGAATTTCAGGTTCCGGTTCAGACTACGATTCAGTCGATTCTGTATGTTAGTCACACCCACCTTCATCCTCCTCTTACGTACCCATTCCCATCTCGCAGCTATTCCTTTGCTATTATCACCCTGGCTGCTGGAAACTCTCCCTTCAGGGTTGCCCGTGCATATTTACGCTACACGTCTCGGTTTCGAAAATACCCGGTGAAAGTCGGAGGGAGAAATGGATGAGTGGAGAGAAGGAAAAAAAAAGAAGAAATGAAGAGGGAGAGAAGTTAGATGGCATATAGATACGATGGCGGCTAGAGAGAATCAAGGGTGCTTCCTAGCGAATAAAACCGAAGAACCCTTCCCCCATTTCCATGCGTATACCTTTAGGGCACAAACACAACCAGCAAACCAATTTACAAAATCTTCGTCAGTTTATCGAATCACGCGCGTCGTGGCTGTCTTACATAAGATACTGCTGGATATATTCACCCTTCTTTCTGAAGATCTCTTTGGATCGAGGGGGAGGAGGGGGAGATCTGTGTGTGCACGGGATTTAGCGAAAATAAACTATGCTCCCTGTGGTACGGGACCCACCTAAGGGGTTGGTCTAGAGATACTTTACGAGTCTACTTCTTGTTATCGTACGCGCACAGCATGGCGTGGCCGACACTTGCACTTCTAGGGTTACACGTGGAATATGTTCCCTTTTACTACTTTCTTTCAATAAGACTTCACCGTGTCCTTTCCTCATATTTTTATTATATATTGCGTCTTTTTTTAACCTCCTGCGACTTTCTGATTCTTTCTCTGTACGTTAGGTATGCTGCTGGTACATGACGATATTGAAACGTCTGACAAGTAAGGTCGGAATATTTCATGGTAGACATTTTAAATTCAATTCCAGGTACTTTGACTACTGAAATGATAATTTTTTTCTCTGTAAATTACTTTTTTTTTCTTTCATTTTCCTTATTTTTCTGATTATAAAATCCTCTTGGTATTACTGCCCTCAGTGATAGCAGCACTATAATTTATCGGTGTTGTAATTATATCGAATGGAACTATAGTAAAGTCGTATATCTATATGCTATATTATTTAAATTATATAGAGCATACGTAAGTATCAAGAAAAAGAGTTGAAAGCTTGTTATCGACGTTAAAGAATTGCAATAATTGGAAATATGAAAATAGTCCGAAAAAAAGAGTAAATAGTTTCATTGAACTAAAGTACGAGGTAACTAGGACTAAAGAAAAGTTGGCTCTAAAATTGCTGTGAATTAAGGGAAGTTAAAAAGAGCGGAAGAGCAACCCCTTCATATCTTTCCATTTTCTCATTCTTCCCCTTCCACTTTTTTTTCTTTCTTCTATTCGGGTACATACCTACATAGATGGGTTTAGGGGGGGGGGGGGTGGTCACGAACGAAGCAGGAACGGTTGACGTGCCTCGAATCGCTTATGATATTGTCTCTCACCCGAATACCCCCTCGCTACTTCTCTGTGAGATTATCTTATAAACCGAGTTTTTTTTTTTTTCATCGAATAATCAATGTCGCTTGCAGCTAGCCCCCGGCGAACCGTTCACCTGACTGGCATTCCTGAACACCACATTTCGCAACCCCAGTTCTATACTGCTATGCTACTCGTTCCATCCTACTTTCTCCTTTTCATCCCTTATCTTCCTACCCGTCTAAACCGACCCCGAAAGAATCTCTATTATTAAGTATCGACCCTTGCATACTCTCTGATGATCATCAAAAAATGATCCTTCGAAGGATAACAAACTCAAAGAGAAAAACTTTGTCTCTTGACACTCATGACATAATACCATATTATTACAAATTGCGACATATGATATTTCTATACCATATAGGTATATTCAATAGTCTGACTAATGCGAGCTTGCAGAACGAGCTTAAGGCTGTCATTTCAAAACAGCTGTTCCCCACAAAGCAGTAAGTATCCTTGCTTCCGATCTTTTTGACTAATCGTAAGTCAAACGATCATCCAAACTTCTTTACGATGCGTTAATTAGGACGCAGGTTAAAGTCCCCATCAGTTTTCAGTTAAATTCTCAAAGCCCGCGCTAAACTAAACAACAGACCCGCTGCTTGGTGTCCTTACGGGAATGAAGATTTTACTACAGTTTCATGCATTTCTGAAAGCGCCATCGTAATGCTTACTACTGTATACGTATACCTCCTATACCCAGCGACTGTAGTCATTTCGGCTCGGAGTATTATGAGATCGAGGATGGGATCCTTTCCCCTTGGCTATTAAACGTGCGATGCTTATTCCGTAGCGCCATCTCGCAACCTTACACTCTTCGAAGCTCCTATAACTCCTCGTATCTGGAGCAAGAGGCGTTAGCCGTGTGGGATGGTGCATACTTGATGAGTAACCACCAACTTTGCACTCCTGCACAATATCGCCGAGGAATTAACCCACCCCTTGACAGTCGCCCCAGCCCCAGGGCGCGCACCGAGTCACGGGCACAAAGTGTCCCGGTAAAAGATTTAACTTCCATTAGAGAGTATAAAGTGTGAGGAACGTCGCGGTGTTTAATGGATCCTCTTCAGTGGAGCTTGGACGTTTCCAAAATGGCCACGCGACTGCGGCAGCACCGTCGCTCCTTCCTCGTTTTCTGTGTCACAAAAAAAAAGGCACCAGCATTCCTGACCCACAGAAACGGAGAATGGAGTCATGGTAAACTGGACAAAATCGTGGCTATCCTTCCGTCTTGAAATTACCATGCAAAATTTGCCGCTCGTATAAGGGTGGATGCCCTTTGATGGCGACTTGTGACAGGACCTCCCCTTACCTACCGCTATACCGTTACGTACGAAGGGTAGAAAAGACGAAGGTTCCTTTGGCCAAGCAATTTTCTCGCTACAGGCTCTTCTTTTATAGATCGCTCAACCTCGCCCTCTAAGGGATGACATGCTGCGTTACCATGTTACTTCCCCCTATAGAATATGTATATTAGTGTGCGTTTCGGGAAAGGCACGTAAACAATATCCGCGCTTGACTGGGACCTGGGGCTTGGAGGTTGGGGGCCACCCTGCTCGAAGGGAAGGTGCACGAGGACGGAGGTTGTAAGGTCGGAAGTGTGTATGTCGAGCACGTACGGGTTTGATGTTCCCAATATGGCGGACTAGATGTACACCTATACAATATACATATATGCACGAATACACGGACCGACCCTTGCAAATACATATTTTACCACCCCCTTTACAAAAAAAGCCGAACTAAGTGATATCACTTTGGTGACACGTACAGTTTCGCATTCGCGATTTTTTTCGCCCGTATAACAACCCTTGAGAAATCCTATCTATCGAGATGCTGATATCGTAATAAGGGATAATTTTTTTTTTTCTTTATTTTTAACGACTTTCTTACTGGCCAGTATCCTTGTAGAATTGATATCCCTCATCGATTTCCAAAGCAATTTTCTTCCCTGTCGACGACCAAACAACCTAACCGGGTAGCTTTGTTATGTTTAAACTGCATTAAACGAAAGTTCTTTGAGGTGTAACGCGATCCCGTCATACCCTCGGCCTGTTGCCTGCGAGATAGGAAACATCCTCTATGGGTAAAGCGTTGTCGCCTATTCGAACACGAATTGGTATCCACCGGGACGTATACAAACATGCGGACCACTTTGCATTACACGCGCAGTAATAAGCTTCATTTGCATTCCGCGCGCTATGGCGAAACCCTGGCGAATGCCAAGAGTTGCAGGAGAATAAAAATTCGGAAAATAATTTCTGATGCATGTGTCACGGGAAAGGAGGGAAAAAGAGATCATGCTCTTCTATCCTGATACCCCGAAAATTCTCTCATAGCGACTAAGCTTTTCGCGACAATGATTCAGGACGGGATCGTCTTCGTCGTTTATAAATAAAACTGCAAGCTTAAAACGATCTTAAGGCTTCAGCCTGGTGCAACAAGATAGCGCCGATGTAAAAATCACGGCTTTCTATGGAATTTACCTCCCAAGGCACGACCGTAGCCTCATTCGGTACCCGTGAACGTTGAAACGTTGAAAACGGATCATGGGAATAAATGAGGTTTGGCGTCTTCCAGCTGTTCCTGGGATACGAGCATCGAGACGCGAGCGTCTTAATCCTTTCGCGAATAACGAAGGAAAAGAAGTACAAGGATGAGAGATAGAAAAATGCTGAGAGAAATATGGAGATTTTAAATGGATCTGTATGAGCATTATGAATTATCTACAAAAGCCCAGGAAACCGCTTTCAGAGTCCGCCGAGAGGATTCGCGTTTGTCTGGTGGGAAAACCGTAAAGTTGAGCTTCCACGAACTTACTTTAGATATTTGCCCTGTGGTATATTGCACGCGGATCCAATCGAGCTGGTAACTTTAATTAATCCCGGGAGAGGCAGAATAGGTAAAATCATTCATGAGTCCATCATGCTCTCCGTGATATGCGATGCAATTTTTGTTGAGCTACATTTTTATACCACATATTATCCAAGTGAATGAATCAAAAAATAATTTTAAAAAAAGCGTACCAGCCGAGGTTTACGTATCTATTAATAACCATTGGCAAATTTTTCTATATAAAAGCAAAGCAACGAATCAGTACGAGTAGTTGCTTCTTTTCTGAAAAAAAGTGACTTCTCGTCGAACCATAAAAAAAGAAATCAACATGAAATAAATTCGAAGGTAGCGTAGAATAAGAAGTGGCCAATTTTATAGGAGCACCAAAAAACGTCAGCACCGAGGGCAACTTTGCATTTTATATTTTTCAATTTATCCGAAGTTATCACTTGACGAGAAACGAGAGCTTAGACTCTCGCAATAAGACCTTTTCCAAGGGTGAGTTTGTTAGCAAGTTTTATAGACAATCAGTCGACTCGTTAGCCGGTAACTGGAAAGAGAACCCCACCCTTACTCTAACGTTCCACCACGTTATTACCATTTGCTACCCCCCGTCGACCTATTCCACCCTCTGGTGCACGTCCTCTCACAGACTTCGTCGGATCTTCGCACGGGGTTAGTAAGCGCACGATGCTATGCTAATGCGACATTAGCATAGCCCAGAAACTATGCGGCAAAGAAGCGCAACGTAAAAATTCCATCACGAGCCTTGGCATTTTGGTCAGATTGGAAAATGATGCTTGATGGAATAAAGAAAGTAACTTTAGAGATCGAACGACTTCGGAAGAGAATCGTATAATCAAGCCATCATACTTTTTCAGAAAAAAGAATTATGGAACTTTCACCCTCGTTCAATAGATATCGGGTGACCAGAAAATAAAATATTTTCAATATCATCTATCTGCAAACTTTCTCCTTCTTGCATTGTACATACATACGGTATATAATACAGAGCAAGAAGTCTTTTTCTATACTACTGGAATTCTATTCGAATCTCATTGTCAGGTATGGTATTTATTTCTTTTTATTTTTTAATACACAATATTGCTTTTTCACATTCTCTCTAGTAGTCGCCATCGCAGTTCTATCGTAAATCGGTATTGTGTTGAGAGAATTAATGGAAGAAGAACTCGATAATATCTACGTTGACAGAGTGAAAGTGAAAACAAAAAGTAGGTAAGAAAAGGCAAAGTAGAATTTCATAAAATGAAAAACCAACTTGAATTTGCGTGACTCTGAGTCTACAAAACGATTCAGGTGTATTACGATACCGGCGGTTCGATGACGCCAAATGAAATTGCGTCTACGGCGTCTTCGCGCTTCGAAAAAAAAAGAAACTCAAGCCAGACCTCCACGTAGATACCTATTCATTCGTTTATAAGGTGCGACGAGGTAAGAATGAGAGATACCGAAAATAGGTACCTATATCTGAGAGAGAGAGGGAAGGTTAGGGGAATAATATTCATGGCAAATGGATACAAACGAGGTGATTGTCTAGAACCAATCTATCACGACGAACAGGTATCCTAACTTCCTCTCAGCGAACTTATTTTCACTCTGTATTCTCTTCCTACTCAAATTTTCTCTCTTCCAAAACAGAGGGTTTCGATCCCAACATAAAAACACATCCATCATACCCTATATGCAGTACCTGCCAATAACCAAACCCTAAATAACGTTATGAAACGATATCTCCTGTCATTTATTCCCTTCATTTTATATTTATACTCTCCCCCCCCCCCCCCTCTTCCCCTGACCGCTCTCTCACACACACACATATACTCAATCTCTGAAAGCCATAGCTTCGTCTCTCTCGTCCCCTCTTCTCACTCGCAATGACTACTACCAGTCTAGTTTCTTGAAGACGATTAATTAGCGACATTGAGAAATCCGATTGTCCCGCTAGGAGTAGAGTCGCTCTAAGGAGCCAAGTTGAATGGTAGATCGACTAAGGAGAGTAGAAGAGCGAAAGACAAAGTTACCCAAGGGGCGAAGGTTCCCTTTGTCATTAGCATGTATTTTGACAGGTGGATAAGAGGGACTTTGAAAAACACAGACAACCGATATCCAAGTATTCACTATGTACCGGAATATTAGCAGTCGCTAATCAATACACTATATAGATATATTGACTTTGCGGATACAAAAGCTATCGATAATAATACAATCTCAATGTGATAAATGATATATGTATATATATACTGAAGAAAAATGACGTAACCCCCTCTGGTAACTTTGTAACCGTAGTCACAGTCCTTTGAGAAATACTATACCCACGCCTCAACGTCGAATACCCAAAGGAACACGTTATCCGTTCGTTGACCACTCGAAGCCCGATAGCAGGTGCCCGAAGGTAGCAGAGAGGACCGTGCAGCACATGACCCATTCAAAGCTGCTCAAAAGCATCACGCAACACAACATCGTTACACGCATGTAATAGCTGGTATTATGTGGTTTAGATACACAGAGGACGAACAGACCTTACGAGAACGACCCATGAAAGTCACTGGCGCTGCTACCGTTGGTCGAAGGTATACCATACTCATCCTAGTGTTTCACGTAATTTTGCATAGCGAAGCAGTCGAGCAACGGTTGAGAGTCTGGGAAATAGGTCGGTTAGGTTGGTACCTACGCAAGTGGAGAGCAAAAGGTATTAGCGTTGCCGAGAAAAAGCCCGATCCGTATAATAGTCGGAAACAGCTGCGCAATTGCACAAAGTAACGTCTCGACGTCGTTCCCGGGCGTTTTCCTGGACGTAAGACGCTTCGCGTACTCTACGAGAACGACGCACCGCGACGGTTTCTTATGCATTGCAGCTTACCTACCTTTCGTCGCGACGCTCATCGCCTCTAAATGTAAGGCGAGTCGAGATGATATCGTCCTACCCATTCGTACTATTGTCTCTTCCTGCAACTGCAACTGCATGGAGGGACAGTCACCGAAAGACATTCACGAATGCTCTACTGGTATAACGTGAGACTCTGGTCGTTTCCAGTGTTCTTGGAAATATTTCCCAACTCCAAACCTCCTGTGATGGTCTTGTCCGACGTAGCATGGATGCATTTACGGACACCTTCAGACCGTTGCGACTGCACTTCCAAGTCTAGTGGATTGTTACGCAACGAATAGAGGAGACTTCGCTGTGGCTCTATGTACGTAAGCTTAAAGATGGCCGAGACAGGGTTATTCCGTGTTTGTAAAGCTTCTCTCACACCTCCTTCTCATACTCCTCCTCAAGCATGTCCCGTTGACTATGAACGTTACGCTCTCCTTGGTACACGCTACTCTGCCAGTATACGTACCTATCTTCACGTTGAACGTCAACGCCGCCGCGACTGCTATTGTTGGCTGAATTTCAGCGTGTTTCGCATCGTGATGCATTCTGGGTAACGTCGACATACGGGGAACGCTAACCGTTAACGACGTATACAACTATACCAGTACGGAGCTCGGAGCTCATAGTCGGCTACCCGAAGAGGAGGACCTGAGCTATTTCAACGAGTACCCACAAAGCATCGCATCTCATTTGCATGCATTAAGGGATAGATCGCCTCGAGAGGCACTGCTCGCCGACTGCGCAAGCCAGCCAACCTAACCAACAAGTAAAGTAACTCAGTGCCCAACCAAGTACTCGTAGTCTGACTCACAGTTTTACCGAGTTTCAACACGTATAATGCATGCACTCCCTTCTGTAAGAACTTTCTGTTTTTCGGCTAATTGCCCAATCGCACCAAGAAATCCTCTAACTGCGCCGCCGAATGGATATATATGTATATGCATACCTGAGATCTAGTGCGATTAAACTTCTCAGACTGGAGAAATTATCATATTCCGTAGCATGGGAAATAATCTCATTGCTCTAAACGTGGATAGCTTACTTACTCCCTGCAAGTGTATAATTACGCGGTGAATCGTACTATGTGACAATCATGTGCTTTTTATGACTACTTTCACTATGGCTCTACGAGACAAATAGAAGTAGTTTTATATTGGGATTAAATAGAAGCGAGTACTTTTAAAAGTTACTGCGTGTTAATTACTGTTTATTGTTGGTCATCTTTTGCGAATAATACGGCCCATTAGAACACGCGCTCGCGTAACAACGTTTTTCTTGTCGAGAACGAAGCGACGACGCCATTTCTAATTAACCCTCTTAACGAAATACCTATTACTTCGGACTTTAATGGAAACGCGTTCAAAGTTTATGAATCCTTTGTGATATTATTTTGATGAAATTTTCTATCCGCGCAGTCAGAAACATCTTGGAAATTAATTAAGCAGCGGTTGGCCATAGATAAATTTTTTTTTAATTCTCGTCTAATTCTGCCGTTTTAAGCGACAGAAGTTAAAGTGAAATCACGAGGTGTTTTCATTGGACAAGTATTAAGAGCGCCGAGGGAGATATAAGTCGATAGACCTTGACGACCAGACGCGACGTCGCGAATCATTGAAATTCGTTAGGACGTGCCATTAAAAATTATAATGGTGTTTACGTCCCAAGAGGGTCATCAGCAATTATTTTGAATGAAGGGTAAATTACAACGGTTTGGGGAAGATGGAATATAAAAAGAGTAAACGACATGGAAACAACAAAGACAAACGGGTCATTTATAAATTCAGAGTAATTAAGCGATCAACCCCTTTTTTTCGTATATCTGACGCACGCACTGCCCAGTTCTTGGCAAATTTGCCAAATATCCCGCGAATCCATTGTCAATGAAATATTCAACAAACTCTCGAGACACTTCCCAGTAACGAAGCAAATCGATCGGACGCCCGCACGAATTCAGAGAATGTCCGGCAGTCTAAACGTATGAAAGAAAAAGGTTGAAAAAGGATGAGGGAAAAAGCAGGCTATCGGTCACTATCTTTTCCCTGTCAATTTTCCACGCACGTAGCTTTTCGAGAAGGACCGATATAAACTTCACTGACAGACATGCCCCACTCTATTTTTTTAAACGTCACCCGTCGAGTCGCGATCTTACGCTTTAAAACCTGCCACAAAGATACAGAGGTCCGCATCCAGAGGATTTCAACTGGTAAGCTCAAAATCTGATATAATTAAAAAGAAAAAGCACAGACGTACTCCAAAATAAAATTGCAGCTAAATTCGCAGTGAGCCAAATAGTGCATACACTTACTTATTACGTATGCAAATGTATAATACAAATAAAACATAGCTAAATCGCTACGAAACGTATACTACAGATATATGTACGCTTTAATCCAAAAAGCATCGTAAAAATATATCGTGAATTTCAAACTATTCATTTATAGGATTAACCCAATTCCTTCGCCTCCAGCTTTCCCACCAGCCGTATACGTTACCGACGGATGGTGGTTGCGATTAAAAATTGCAATTTGCCGGATCCCCCGTCTCGGTAATATCAAGAAACAAAAATATTCACAACCACCCGTCAATCGTCAATTTCCAAAATGTCACGAGCGATACCCGAGTACGTAACCAAAACGATAACCATAGGTGTACCAAACTGTATATAAAACTACCTTAGCGATGCCTAACGCAACCAAGACCAGCAGCCTGGGACAGTAGCGCGTTCAGAATATAAGGGATAGTTTAAAGTCGACCTCCAGGGTGGCGCTTAAATTCAAGAACTCCTGGAAAGAAGACTTTCATTGAGGCCGAGCCGTCTATAGTCACGCATCCCCCCCCCCCCCATTCGCCCTTCCGGATTGCACATGGCAATGCCCCCATGTATATGCACACATCGTACCACGACTCGTGTGGAACGCGCATATGAAATTTACAGCCACTATAACACAGGAAATGCACCCCTCCCCCTCGCCACCGGCTCCCTTACTTCAACCGACTCACTCTTGGCCACCCCAGTGGGTCTCTGCCAACCCCCTGAATGTACCTATAACGGCGTCGTCCCACGTGCAGCCCCCTCTGCTCCCCTACTCCCCTACTCCTCAATCCCGCAAACCTTACCCGTCTCTGGATGCGAAATGCCAGCACACCTTTTCATATCCCGAAGTGCCAAGCCGCAAGCTGCCCGAATACCATTCGCTGTCTCGCGACTAGTACGTACTATCCTAAGCTATTCCCGAGTAGCTGGTACTATATAGGTAGGCAGCTATTCGCGATTTTACTGCGGGTCTGGAGACAAAATGAAATTGAAAATTGACGGGGATGGGAGCACGGGTATAAGCGGGTGAGAACGGCGAGGATGGAATTTACGAGATTGTCAGTGACCCCGTGCTACGCGTGTAAGGTACACTGGTACTGCTAGGACAACTGATAACGCTTGTTTGCAACTGTATGAGGATTTATTACGAAGATAAACAAGATACGTGAATCTCGGCACAGTCTGACGTAATGTCGCAAATGGCAAAAGGGATCTTTGATAAATAACGTTAATGTTATGAAACACAGTAAGAATTCCACGTAAGCTAAGAAATGGTATAGATTTCGTATACAAGCCATAACAGTACGTTTTGCTGGATTACATTAACGGTCTTGTACCGTATTATGATTTCACAAAAAAAAAAGTGTAGAAAATTAATAATTTACTAGAAAGCGTAAAAGATGTTCTTTTGAGAATAAAAAGATGGTGATTCCCTAAGAATCATCAACGGTCTGTTAAAGGAAGCAGAGCTTATACGGCTACGTTAATTATTAATTAACCAAACCGCGCAGTTTCCGGCTTACATAAAATCGGATCGGGAAATTGGCGAACGTCGATTGCATATACGATATCCTAAGTGGATTAGCTTTAATATAAAATATATGGGCTATAAACGGATACAGCTGTGCACGTATATATACATACATATATATAATAGCACGGAGAATCGATGCTCCGTTCTCACAGTATCAACTATCTATACCATCTATATAGTAACTCGGGCATTGCTCTACTCTTGTTATTGTACCAAATTCGATCAAGACTCTCGTATAAACAGGAAGTCGACACCACGGGAGCTTCCAGGACGGTTGACACGATGCACTGTGCCGATAGGAGCTCCTGTGCTACACGGGAACTTGAAACCCTGCGACTGAGTTCCCTTCCAGTAGCAATCTTTCTATAGATATCCCACGGCTCGCTCGCTCTAAGGTATGGCTTCCAAGAAGGTGCATTTAAGTATACTCCATCCTGTCCTGTTCTCTGTTTGGATAAGATCCCTAATCTTCGTGTTCGTCCATCCACACCTTGCCGAGCAACGACAAAACTGACTCTCTGGGACTCCTGGTCTGCCGGTACCGCGAACTCTAACGTCAAGCTTATCCACTGGGACCAATGTCTCGTTTTCAATTTCATTGAAGTTAAAAAAAAGGGTTGGAGGGGAGTGAGGGGGGGGGGGGAGAGCAATTTCTTGTTGGCCATTAGAGACTTCTGTATGTATTCGTGATTCGTGAGACCTAGTGTAAGAAAACGGTCGAGAGAATTTCCGGGAACGGATGCTGAAGAGTGCCTTCATGGATCCGTATAGTTAGGCAGAAATGCTCTGGCTGGATGGGGACGTCAGTTTAATCTGAAATCGTTCGGATATCGGAAAGCGATCCGAGCGAGAAGCTTTTCTCGTAGTCGTTTTTGGTCGGAAGGGCGAAATATCACCAGGTCATGAATGGGATATCCTATGAAGATGTAAAGTTCCGTAGAAGAGTATGAAAGTGAAAAAGGAAAGATAAAAAATAAAATTCCTAGGAACTCTCGAGATATTCGTATGAGCGCACGCTGTCTCCTTGTAACCAGATAGATGTTCGAGCGTTCGATTCTCCTTGTACTTTTGGGTAAACGATTCTATCGTAAAACTTAATGAACGCTTCGGCTATTAGGTGCTCGATGTCAAGTAGATCATCAAGGTTATTTCCGAAAAAATCGTCATGGCCTTCAAGTACACGAGAATTACACGTAGGTGGAATTTATAGATACTTGCATACACATATAACATAAGAGGGAATTTATCGCGGCGGATTACAAGTGGAAGTTGAGGAAAGATGAAATAAAATGTAAAGACTCGAGAAAGTTTGTGAAGAAGGTTTTAGGGTTGGATGGACATGGACATTGAATCGATGGAGGACTAGGAATATAAAGACCGCGTCGCAGGAAGGTTGAAAGGGCACAGACTAAGAGTTGACGACAGTCTCGAAACTCTTGAAAAATTCGACTGTCGCGACTAACGCTCGGCATTGACAGGTTCTCGCCGAGGCGTTTTAAAGTCCCCGCTTCTAAATATAATGTCGTTGTAAGTCTGTTCTGACATGACAGTGACACGGCGAGTCGCGAGTGGAAAAGCCAGGAAGGCTGACGCCTGTCTAACGGGGCTAATGTGTTGTCACAAGTCGCATGCGTACATCCAGTACACGTTGTTTCTTCGTGATAACCATCCAAACAGGCTCCAATTAACGAAATTTATATACATAGAGATACGTACCAAAACGTGTAACGGTACCATATCTTCTGAGAACAGGACTGGTAGATTTTGAATGGTAAATTTTCAAAAAAAAAAAATGAAAAAAGATTATCAAAATTAATAACGATTTTTCTATTGGTCCTTTATGAATATTATTGTTTAAAATATCCTAATATCCTCTTTTGATCTCACTATCGAAATCTTTTGTTAGATACCTAGTTCATGATATCCGTCACATATGCTCTCATCAAGTAGGAAACTGAGGGATGGCTCTGGACCAATTGAAAAGATTCGCCTATTTCTCGAACACGTATCTGGAGGACAAGAAAAGTCTAAGTTTCTGAGTACAAAGGTACCAAAGGCTTTGAGAGGAGTAAAGATGTGACTTCGAAAGGCGGAAATAAAGGGTTGAAAATAGAGATGAGGGTGGGATGTAGAAAATATAAAGGTAAAGAAGGTAGGAGGCGTATAGAGGATAAGAGGGAGGACCTGGTCGACCCTAGGAGGGAACTTGAGAAAAGGTAGTTGAAGTCACGACGGAAGATAAAGGGAAGACTAGTGTACGATTGGCCGCGTTATTTCCGGGCGATCTCGCTCAGCTTCTGTCCGCAGCAAAGAGATCTCGGGAAATTGCAAAGCCTTTGGAAAAATAGAGCTGAGCGATTGCTGAATTTACTCTCAGCAAGATACTCTAAAAATCGCACATTTCCGTTCTGGGATTCGCGTGCTGCGTGTCCTACATATTTCTACTTCGTCGTCATCCTTATAGGAATATAAATCGATTTGCATTAGTCATAGTATATAAGTCTTGCCAATCTAGTAACGATCGGTATAGAAAAAAAATTGCACAATCGTTTTGATCTATTTTTATTCATTATCAAAAACGTCGTTAAGAGAGAACATTTTTTTTACATCACAAATGTCATTTTACATCTTTTAAAATGTTTTTAGTCAATTTTTTATGCTTCGTTAATCTCGTCCTTTTACTGCCGAAAATTTGCCTAACAGTTACAGAGTTGGGACTATATACGGTGCAGGGTTCGTGCAGACATACAATTAACAGAGCTTTTCGCATTTGTGCTCGTCGAAAAGTGGTCGGCATGCTAACCGAGCTTATTTAGCTTCCATTAATTCAGCTAATTGATAGGGAGTTACTATGGTGAGCTATTTATCGATTGTAGTTAACTGAAAATTTAGACTACGATTTTACAGCGTTTCGCGAAAAACGTCGGCTGGGCAACTGCCTGCCCTCGACCACTTAATCTTTATTACGCGAGCGACCGCATCCCCGCGGCTTTACATAAATGTCAGTTAAGATTCTACGGCAACAAAGTACCTATGCAACCGAACGATAAGGTATGCACATAGAAAAGTAGCTCCTCGTGCAAGTTTTCCCTGGGTCCTCTCGTATATCACGCGTTTAGCTCGAAGAAGACGAAGAAATGGAAGAAGGAGAGTGACGAGGACTAAGAAGCACAGGGAGACGGAAAAGTGAGGTAAAAAAACAAAAGAAGTATAAGGTAGCCGGAGAATGGAAATAAGAAGTCAAGAATCTACAAACCAAAGCACTGTGCTCTTCGGCGCTGTATGCCGGAAAGCAATCCGTGTGAATAATACCTATGGAAAAGATACTTGGTCTAGATAAAAGTCGAAGAATTCGTGAACATGAGTGGTACGATACTGAGGTACTCTGATATGTTTCTTAGAAAATGTACCGATACCATTTGCATTTCAGGTAGATATGGGTCAATGGATCAGATCGTCCCATAAGCATCGAAGATCGTGATTGCATCGATCACGCGATTGCGTTACTTTTCAATTGTTCTCTCTCTCTCTCTCTCTCTCTCTCTCTCTCTCTCTCTCTCTCTCTCTCTCTCTCTCTCTCTCTCTCTCTCTCTCTCATACTTTCTCTATAGCTAGCACGTGTTTGGTAGATTTTTGAGATTGGACAATCCTGAAACTCGTTTTAAGAAATTGAAATCCAGTCGCGATGGGAGCTGACAAATTGGAAGACACGTGCTGTCCCAGGCAAAGTGAGAGGCAAATGGACCATCTCGTAAAACGTGTTACGTTTAAAATAAAAAAAATAACCTCATCAATCTTGATTTTTGTCGTATAATATATATTACGGTTAATTATCAACTTTTAGATAATTACTATTATACGTTGAGGGTGACTCACTTTCGACGATAGTAAAACTTTCACAAACTTCAAAGTGCTCGGAAGATTCATAGTGAACCGATCTCATGGCAGGTGAATGCGAAGAGACTGTGGCTTCAGTCGTTCTAACTAGAAGCATCTAATTAAAAGTTTTCGGTACCACTTTACAATTGTATATATGTATAAATGATTAATGTGCGAACAATCTTTATAACGTGTGAAACAGTGAACGACTGAAAGCAAGTACGAAACGAGAGACGCTTTTGAAAATGTGCATATACTTTATCGAGTACTCGTTTCATTTACCAAGGGTAAACGTGTCTTGAAACGATGGGGTTGAATAAAAATTAAATTAAGAGATAGAAGAATAACGAAACAATTCCGGAACAGAAAGGAACACGTTGCAAGCACTGCTACTGTCCCAGGGACGCGCTTTGTATTCAAACTGCCCTCCAACCCTGTCTGACTTTTTTCTTTTATTATACGCTACAGCTACTGTCTCTCATGCCTATGTCTTTATTTATTTACAGGTGAGTATCACAGTACCTGTGGGTGAAATTGACGTGGATTCCAACCCTTGTTGCCTGCCTAAGTAAGTTCAAACAATCTATCTAAAGTGGACAACAATATACATCCTGAATTAGTTCTCGCATAGGAACAAAGGAAACTGCGAGGATCGATGCTTCTTGAAATTTTCAAAGAGGCACTTGTCCCTCATTTGATCAGAATTGAAGTGGTCGGTCTATGTTACGTGGTAGAGCCAGTATTCTCGCTAATAGCATAAGAGTTTGTATCAGGGCTAATTCGATTGATAAGGGGTAACAGGCCGATTACAAGAGCTAACGAAGCTTGCAGGCTTTCTGGTTTTAGCGTCGTTCCCTCGGCCATTCACTCACTCTCGATTGCGGACTTCCATCCCTTATTCCCTCGCAGCGTAAGAGCACAAGAGTGGGGAGCAAAGTGGAGTTTCCCAATTACTCGATGCCCTTCTTATCCACTTGGGGATAGATACCCCATACTCCATATATAGTCTGCGCTTGGGTACTATCTTCTGTCCGTTTCTCCCACACTCTCTCCTTTCATTCCCTTGTTACTCACGATACAGGATCTCTATTGCCTACCAGCCAAATCACAACTGAAATTACCTGCATAGGAACACTCTAGACCAATTGCCTTGCAGGTACAAGGGAAACTCTATTTCATCTCTTTTCATCCCCCCTTCGTTCGACTTTAACAATCTAGTACACTTCACAATGGACCAAAGGAACGAGAATCGACTCAAATAATTACACTTCGGTCTATTAAACATCGAACCATTAACTCTGTAAGTTATAGTAAAAATTCACGTGAATTTTTTCTTATCGTCTTTTTATGATCGTTACTCCTCCAATCTTCAAACCCCTCTAGACACGAACCAGCATTGACCCCTTTGATCGCTTATCCATTTCGACCTCCGTGATAGGACCCCAAGGTACGTTTCTCTAATAGATGTAAGAAGATATCTACCAATTGGGAAACTTTTGACTCTGCGAAAATCATTACGGTATATCGATATTAGGTCTCGTCCGTGTGTCTTCCGTTTTCGAGTCTCTTGACTTTTATGATATTCACTTGGAATTTTCGATAAGGATCAATTTCCGATCGTTTCCCTTTTGTGATAATACCGATAATCCTATTTAACGCTAATGGAATGGTTTTGCCCTTCTAACGATGATGGTTCGTGGCAGGTGGGTACATGGATAGGTAGGTATAGCTTAGTGGGATGGTTGGTTGCTAGATAGCTGCCCGGGTTGGTAGGTTGGTACACGGACCGTGAAACGTATTTCGGTTACGTAGGCGAACCGTCTAGGATATTCGAGTAATATGATCTCGAGAGCTCCTTGTAACGCAGTTAGGCCAAGAGGGTCACCTCACTTCTCCACTAATAACTCTCGTCTTAGAGGTAATGTGAGCCGCTACCAAGCAGCAGGTAGAACTTAGTGTATGTACTGTACATTTATATAGACATAATGGGTAGACAAAATTTAGTTTATCTACATAATACACAGGACAGTAGTGATAGCTATGTATCTAGAGATTATACTTTTTCTTGGAGAAACTAATAAATTACCCTCGGTGCTTCAATTGGCTGGAATAAACTAAATCCAGATTTTTAATTTTTTTGTACTGTGTAGGGTGATTTTTAGGTTTTAAAAGTATGACCTTGAACTTGTATTTTATATATTGTCTGTATATATATATATATATTCTCATATATCTAAGGTACCACTGACAGGAGACATTAGACTTCGAATTTAGGGTAAGACCTTCCGAAAGGAAAAGGGGCTTTCGGGCTGTGCACGCGCAGGCTATTTACTAATTGAAAATCCAATCGGATTCGGACCTTCTTAGACTAATCGAAACAGGTTGGGAATATTGGCCACCAATGAAATCCGAGAAACTGTGCAGAGCCACAATTCTCGTTAAAATCCTTTTCTCAGAACTGGAACTCAAGCTTAATTCGATCTACCTCTTTTGTCGGTGAAGTCAAACTCGAATTTTAGTACATTATACTGGAACTGATGTCACTCACTTTTATCAATAGGCAATAGTCATCCATTATAAAAATAGCACGTTCGTTTTGAACTAGCTTTGATTCTCTATCAGATTAGACTATTTTCTTTCGTAGAAACGGCCTACAAGAAGGAAGAAGGTCGAGTAACAATTTTTCGAAAGTAATTTCAGTCCTTGGAAAATTGAACCTCGAGATATAGTATCGTCTATCGGTTAATGGGATGGTAATGACTCGTCGGAAAAGCCTGTATACTAAATTGAGGAACGCACTTAAGTATACCTGGTTTCGTACATGTGTCTACCTACAATAATCGTACATGCAGAATATAACCATGTGGCAGTTTAACCTCGAAGAATTCCAGGACGGGAAGTCCAAGTTAGGACGTCGATGTCGGTTTGCGTGCGATGGTCTGGAAATATGCTTGGGACTTAATTGAATTCGACCCAAGGTTCCTATGAGTTCTGAGGCGCGTTACGTTTTCCTAAATTACAAGGGCGTTTCAAGATCTTATATCTCAGTCAGTAAGTGTACCAGAGCCAACGTATTAGCGGTCTATTCGACCAAGTCACGGAGAAAGTTTCGGCCAGTAGCTCATTTGCTTACGGAAATCTGATATCCATCCTTTTCACTCATTTTTTGAAACGGACTATAGCGTGCTTCGTCGATCCCGAAGAAGAATAATTTACCCCCTTGTAGAATAGCCAAGAGTCATTCCCACGTAGCTATACTCGAGCCCAGAATTAAGACGAATGATCGTGAATGAAAAACAGACTTTCCTGTTTACCAAAGAGAGCTCAAAGTTTTCTTAATAAATCCATGTCGGATGAGAAGATGACTCCGAGGTTCTGGTAAATAAAGAGAGCGAAAGGATTTCCTCGAACGTTATATGCCCAGCTAGACACAATTTTCCGGTTTCCATATCTCCGAACTAGAAACGCTATCTACGTGCCTTGAAATTTCAATGGCCTTCTCCATCACCCTTGTAAAAATAGTTTCATTCGTATCCGGATGCCAGGAGCGAAGTTAGTTCGAAAGGAAAGTAAAGGGTTGCGAGAGGTTAGAAAGCGAAGAAGATCCACGAGCATGAGTTTTGCTCATTAGCAACTTTCTCGTCGAGAACCAACGGCGTTCGCGTTCACGAGGGTAGGAGTGACCACGTCACCCTCGTAATTAAACGGCTGGATTTATTAATTAGGACCTGCCAGAGCGATAGCTGCCGCTACTTATAATCCAGGCGGACATTGGGATTCGGGGCGCGAAAGGCACCACCGCTCACTCAAGTCTTATGGGCTTCCCATGAGTCAGCACCGTGTCAAATGGTGCCTTGCAATTATCATTCCCCTTTGGCAGGGCCGGTCGACCCTAGGTGCCAGGATATCCAAAGGGATAGCCGGGGCTGTGCTTTCAGGATACTCAGGCTACAATATACCTATAGTCTCTGCTGTTGCTATTATGCCCATCAATACTATATTGAGGTAGTAGGAAAGATCAAGACTCTCCTAACTAACCAATCTGGCTTCCCTTCTACCAAGACAATGAGTTCCGGTCGTTACTCCTTCTAATTATCATTATAAAACCTACCCGTCTCCTTCTGACAAGCCCGACACCCTCTTTCGTCGAAGGTATAGGAAGCTATATTCTCTTCGTCGTATCCTTTGCTCTTAGTGTTTCTAGAAGTCAAGTCCTTCCTTCGTCTCACTACCCTAATCCTCTGCTACTCTTTTTCGTTCTCCTATCTCGAAACGAGATTCTACAATGTAATACAAACCCCAGGAGCTGCTACTGGTTTATGATGTCTCTGTCTTTCTCTGTCTACTTAGTTTTTCATTCTATATTATATTCTTCGTCTCTGTCCTATATATGTATACGGTATCTATACATTGTCTCTCCCTCTCTCTCTCTCTCTCTCTCTTTCCATCTTAAATCTCTACCAAGGAGGTTTCTTGTGTCTCCAGAAGAGGCCGGTTTTTAGCCGCAGCTCGACTCAATTGTGTTTTTACTCGGTGAAGATCGAGTGATAACCATCGTACGTCCTCATCTCTCCACACCCTCGTCATCGCCTCCCCTCGGCGTATACACTGGGTGTTTGTAAAGTTCCCGTCTATCTCTTTGCCTCGATAGAGTGCCGGCGTCTATTCATCCGATACTAAACACGGGTAATCTTAGTTGGAGGCGAACACGACGAGACCTACCGGGTGTTCCTGGTAAAGGCCGTTTCGGGAGCAGATGAGACAAGATGAGAGAGCCCATCAAAGGTTTATGACGGCCTGGCCCTGAAATTACGAGCTTAGTAATTATTGCCGGTGCTTCTCTTTACGCTTCAATATATTCCTATATCAAGATTATTTAGACCAACCGTAAATTCTACCCCAAAAGCACTATTGACTAATTTCTCCATTGCTGTGATCAACCCTTCTGCTTGAAACTACCTTTGGACATCCGTCTTAAAAATAGAGCCAATTACTTCCTCAATGTTCTCACACCGTATATATTGCATGTATACATATATGTATATTCGTGTAGAAGGAAATCTCAATGATTTCCGAGAATCTAGAAATCCAGAGAAATCCGACTGTCTCGACGGAAGTGCAGGTGGCACCAGGACGTCATCTTAAAGTCGAATGGGATAGCCGAGGGTATCCGGTATCTCCCGGAAGGAGTTGAGATACAAGTCCGATAAGTGAGAGGCGCTTAGGCGAAGCGGAACGGGGATTATCCGAAGTCTTCCTTGAGATCCCACGGGATCCCTCGACCTCTCCAGAGTCCGTCTAGCCGGAGGCCGCAACCATGTACGAAAAGTGGAGAATCTGGAAGAAGCTCGTTTCTCTCTGTTCCAGTATCACGTGTAACATTCACGAGATGCACCCTTATTCCAGACTCCTAAAGCATCGGATGGTCCATGATAAACCATTCGCAATTGCCAAGTCAACGACTGTGCGATTCGACTGTTTCCTTTTCCGGTTCCTTCGATCCAAGGAAGAATCGACTGGCTGAAAATACACCAGGATAGAAAGGTAAAAATACGGGCTGGGGGATGGAAGAAATAAAAATAAAATCGTAGAAGCGTTAGGTAGTTCATGTCACTGCCTGGTTTCCTCTCGAAATTTCTGGGAGCAAAATCGGGACGTCGGGGTGCCGATCGATGCCCGCATTGTTTCAAGTCTTCGGTGCACCGTTCTTCCCTCCTAGAGAGAGAGTACGTCTGCTCGAGGGGCAGACGGATATTACGGGGATGAGAAAAAGGTGAAGAGGCCACGAACGCCAAGTAGCGCTGAGACAGCAGTGTTCCGCTGCGACGAATTCACCACGTTGCAGATCTTTAAGTGCCGCCTTGTGATATGTAACGTGGGTGAATATTTCGCGATAAAGTTCTCGCGAAAAACATGTAAAGGGTAAACGATTAATAGCGACAGCTACTTTATAAAGGCGTCTGCGATCCAAATTACTTAACCTTATTTACATTCTATCTACCCTTATACTCGTGCAGACACGAACCTCGTCACCCCGAATGCTTCGTCGAATCCTCTCTCGGTATCCTCACTGGAATACCAAATATTTGCCTCTAAAGGCGTATCGAATGACGCAACAGGATTCGTTAGTTTTCCTTTGTTTTTGGTAATCTGACTCTTCGGTTTTTTTTTTGTAAAAAAAATAATTAGAATCTGACGAAAGAGGGGAAGTTTAACGACTATCCAGGGATCAGAAAGGACAGCAAGAATCGTATATCTGTATATTCAATTGTCTCTGGACAAAAAATTACTCTCTTAATTTCAACAGAATTTTACGTCCACCTTTTCGTAATTGCATCGACATCGTCATGGGGCTATCCCAATGAGCACGATCGCCCAATTAATTCTCTGACACGTATCTAGACAGGTTTCCATTTCACACGTGTTACCGTATGAATCAGCAGAAGTTGTAAAACATATATGTATATGGTACAATTTCATGTACGATACAGGAGAAAAAAATGATTGCCAATAATTAATGTAAAATTAAAATGATATTGTTGCAGGCTTCTCCCGTCGATAGATTCTTACGTCTTCCCACGCAGGTTTGTTTTCGTTTACCAAAACCCCGGTCCTCCTCTCTTCTGTAAAAATTCAACGAATACTGGAAAAACGTGATTCGAATCGAAAACTCTAAGCGGATTGGCGACTGTAGCCAATACGCAGGTATGAAATAGCGAATATCCAGCAGTCTGAAGAGCCTAGAACAAAACCATATTAGTTCAGTGAAATTTTCGGGATTGAAAATATTTTAAAAAATTTGTGTAAAAAAATTGCAAGGGTAAGCAACGTATCGATAATCGAAAATCGTTAGAATCGCGCTATACTGTATTACGTATTTTTCTTTTCTTTTTTTTTTGTATAATTTCGATAAATTTCATAAAATTCGATATAATCCTTTCAAGTGCGTGTGTCTAAAAAAAATCTTTTTTACAGCTGCTATACAAGAATTGAAACCCGATTTCCCATATTACAAATTCGATAGATTCTATTGAAGGATATATGGTTATTGGTCGAGTAAGCAAGCTGCGCATTCTGAGAAGATACATTGCCCTACGGGATGGCACGATATTAAGACAGCGAGTCGCGTTATGGGGATTCGGCCCATTAGGCGTCCCGACCTGATCCCAACTTCGGCTGGCATTTCCGAAAGTTCAGCCACCGGGTCGAGCACAGCAGCAGAAGGCCTGCCGTGAAGCCACGTAAATTGGAGTCAGGTCGGTATAAGCCAGTGAACGCAAAAATACTACGTCGAGCTCCCCATTAGATGTGAAAGCCATGGCATTCTCACTCTCCCCCCTCCTGGTACTCGCGGCAAGCTTTGCGGATCAACCCTTAAAGCGTTCTTCCGAACTGGAACGACGATTAGGCTCCTAACTAGTGAAAATATCTGGATACGTCAGCGAGACTAATACGAGCCGAGTATTAAAATAGGGAGCCATTAGTTCCGGAGGATTTGATTCGTGTAACAGGCGCCGGAAAAAGAAGTCAAACAAGAGAAAAAACATGGAAACTGAAATATCTACCGTGGATACGGCGCATCGCGCTTGTTTAAGAAAGAGCCGTATGTACACTAGAAAAATGAGAACTTTCTCAGTCTCTCGCGAGGTTAAATTCTACCGATACTGTAACTGTGTGTACAAGGAGCCGTGGAAGGGGTTACCTATACGGAGAATTCAATATCTGTACATTCTTGATGGGAAGCTACGCATCGTTTCGAAACTTCTCTCTGCATAAATAGTTCCCCAGGCAGATAGATATATCTATAAAACATCCCATGGTACGTTACATGCTGTTCCTATGGCGGATTTCTGAACATTATTCCCACCAATTGATTAGGGAAACCTCTACACTGCAATAATATACAGACCGGCTCGTAATAACCCTTAGTATTCCGGTTTGCTTCTTCTCCGCGGAAGCCAACCGTTAAGTAAATAGTTTCTGCGGTCCATTAAGAGAGTTCCCGAATGATCTATTGCGTAATCCATGCTTCTATCTACTGTATACATGTATAGATAAGTCAATAGCCAAGTAAATATTTATCAGCTATTTATTTCTTATCGTATTTCGAAAATACTGTCACACTGTGCCATAGATAATGTCGTTATATAGATAACGAGTCCTTGTTGAGTATTGTTTTTGACGTGATTATTGTTTATTGATTAGATAATGAAAGATTGTTATTAACTGGAAGAAGAAAGGCATAAGCACAAGGATAAATAAAAAGTATGGATTTATTTATAAAGAAAATATAGATAGGACTTCGGTACTGTACAATAATAAAAATCGACGTCACAGCAGGTTGATAACACTGCGAAACCAAACAACCTCGAATACCCAGCAGCGTATACCAACCGACGTGAAGCTTTGATTCGAACCCATATTGATCTGTTTGTTGCTAGCTAATGATTGAGGGTTTGTTGAACAAGGGGCTAACGTAGGTACCCACGGCAATGCTTGCTTGTACCTAGCAACTCCTGACCAACTCCTCAAAATAGTCCTGTTTGTTTCGCCTACGCAATGTCTTTATAAACTCTCGATATAATAACATCGTATTACGTCTATAGCTCGTTTTAAAATTTACCAACCATTTAGTAAATTGATTAGCAGAGTGACGTAAGTTTCTGGAAAAGCCAAAGGCCCTAGGATACCCACCTATCTCACCTATCACCATATAGGCGCGCGGTGCGATCTGTGACGGATGGGACATAAATCATGGATAATATCAGTTCCTCCACGCACGCTCGCCCACCAGCTATGGTCTGTCTAGGTCGGAGCATATGTGAGGAACAGTTAGCTCGCATGGACTGTACGTCAAAGGCAGGAGACAGCCATCAATAGTGGCTCGTGATGCATGGCTCCTATCCGCTTGTGATTTGTGCTCCTCTCTGGCCCCCTACCTGCGCACGGAATCGAGCCAGATAACACGAGGCTTCATGATATACATACATTGTTAGATATATCGTCCAAGACGATATTTTTTTGCAAAAAATTTATCGTCTTCGTGTTTTCATTTTCTCGCCTTAAAACTAGCAATGTGGTTGCGGTGTATATATGCATAGGCAATGAGGACAGTTGTTATCCTGTGATAAGATATAAGTTTTTTCGATTTTATCTAGAGCCTCGCATCCTACATGATATATCGCTAGAGTGCACTATAGAGCGTACCGATTATGCAAATATAGGAAGTTTAAATCCGTGAAAAATATTTTACCTTAAAAATGGAAAATTAGTAGTTTCCGAAAGGTACTTAAGTCTGATATTAATCTTGAGCGATGTCAAAAGTAAAAATTCTTGGTCGTTTAAACGTCGCGAAATCAGCACTTTCTCGAGATATACCGCATCCACGTGGTAATGCGGAACGTAACAAAAGTGGTGTCATTAATTGAGAGAGGTCTTGGAACAATATCCTACGTCTTGGGTGAGGTCGAGTGTCCCAGTAAGTGAAATGGGTGTGATCGCAGCTACGTGAGTAGAATAACGGCGAAGCCAGCGAGCGAAAAGAATTGCGCGGATAAAAACGGCATATTTCGCGGTTAACCCAAGGAGAACCCTCGAGGCACTACGATCGGTCTTGGCATTCCAGATGAAGTCGCGTTCCAAGCCAACGGCATACCAACGGTATCGACTTCTTGAAAAACCTTAGTGTCCCTTCGATCTGGTCTGTCTGTCTGCTCGAAGTCATGCACGAGACGTCCAGAAGTCTAAGGCGACAGACGCGCGTTAGCTACGCCTATCTGTACCAGTTTACCGTCAATTATCCATTATATATGCATATACAATATACACACAATAAGAACAGGAATATCCATTCACGTTAAAAATCCCTTAGTTGATATTACACAGTATATACCTTAGTTGCACAAGCCAGGAAGTACATATATGTAAGTAGGGCTCGTTAAACGACCTTGGAATATTCCATAAAGGGCCGTACACATGTATCTACTCCATTAAAAATATTCTCTCTTCCTGGATTGCATGGAAGGCTACGAGTACTTTCTGCCTTATTACCGCATCCTTCACCCAGCTATTCTCGAGGATAATTCATTCGTTCAGAGAATCTTCCTCTCGAGTTGCTGTGCGACAATTATGTACACGGTGGTCGGGCGAGACGATATCTCCTGCCGAACGAACCAAGTGGAAGATACCCGGTCGCGTTTGGCACCCCTCCTGAATTTGTCAGTGAGTCAGTGCTTGATTCGATTAGTCCCTGACAATGAGGCACTGATGATCCTGCGCCTCGACACGTATCAGCACAATGCGCTTGACGTTACTTCCATGGCTATGACCCCGCGATGCCTATACGACCCTTACAAAAATCTATAGCATATGTCTACCCTCCTATACTTCAGAGAAAAATATACTCATACGAGCTTCAGGTTTTCGAGCCACGTGTTCGACTGTTCACGAGCCATTGTCGATCCACCTGTGATACGTCACGGTCGGTGACTGACTGTATACAGCGAAACAGATGTTCTTTCACATATCAACATGCATGAGTGTACGCTTCGATACCGCTCAATCAATTGGCATAATTAATTAGGGAATCCTCTCAATTTATATTGGTTATTCAATATCTGCCATTCTCTCTTATGATATTATACGCCTGTAATATTTTGCAGGTACGAATCAGCTGGTGATCGGAGTTACGTAATCGAGATGTTTGCCCTGCAAAATTCTATGGGCGCTGTAATAATTTTTCAAAAGTTTTTTTAACCCGTAGAGTGACGCAATCGGCAAAAAAATTATTTATGTGGTACACAGGGTGGGGGTTCTGAAGTCACCTGAGAAAGATCAGGACGAGAGTCTCAGTGGGAAGGATCGAAGAAGATTGGTGGTAGAGGGGGACAGGGGGGGGAGAGGCAAAGAGAATGGGAATAAGGAGAACAGTGAGAACGGGTGAATGGGCGAAGGGGAAGAATAGGGCACGCCAGGCATATCTCAGAGCTGAGCTTTTTTCAATGGCTGCTCGTCTCGCCTTCGTTCTTTTTTTTTTCCACGGTATCTGCCGTTTAGGAACCGCCTGGAATTTATTGCTGAGACGTAACGTCGGAAACGTTAATAATCGAACGCCTCGTGTTTCGAACTTTACAGTGGGGTGTCGGTGCCCCTTTGGAAAGGGCCAGGCGCGGGTAATGAATTTTGATAAATAAATTCTAGAAGTCATTTGTACGACACTGGTTTACCCTGGCAGGATTGATCTCTCGTTAAGCAGGATATGAAATGTCTTTGGTTTCCCTTGAAGTATTGAAATGCCGAGAACAAGGAAAATATGGAATGCAATAACGTAATGGAATAAAGCTTCGTAACTCAGATATATTTTTCATAACTCTACTGTGCACATGTATCGCATACGCGATTCAATCCCCTTACCCGTTATATGGACTTAGGATTTAAATGATAGTAATATTTTACGTACTTTGTTGCTACCACGCTTATTTACTGGATAATGCCATATGTCTGTATAATTCTCTAATAATGCTGCTTATTGACGGGATTGGAGAATTCGATTTATATTTCAAGGATTGCATGCTAGAACCCCTTCGAACGACCCTTAACAAAGAAGGGTATAAAACTCGTTAGAACTATTGCTACAAAAACGCACCCCTATCGTATTTCCGTCTGTAATTTGATAGAAGCGATCGTGGCCCGTCAGCGATAATACGAGGGAATCAGTCGTTGGAAAATTTCCAACCTGGCAAAGTCTTATGTAATCGTTAAGATTGAGTTTCCCAGGACGATATAGACATAAATTCATATTTCAGTTCCGAGGATATTCGTAAGAACAAATTACATGGACGAGAAGTCGAAGGAAAGTATTGATGAAGTTACGTATTGAAATTACTCGAGGAAACATTCCCAGCAGCGAAGACGAATAAAAGCATTAAAATAAAGCAGATCGAGGAACTGTTAGAAGAAATAAGAATTTAAAAAGAAAATATTTCTTCTTTGCACGGCGTCGCTACTATCGGAAACTTACTAATTAAACTATTAATAATTAAATTTTTCGAAAAATAATTTCTCAAATTTTTCGGAGTATCCAAAGATTCCGGTTTATTCCATGTAAGACTGTAACTATTCATGATGGAACGATACCAAAGTTGGGATTGTGTCTAATCTATAGGGTGAGTAATACACCAGGGATTTTAGTTTCGCAGTGAATATTTCATGCTAAAAGCAAAAAGCTAATACCTCATTTATTACCGTGCAGTGGTAATCAATTTATTATTCCCATTAATGTTAAATTACGCCTTGTCGTATACCTACGACTGGATCGATAGCCTCGTGTTCGATTAGCATTTCTCAAAAGTAAAAATTATTTTTGACCTAATGCGTAATTAGGTAATTAGGTTATGTTAATCAAGCATTAGGAAATTCGAAATTTTCGTACGAGCAGATATAAGATCATTAAATTTCCCAGTGCCAGAACTAATTGTAACTCGTGAATTAGAGTTCGTGCTATTTGTCACTAGGCTACCCCTTTTAAGGTAACTATCACAGATCAAAATGTTACTATAAATCCTTGTACGAGATTACGGTATTCGTCAGGTTGTACAAAGTGCCGCCGCCTCTCGAGCCGCTGATTTTAATGTCGCTCCAACGACATCAAAGGGAGCTTTTTTGGTAATAAAGTACCGGACGAATATAACGAGGCCACCGGGGGGTCGGTTGTAGCATACTGGGCTCTATCAGATGCGCGACTCGCAAACTTTTATCCCCAAAACGTAAAACCCCAACGTTTCCCTGGCTGCAAACTGACATGAGCCGTCCAATAAAAGGGCGGTTAACAACTGCCCCCTGCCGTTCATTGAGTACGATATCGTCGGGAAGATCGTATCATAAGGCAGAAATGCTAGCGACTCCTAGGTAAACCATCACATTAGAGTTCGTTTAATACTTGATAGCCTCACTGAAAGCTAAGCCATATACGACCCCTGAACCCTTTTACACCCCTCCTCCCCACCTATCACTCTCTAGTACGTCACGATTGGGAAATATTTAAACGTGGCTCTCGTGCTGCCCGGAGTGACGCTGTTAGGAAGGTTAGGTTCTGGGATAAGGGTGGAATAGTTATCCGCACGCAATCCGCTTCACGGAATCCCCGCTATTAAAATCCGCAGATCGATCATCCGAGTTTATTGACTTTTATTTAGATATCTTTGTTAGATCGGCATGATACGCTCTGTGTGTGTGTGTGTGTGTGTGTGTGTGTGTATACTATACCAAAATTAGATTTAGTCAGGATTCGCCTTGTTCGGTGGGTTCACAACCGATGACCCAATAGAGAACTTTTCTGATTAGGAACGCAAGATATAAATCGAGATACGGCCAGGCGTTTCTGAGCCTTTCCGAGATACAGATTAGGAAAAAGGGACTATTTCCTTCTTTCTCTGGAATCTATTCTCTCTCCGACTTTCGCTAACCATCCCTCTCAAATTCCTTTTTTCTCGCTCTGCGATTCCACGGTAAACGTGCCTCGCTTTGACTCAACGTAGAGGGCGGAGGTCGAATAGGGAGTAGGTCAGATTCGGGCTTTTAGTGGATAAGGCGAGGAGTTAGACCGGCAGTCGGGCAGGCCGGTTTTAAGACTGATTCTCTCACGGAACAAAGGAGTCTCCTCCAAGTATATAGAGCGAAAAGAGTTCTTCGGTCGGTGCGCCAGTTCATTCGACGTAGAATGCAAGGGGGAGCGAGAGAGAGAGAGAGAGAGAGAGAGAAGAGGAAGAAGGAACAATACAGACGAAGAAAGATTCCAAGACATTGTCCAGTTCTTCGCTCTTAGGGATTAGCGGCCTTTCTTACAGTTTTATACTTTTCTTGCGTTTTATTGGCTTAACCCCCTGCCGCTGCCAGGGAAAAACAATTGAAAGCCGCGGAAACTTGGCTTGTCTTAACAGCCAACCCCCAGGCCAGTCTCAGCTTTTACACCAGCTCTTCCGGCGAACGCCCTCTTTTCCTTTACCGCACTTCCTTTCGCTCCTACCACCCTCAAACGTGCCCCCCCCTCTCTTACCCCATAGCTCTCACCCTCTCTCATCGCCACCGACATTTCGACAATAGAAATTGCAGGACCATTCCGGAAGCCACGAAACTGCCTTTCGAAATCGTAACTTCCCTTATTCCCTTCACGCGCTCTCCAAACCACCTTACTTTTTTCCAATTCAACCCCCTCTTGTACACCGTGTCCCCGCTACGGCACATAGACGTTATACAAAAGTTATACAACCAAACTCTTCGCGACCACTATATTCGCCAAACTGATCTTAAATATCTAACAAAGACGAAGCATTGCCGTTTTCTTTAATAAAAAAAAAATTAAAATTAAAACTTAAGTTCCTCTACGTAAATAACGGAGGGTTCGCGCGTGAACAAAAAAAACGAAACCGTATCCAAACAGAATATTCTCCCTACTGACGCTGCCTTTTGAAAAGGCGCGCAATACGCGTGTGGAAAAAGTGGTTTGGGATTGCTCGATGAATATTGTTGGGGAATGGAGGTTCCCAGCTAGAATAGCCAAGCGTTCTGGCCTTCACTGCCCATAATGCTCAAACGTTCATAAAATCGAGTGAAACCGCGTGGCGAGAGAGGCAGGAAAAGAGCGAGCCTGAAACCTATATACATATAGTTGAAACCTGGTTGGAGGGAGCGTCAACCAGGGCAGTAAAACCGCCGCAGTCTCTATTCGCATGTGAAAGTGTCGTCCAGCCATAACGACGGTCGGCGTAGGGTAACCCGCCCAACAGAGAAGGTCTACCCAGTGTTAAAGCGTACACACACACACAAGTTGACTTTTTACACCCTGGTAATCCCAGCCACACCTCGTCGGCACTCGGCACTCAGTATTTAAGCGCTTAAAAATTCATCATCCCACCGGCGGTAGATATTGAGTGAAAAGCTCAAAGCCCCGGCTGCTGCCGCTGCCAGCGTTCCTAACCATAGTGAAAGATCGCGTAAATGACGTCGACCAACATTTTACCCTTGTACTTCATTTTTATCCCCTTGCCTACCGTATTTCATCCCGTCCGACCACGGCGCCTTGGGATCCTCCGATTATAACCTGGGCAAGTCTGGCATTATCGGAAACCTCATATCAGGAAATTAGCAGATTCCCAACGTCCGCTTTTATACTCGTCCCAGTACACGTCCCAGCCTCAGGCTCCACTTTCAGGACGGCCAGACAAACGAAACGGAAGTATCGACAGTTCTCCCGGAAGTACTAATAAGGTCCCTCTGGAATATTCCGCGGTACATCGTCCACACTGAGAACCACGATATTTCCAGTATCTACTCAATTATCCACGATACTCACCTGGATTATTTATTAGTCCTCGTAGTACCTATATTTGGGCAGCTATAACAAAGCTTTTACTTACGTAGACGTCAGGGATTAATCTTTCACGGTCCGAATTCGATATTACAATTTCCTCAATTACACTAATTTCCTTCAACTCACATCTATATCACAGCCGTTTACAGTCACGCATTTCGCAAGGACTCGCTCTTTGACCGTACCCTGTCAGTGATGTCGTTAGCTGTCACGGGTCTTTCCTAAACTTGACAGCTACGCCCACTGCCACGCAATAGACTTTGATCTGGGCGACTACGTGCCAAAATGCTGTCCCTTAACCGAAACTAGAGCTAAAGCTACGGCTATATGTTTATTCATGAGTATCAACGTGTCTCGACCAATTGCGCAACTGTTTTACATGCAAGGCATTCTGTTATCGAATCCAATTGTTGCGGAAGTCAGGCACTCCGTATGGTAACGCCCGCGGAGCATCCGGAACCCGGCAATTGTCGATTGACATAAGTGGAGATACACACTGACACCCGATCCTTATTCAAGATCGTTACGCATTTATCTTCACAAATGACAACGGTTACCGAACGATCCTTATCCCCGACAATGCGTACCGCCGTTCGACGCGTGAATAATGTCATAGCTCGACGCAGGAACCGTGCACGTTTCAATCCTTTGTTACCTGTATTATGTCATTGTTAATACTATCTCATTTTTCCATGACATTTTCTCCATGACCATTTGTACCCTTCTATTGTCTTCATCGTCGCATTCGTCATTTCATACGGATTCACATTATTTCCCTAACACAGCTACATTTATTTTCATCGCCTTTAATGCGCAACCCGCAAACATAAACTTTACCCGACAATGGAGAAAGCTTTAATACGAGTATGAAATGCGGTATGTCAATTTCGCAAAAAAAGAAACTAGTCAGAAACTATTTCGAGACGGAGGCTGTAAATTCGACAGAAGTCAGTATCGTGTTGGCATAGCGATAAGTCAAGAGGACAAAAGCTCAGGTGGTACGAGAAACCCTTAAGAAGATGCCCTGATATATCGTCCAACGGTTTCGCGTATTGCGAATATTTTTCAACGACGAACCCAACCGAGGATAGTGACTGTTACGTACACATATAACTCGAACTCGGCAACAAAGCGTTGCATTATTGTCCGCCGCGAAGCGAACGCGCAACCAGCGACACAGGAATCAGGGAGAGGAAGAGAGAAACGCAACGGTTTCTGCAAACTGCACAGTCACGAGAAGTGCGAAATATCCTCAGGTGGAAGCAGCCTGGGAGTTGGTCAGGACTCTGGCTTCGAATCCCGTCGGCTGTCCGTAACGTTGGACCGCGTAGCGGTAACGCAATACATAAATCATCTTCTTCCGTTCTTTTAAGCCATAGCGACGTACCCAGACTACGATAAATAATAGAAATTCGCCAGACTCGTTGCAACGGTTCAATCTTTATAATAGAGACGGCAAACACATTCCTAGCACGATGTATACCCTTTTCGTTCTTCGTTTCAAACTCTCTGACCAACATTTATACCCTCGTCGCTTTGCTGCCCGAAGTGGATACACTAAGAGACAAGAAGCATGAGAAGGTCACAAGAGCCGAGGTTAATTTTCGATTCGCAACGGCATATTAAAGGGGCATACACACCGCGGTCGGTACCGTGCGATCGCGTTACGGCTCATTCCAGACTCTTGTACGACGTGCTCCAGCCATAGGTCATTCAGGTTATTTTATGTATGTCGTGAATTCACAGACTAGACTAATTAGTGGGTTACAAAAGGTATAGCCGTAGGCTTCGCTTCGACCGATACACACCGAGCAGTACGTATACTACCAGGAATAAATGGTGCCCATGAAAGACGAGCATACTACAGTAACGTATGGAAAAAGGATGATCTGTATAAAAGAGATAAAATAACCTTCAATCTTGGAACACAATATCTACCATTGCCACTCGCTCGATTTTACAGACTCACCATGTATATAGAAGTTAGCGAGTACGGACTCTACCGACACACTCCGTGTACTGTAAATGCATGCATGTACGTGGGCGGGTGTCGTCGTCGTCATCGTCGTAGTCGTACGCGTAGTCAGTCGAAGTGAGAGAAACGTCAGCCTGAGGAAACCAGTAAGAGAGTGACAGTATTAGATTTTCGAGAGTGGCGCTAGCAGGGACTTGGGGGGGTGTAAGGGTTTCTTGGATCCCAAGGAGTATATTTAGCCAACACTGTCACCACGCCAACACGAGACTCACTCCCATTCTGTGATATAGTCAGAGTTCCGTGAGCACTTGGACATAAAAGCAGTTCCCCCACGTGAAACGCATGGACGCAAACGGGAACTGCGAACGGCCACGCGGTTACTGGCAATATGGTGGCTGATGGCGGTATCCACCATCAAGGGACACGAGTTCGCTCGCTCCATGGGAAAGGGATTGGGTGGCGGGGAGTATTATTAAGCTGGGCGCACAGAACAGCAGAAGGAACGACCTGGAAAAGTGGCAGGAGATAATGTATGTCGTTATTCAGGAAAGACACGAGTTGCGACTCTGGATAGAGGGTACATCCTGGTGACGTGCGACACGCCGAGAATTCGCCAAGAACGAAAATAGAACAGCGTGTGGGTTTTGTGATGTCGCTCCGAGCTATGAGCTGTATGAGCTTGTACGTTGGTAGGGAAAGACGGGACGAGGGTGCTGGTTTGTTCGCGGACAGATAAACATTTAAACACTCTATGCATACATGGCGAGGAGATACGGAAGAAACGTTGATGCATCCATAAAGCAGGCGACGGTCTCTTATATTCGTCTGATGCACCCACGACAGCTGGACGCTTGATTTAAACGCGCCTTTATTCGCTACGGACCTTTGGTTTACCTTCGGTTTAACACAATCGTTTGTATCCGAGAACTCGTAAACGTCACTCTCGCGTGATTTACGTACTCGCTGTCTGTGACTTCATTTTATTCTCGAGTGGCCACTATGATGCACCGGTATCATACCGTACACTGTTCTGTTACGGGATAACTGCATTTTTTGGGGGGAAAACAGGACATTTTTCTGTACACGGATCACGGAATGGACTCGTTTGCTGAGAAACATTTATACTTCGTTATTTTACTGGTATACTCATTACCTTCAATTGGTTCGAGTCGTTTCGCTCGAACGAGCAAACCGCTGATCTCTACGTCGTGCCGTTAAAGGATAAACGAGCAGAAGAAAATCTTTGACGCGTACCCAGGCGCCTGTCGTCCTTGTCAATCTTACGCACAGTAGTAGCTAAAAGCCTTCACGTCTCAAGATGCGTGGCTAATCCGCAAGAGAGGAATAACGAAGTCACAGTGTGTTCTCATTTAGCCAGTCCGTCAAATTAGAGCGTCTAGTGAGACGTCAGTCTCGCCCCACATGAACGCGTTAAACGGATTGAACATTGATTTACGAGTGTCGCCAAGTGTGTATAAGCAGAGGTTACGCACCCTGTGTACGAGGCTTGCCTAATCGCGACAATGACTGCTCCTCTTCTCTATTCATCTTACTTGCTTCGGTTCGCAGCTTCTTCTTCTTTTTCATTTCACAACTTCTCATATCTTCGGTAGCAAGACTCGCGTCTTCGAAATGTTCTACGCGAACTGCTTGGCTTCTGGCTCGAGCCTAAGTGCGTCTTCCGCAAGCCGGAATCATTAATCCTTCTAATTGCCACTCGGGAGTCACGCCACGGTGGCCAAGATGTTTTTCAGACGAACCGTCCTCTACCAGTCCCGTCCTCTACTGGCGGATAGTAGTTGCCTGCGTCCTATCCGTGACGGGATAAACGAAAAAGAGGTGGTTGGTTTTGGCCTCTTGGAAAAAGGAGATTCCTTATTGCACCGAGGCTGATCTTCCTCGGGTTGAAGCATACCGAAAACATTCGGCTGACAGATGTACAATTATATTTATTTGATTGCGCTGGTCGTTAATCACATGTAGCAGCACCGGATACGTATATCAATGTATTTTATATACGGGCTTTTGATAAGTGAAATAAATATTTGAAAATTGTAACAGACGTGACTTGGTAGCTGGGTACGAGCACTGTCACTTTCTCTGGATACGTTAAAGGCAAACGAGTCGTTCGATTACCCTGAATCAGAATATCGAGTCGTTTCAATTGCTGCGCGACCATCCAAATTGTTTGACACTCGTGTTTCATTCGATTCTCCCTGTCGGCTTTACGATTCCCAATGACGCGATGATGCTACGTTGGAAATACGTATGTAATTCGTATGTGAAATTATACTATTGGCGTTCACGACACGTGGTAAATGTCATATGTGACATTGCGCTAACCGATGGAATTTTCATGGATAATACGATCATGTTCTCATTTCGAAAATTATTCCTGTTAGATTGTCGGACTGTGTGTATATGTCTGATAAATATATAGTGTCTGGGAAAATATGCTAAATGTGAGCAGAAGCTTTTTCCGACGAGATTTTCACGTGTTCTAAAGCGATTCTGCTGGTCGGAGATTCATGGAAAATCGCGTTGGAAAGTCTGCTCAAAGTACGAGGTAGAGATAGGTATTGCGAGATCGTGCATAATTGAAAGGGATGTTTAGTACGGCAGTTCCAGCAACCTGATGCTCTGACGCCATTCCCAACCGACCACCTGACTGCGACTTTGTATACTGAGATTTCAGAGCATTTCATTTTCATTAATACCTCGAATTTGCGATTTTAGCATTCAGGCAAGGGCGAAAGTCGCGAGGGGATTAATAGAGACAGGCAAGAAGTAAGAAAAACATGGAATAAACGATGAAAAAAAGAGAATTCGCAAAAACAGTAAAAAAATAGATATACATAGTACTAGCAGCATTGGTATTATCTATAATGCTAGTAGCAGGAAAAAAGTGAAGGTAGTAGTCAGTGCTGACCGCGCGTGGAAACGTTTGCCAAGAGGGCGAGAGAGAAAGAGAGAGAGCGAGAGAGAGAGAGAGTGTATACAGTTCGGTCAGTCCGTGCGTGTACGTCCAGAAGAGTCAGTAGGAATATGGTCGGAGGGTTAGAGAGATTCGTATGGGAGGGATGCTGGCTGGACCAGACACAAAGAACACAGGAACGCCGGTGGTTAATGAGTCGTCTAGCCCCCTTAGCTTTCGGTGCACGGACACTGCCGAACGAGAACCTGTGCTATAGGTCCTATAAGACTGTAACTGCTAGGCATAGAGAAGTCTGCGTCTGAGTCTGAAGTCTGAGGCTTATATATCTACCGGAACTAATTGTCCCATAATTCACTCGCGCCGGGAGCTGTGTTGCTCTCTGCTTATCCCGGTCCGCGACTCCTTTCTCTTTCCATTTCCACCACTTGCTACCCCCGTAAACTTCCTCCGTCTACCTTCATCCACTTCTTCTCTTTCTCCACTCGTCCATTTTTCTTTTTTTCTCTTTCTCTCAACCCTCCAGTCACACGCTGCTACGGTCGAGCGACCCCTCTCCTCGATTAGTATCTTGCAAAATTATCGCCCATTAGCCCCATCACCGAGAAGGCGACATGGCACGTTCTCTTGCGGATTTCAATATTTTTCTTTCTCTTTAGTCTACTACTTTTTTTTTTTAATTCCCTTCTACTTTCCAAATATGCCGTAATGTCAAGTTCGTAGATTCTACGAGACACTCTGTCTGCACTGCGTGGTTTCGCCGAGACTACTAGTGCCTGGGGCTGAGATAGTTGCTAGATATGTAGACTGATAGACCAGGCGAGACTCCACGATCAAATCAAAACTTCTCGGCGCGTACTTCCGCTCTGCTGCTAACGAAATAATTCGCTCCTCGGTAACTCTACGAGAATCGTCCTGCCGTCGAAATAAGTGTCGACGTTACATCCATCTGCCGGAAGTGACTGGTACTACGGGACAAGGGAAATTATTTACAAGCAATCTGTCGTAGTCTGTGTATATGGATATTATAAAATAATCGTTAGGATCTAGAGATCTATAGTGTTCGAGTGTTATATCAATAATTTATATTCAAATATAGTCATTGTTTGAAATTCCCCAGACATGAACTCTCTAAACTATAAATACATTGTCGTGGAGAAATACAACACTCGATCCTAGTCTCCTTTCCTATCGTAGAGAAAAATGCTGAAAATAGGTACTAGGCATTATATAGACTCGAATGTGGATATCGAGTTCTTTTTGTCATAACCTGATCTCGAATACGGTTGAAAACTCGTACGATATCGTAACCCGAGTAAATCAGAACAAAATATAAAGTATCAAAGGAGATCGAAGTGACCAAAAGAATTCGTAGGGGCGAGGAGAACTTCGATAATTCGAAACAAGGAAACATGGCACAGCCGAGTTGAGAACCACACCAACCTATTGCCAATGTTAGGCGCCAACCTCATGGGAAATATTTTAAACATGACTTCGGTCCAGCCATTCTCTATTTTCTACCAGTTCGCCTTGTGCATCTGGGATTATTATTTTGCGACGTTGCAACCTCACGCGTTTCCTCACCCATCCTGAACTCGCAAGATTTGCATCTCGAGACGTGGAAAATACGCGCTTCTAGTTACAGGACGGCTGGCTGAGGCGGTTGTCGACACCAGCGCCAACACCGACGTTACGCAGTACCATGTAACATGGACTCTTCCCATGCCCCTCCAGTGTCTCTCCCAGTGGTAGACTTCGTCGACGTTACAAAGACAATGGGATTAATGTTTGCTCTATCTCCATCTGTCTATCTTTCAAAGTTACCAGTTCAAGTTGCGTCAGCATCGGTGCATGAAGTTTGCAAGCGTTTCAGCTAATCCAACTATATCCAGAGAAGTGCATTTATGCATAACGCTAACGTTGGCGTCGTGACGCTTTTCTGTATATTACGTACTAATATGATCGTACAGATACTTTGACTCGCTTCGTCAGTCGACGAACCTGCGTTACAGGAACATTTCGATCGGTTTCTAGGAAGTCGCGTCGTCGGGTATTTTCGTACGCAAACGTTCGGGAGCTTCGACGGAAAAATCATTGCGTCGCGACGCGGGGCTTTATGAAAGTTACTGAAACAACCGCGGGTCTGGTTCATACGTGCACTTATCAACTCGTGTGATTCTCGAAAAATGAACATCGCACTCGATCGTTAATTACCGACGACGTGCGACGTCGTCGAATATGCATTTGCGCATGCGCATTTCGTACGTGACACCGTAAGCGCCGGATGAACTTAACGAGCATATTCAAAAGTGTACAACGTATAAGTTACTGAAAAATCACTTAAAGTGAACACCGTAAAATATACGAGCTTTTTTAAATAACATCCCCGAGACGAGAAAAGGTTAAGCGGATCGAATAAAAAGAAGAGTCACTTTCTTTCTTTCTTTCGTAGAAGTCGGGAAGCGTAAAGATGCCCAGATCTGCTAGTCTCGGGGAAATAGAGGTTTTCTCGTAAGAAATCGTTGATGTGTTTTTCGTTTGGCGTTTCATAAGGTAAAGCGAAAAAGTTTCCTTTATTGTTTCCATGCGACAGGAGGCCTATACCATTATGATAGTACTTCCATTATTCGTGTTCCCAGTCGGACGAAAACTTTTCTTCGCGTCGCGATCGCCTCGACGAGACTCTACGAACTTCTCGCTAATCCCAGGACGGTACACTTCTGGTTAGCGAACTACAATATTGGTTCTTCCACGCTTCGCCGCTAACAGCCTCCTCGGAGACGGGTCGAACTTGCTATTTAAAACATTCGAAATACTTAAATAATAAAGTTCTACCAGGCTAAGAAACACGAGGGGTTGTTGGCTCAAACGAGGGAAGCAACAGACGCAAAGACGAAGGCGCAAGAGTAACGAGAAGGGAGTGAAGTAAGAAGTAAAGGTAGAAGACGGAAAGGCAACGAAACAGCCCGTAAGAAGAATCTAAGAAGGGGAGATTAGAGTTCCAAAGTTATCGAAGCGACTATAGGAGGTTCCTGCGTCTTTAATAAAGAAGCTCCGATGCCGATGTTCATAATTTTTACTTCCTCTTCTATCGTTCTCTCTCTCTCTCTCTCTCTCTCTCTCTCTCTCTCCTCTTATCATCCTCCCTCGTCTCACGGAGATCGAATCGGATGATACAGAGTACACTGAATTTTAAGAAAGTATCCCCCCCCCACACCCCTCCCCATAATCCTCGGCGAATTAAAATCACGAAAAGTAATTTGACTAATCGACGCTTTCGTCACCGCTTGGCTGGTCAGTTAGCGAAGAACTTTTCCACAAGTGAACCCACTCCGATTCCTAACCCTATATAGCCCTGCTCTTTCTCTACTTCACCCATCCCTTAGAAAGGACCAACTACGGCACACCATTCGGAACGTCTTTAGATTTTCTCATCGCGCCTCGCTGCCCTGGAAAGGACTGACTCCTCCTTTATCTCACGTGCCTCCCTCTCTCTCTTTCTCTCTCTCTCTCTCTCTCTCTCTCTCTCTCTTATAACGACAATCTCAAGGGACCTTTTTAACCTTCGTTGAATCTGAAATTCCTTAGGAACTCCTTCCGCTCCTTCCTCGCGGTCTCGAAATGTCACAATCACCCTTCGCGAGTCCCTCTCCTTTTTTTTCTACCTTTAAGGACCTTCCATTCACACTTGAGTTAATCTTTTTCTTTAATATTGCCTAAGGGTTGGCACCCTTGCTGAATTATATAGTACCGACTCAATCTAGTACTCATTATTATTCCTTACCTTGGAAACCGTTTTTCTGCCTCCCTACCTTATAATACTGTACGGTACACGTACTTTCATTAACCATATTCATCATGATTGCTTCTTCGTGTATCAATTCTCATCGAGCGGACCACTCAGTGCGCATGCTATACCAGTCAAGGTAGATACACATATAAGAAAGACCAGGAGCAATCATTGTAGCGGTATTATTCCCAGGAGAAGCACGTTACTACATTGCGGCCGACCATGGGTCACTGACTGAAAGACAGACTTCGCCCGAAGCCACGCAACATACTATACCGCCTTCGTGTTTACTCTATTTCTCATATATCTACAGAGTGCTAGGAAAACCGTGCCCGATACACATACCGGCCATTGCAACGCTGGTTCGCCGAAGGTACCCGGCTGCATCAACGAAGGCTCGTCAACAGCCTCGAGCTCTTGTCAAACTCAAACTCTAAATAACTGGTCGTTCCTACTTGAAAAGTCGATGCCTTCATATTAAAACTTTAAAGCAACAGCCTTTAGTTAACTTTCAAGGATACCTATTAACACGGAAATTTGTACGATTATAATATAAAGATAAATTAATTATTTAAATCTACCTAAAGATCTTTTAATTTCATTCAAACGTTTAATCACGCTTATCACCTACTCAAATACACGTGTTAGTATACATCTACTATACGGTATAACTTAATTCTCCGAATCGTGATTATACTCTATAAGTAAATCTTTATTTATTTTTCTCTCCTGAATATCTCAAACCACATTTCCCATCAGTCAATTTACGAGATCCAAACCGCCCCTCCCCCCTCCCCTTCTCCCGTTGCATCCTGAACGAAAAACGAGAATACACCTTTTCCTGCCGTGGGGTCTTAGCTTTAAGTGAGTAACTGACTGACTCCGAGTATCTCCACTGGTATATCCACTACCTCTACTATGACGTTTCTCCTAGCAGGAAGTAACGCGAGAACGGGACGGTTCACGCATAGGCGGGTCGCTGAAACGGAACCGTGTGGTATCCCATTACTCAATCCCTGCGAGCTTTCACTACTCCATAAAGACATTAGCACACGAACCCAGTAATTACGGCGGGCTAGACAACTGGCTTGGCAAAGTCCTGCACACAGGTACTGGCTGTGCTGTACGTATTAGAAACCAGTATAGTGAGTATATGTGTATATGTGTATATACATATGTATGTACTATACAGCATGGGCGGAGGTCCACTCGTTCGCGTGTCGACATGACGGACAACGGGGGTGTGTCCCCTGTATTGCGTTACACATTGTATTAAAGCTTGTTCCACGTGCCAGCTTCTATACTGTACGCATGCTATGTGTATATATATATACAATTGTATACATAAGAAAGGTAGAAATAGACATAACTCACCCTCTCTCTTGTTACCCTCGAGTTTTTATTATTACTGTCGTGGATCGCGTGCGGGTCAGTAACGACGATCCCTTCGGATCAAGTAATTAAGTCATTATCTCATTTGGAGCGACGACAGTTGGTCGCTGAGCGAAATACCAGTCGAGGAACATTTATTTCGTTTCTTCTCTTTTCAAATAGAGTGTAGCATGGCTATGGAGACTCTCAGGGGTTCGAGATACTTTTAATATATTTATTTGCATTTCTTCTGTGTATAGAGTGAGATGCGATAGGGATGTTGTAAAGGGACTTTAATGCTGCACTTATAATTTGTATTTTCCCTGTTTCTTTTTATTCCATTTTTTCCCCTCTATTTTCGCGCACCTTTTATTGCCAACAGACGCTAACAGTCTTAAACGAATCAGAGTCCATACGCAAAGCTGCTCTTTGACATAGCCGGGCGGACTGGGCACGCTCGAAATCACGGAAATAGACATACCGAAGTAAAATAACCGTGAATGATGTAAATTCGATGAACGAGCTTGACAAAAGGAGAACCGTTCGTGCTTGCCGCCAGGACGAGACCGTAACGAGCCCCACGCCTACTTTACGTTGCGGTTCCTTTGTTCTCCTGGTGAACTCGTTCAGCCGAATATCCTTACCCTCCTAGGACCGATGCCCAGGACCAACAGAAATCTGGACGCTGTCGAGTAGCCGAGTAAACTTCCTTCCGATCTGGTCTCGATTATAACTTACCGTGAGTTAGAGAGAAAAGGAAAGAGGAAACCGGTCGGTGTCGGACTTCTTCAAGAAAGCGAAGACCGGCTCAGCGAGTAGCCAGGTTCACCACGCTAACCATATGCCAGCTTGACCTTAACGTTGCTACCTAATCTTCGGGTTATCTTATCTTCCGGCGCGTCTGTTCCGTACCGGTACTACGTAATACGAGAGGAAGACTAAACTCGTCGAAAAAGAGTAAACTCGACTCGAAGTGGAGCACACTTCACGACTTCCTCTTATACATGGAAAGTGGAGACAACGCATCCTCGTCCGGGACACGTGATTTCTGTGTGACTCCGTACGAGTTATGGAGATTCTACTGTATGTGACGTAACTCGTGTACCAGGTAGACTTAAACGTGTTGAGACTATATTAAACCCTTAAAAAACTGGTCTGTCCTGTCCGTCGAATCACGCTTGTAACGCATCGATCCCAGTGACAGCTGTCAGATCTATACCCGGATCATTTGATTTGAAAAGCCCTGTATATAATTTCTGATTAATTTATTTCGTGCCTATCTCATGCACCCAGACTATAATTGCAATCGTAGATATACATCTGATAACATATCCAACCACGAGGACATTTCGTCCTGTCGATTGAAATCTTGTTACTCAAATATCGAAGAAAATTAGGAACAGCTACGGTTGCGCCGTGATACTGATACGGATCTGTTGAAATACGTGCTTTAATCGAGACTACAGGTATTATCGTCGAGCGATATCGTACGACGATTCAATATCCATTCGACGTAACTCCTGAGACGTCTGTATGTGTCGTTCGTGTATTTACATTAATACTCGTATGTTGACAAGGTTATCTAACGGTGAGCATATTTTAAAGAGGACGGTTTCCTTCAACGCGATTTCCTCGTGTGATTTAATTAAACAAGGCAAAGTTGACACGACAAAATTAGCAATTACCAAGCGGCGGGACGTCAGACACTCAAGTGCGAGATGAAGTCTTCCCATGGCGTAGCAAATAAATTCCAGGCTTGAAATTAATAATGCCGGCAACACCCGACGTCGGTTCCGCTCATTGTTATTTAAGGGGACAAAGCGGCGCGTTTTCGAGTTCCTCCATAATGAGTGGATCCTCCGACCTGAAAATGACGGATCCATTGTTCGCCCGACTGCAGCCTGCGCAAGACCCGTGCAGGTAGCAAACGAAACAAACAACCCGATATCCTCCAGAAGTCTCTGGGGTATCCTAATGGGGCAACTCGAATAATAAGGGAAGTGCTAGTCACTAGGAAGATCATCGATGACTTGAGACCTCGTCAATTTTCGCAGGCTCCTTCCGTGTTGAATCGCACCATTTCTTAAGAAAGGATAAAGCGATATAATCTACTGTATAATAGAGACTTTGCGGTTAGTATATAGGTACGCACGTAATAACACACTCAAAATTTGGCTCTCCCTTTTAGAACGCGTCTGAAAAAAAATTTGAACCCTTGAAAAAAAATTCATAAACATCTGCCTATGGCTAATTTTGTTAATCCGCTCCGACCCTCAAAATTTTTTCTGAACATATAAGATATTTAATCTGTTAATAAAAGTCTTTAAAAATCCATCAGGGGTAATACTCGTGCACATGGAGAAAATGAAATATTTCTAAGACGCAGTGCTTCTTCTCACTGCTCTTCTTATCTCCGAGACCGTATACATTACCGTCCTCGTAATTCTTTTTCAAATAAATAAATAAATAATAAAGTACTACCTACACACACGCGCGCGCGTATATATATACATACATACACTATAAAAGTGAATAGAGGCATTTCGGACTATGGCTAGTGCACGTAGATCGCATATATTTCCAGGCCCTTTTTTCCATAGTTACCCCCTTCATCCCCCCGAGGTCCCACGCATACCCAATGCCATTCTAAGTCTATATAGACGTACATAAAAGCACACATATACATGCGTCCAGAAAAGCACGAACCCTTTTATAGGGTTTATCCCGGCATAAAGCGAACGTATAAGAGTCCATAGGTAGATGCAAGACGTCTACATACGTAGACATGTATCCCCATTTTAAAGGATACGTCTCTGGACCATGCTACTGGCTGTATCTACTTGATCTGATCAGATATGTATATACCCTAGTCTCCCTTATATCCCCAGCCTGGTATCTATGCACAGGTGGCTATAGAATGGATCAGAAAAAGATAGAAACGTGAATTTCACCCTCTCTAGGATCTGAAAGTTTCTGAATAACATTCAGCACACAATCAGTAACACTTTAACAGGTTCTATTGGATTCCGAAAAGAAGTAGGTACCTATATATGTATAGTATACATATATGACTATACCCATTGGACCGATGGGTGATTATAATTATTATACGATGTTACGCAAAGACATCGAATGCTTAGAACACTACGAGTAGGTATTATTTGCAGGTACGGGAGCTGTGAACGAAGCAAAAGAGGATTCAAGCTGAGAGTATAATGAGCGGTAGGCAGGTAATGAAGACCATTCAATCTCTTCGTCGCACAGTATCTCCCGAAGGGCATACTGTTTAACCCCCTTAACTCCGAACCTCTTGGTAATCCGTTTAATCTCGAGATAATTAATGGCCGTAACGCTTTAATAATTCTTTACTCCTCGGCACATTGCGAACAGCTGATAAAGAGAGGTGTGAATCGAGTGAGTCATCCTCATGGGTTACGTGTTATCAATGATTGGGGTATGCGCTGACGTAAACGCGGTACAGAAGATGGCGGCGAAGTTTTGGCTGGAACGAACGATCCTGCGGAACGACGGTAGCCCAAGATGATCGCAGTCTCCGCGAGCCACCATCAGTCAGGAATTCCCGGCATTAATTCACCGTAATTCCGCGGTCGGTATAGCCTCGGTCCAGACAGCATCCTCTCTTGCTTCTATATATGTATACAGAATCTCCTTCCTCTTAGCTCACTTCGGTGTTACGTATCTTTTCATCTTGATATTTTTAATTCAGTTTGAACGTATCACCTTGTATACACTTCAGGCGTTAGGACGAACGGAGTATAGCCCGAGTTGAGTCTGACAGTCTGGCCGGAATACCTGACCGCCAATTATCCCCGCATCTCACCCAACTGCTCCTTCTATCCCCTGACGTTTAACAAACTCTTCGGCAAAACACCGGGAGATAATTCAGATATCATCCCTCGATTCCCACTACCCAATCCAGGAATACAGACCGACAGACCGGGTGCTGCCTAGGGGCTCGCGTGCCAACTGACGGTTCCCAGACCGAACCAGATTATAAACTTGAAAATGTAGAGAAGAGCGTGCGAGGGAGGTTCCGAATATTTTTGTCTTGCTCTTTATCCCAAGAAAAAGGTATTCGAGGTAAACTATACCTATATCCCATTAGCTTGAATCCCTCTTGTGAGCTCTTCATACTAGTCTCATAGTCTTTTGTTTCGGCAGCTAACCCTGAGATTATAGCGTTAAAGTACCGATTAGCTTTTCGACAGAGTGTGAACTTTAACACGCGAGACTACGGAACCGTGAAGGAACATCCGGCCCGCGTACCTGATCTATGAAACAGCATTGAATCCTCCAGCGAACTTCTTAGAACAAGAACAAGAAATTGGCAGACAGCAGACGGCTGCTACGCGCACTAATCGAATGAGATTGAAATATCAGCCGGAAGATGTCTTCCCAGAAAGACTCGTAGTATAGTTTAGTCATGGCGAAACGATGGAAAAGATGCGATTTCGACACGGACAGGGTAAAGACCCCCCGCAGTGGTACTCATCGCACCCTGAAAGTTTCAACTTTTTCGGGCCCCTTCGATGGATTTATGGATTTATGGTCAGCCCAGTCCTCGGGGGGCTAATTGCTAACAGCGTGAACTCGGTACTGGCAGCTTTGCTGAGAGGCTGTATAGACTTGTGTTTAGAATGTTATCTGTATCTGTTATATATATGTATATACATGTATATATTCATTATCTTTATTATTATGCCTCTCGAGGGTCGTTACGTAATTGGCTGTTCTTACGTATTGCGCTTAGCCGTCGCCATTCAATCCCCAGCGACTTTATGAGACTCCAAGCATTATTGGACTCGTCTACAATTTGCAGCACGGTGATGGCACCTCGATCGTTTCCACGACCTTTTATTACCATCGTGCAGAGTTTCGCAACTGCTCTCATGCAAATTCGAAATTACGAAGTAAATGAAGGCGATGCAAGATCACTGTTAGTTCTCGCCTGTACATCCATCCATTGAACACTGGATACTTGATCAATGCGAGCAACGAGTATTCAGATAGAATATCAAAGAGGGATGAGCTAAAAAGGTAAATAAAATTATGTATACATATATGTAATAAATATATTTTTCTCGACACATTGTATCTTTATGTGTATAGTATACTCCTCAAGAGTGCATAACTCTGTAACTATTGCGTCAGAGTTTACAGTCTGACTCGTCGACTGCTCAACGCTCTTGCTTGGCACCTCATCGGGCGGCGGCCCGTCTTCTTTTACTTCTTATCTTATCCACGTGTTATCTCCGAACCTTGTTTCCCGTCCAACTTCGCTGCACGAGCACACGGCAATCCCCGTTGCATCTCATGTTTGTTAAAAGCGCTTCGAGCGATGCGCAACGATCCATCCCAGGAGAGAAGACACTGGGTGACTATAGACTATGTATATAGACACCTGGATAGATACAATATACCTGGATGGATATATGTACCTGCTTAATACGAGTTCGTGTTCCCCCGATAACGTGGAACAACGAATCGGACCAGAGTGGAAATCATTCGTTGAAAAACATTGCTGAGAAATAGACAAGAAGTACCTGACTTTTCGATCGTTAATTACTTTGGACAATTACGTTTTACACCGACCCCTTCATATATATCCCAGGCGTATCCGGCACGGTCTGCTGTCGAATTTTATCCAAAGGTATGTATATGTAGACGGGCGTACCGGGTCAGTTCAAAGGATGGGTGGGACTTCTTGGGAACAGAAGAGAAATAATGTCTGGTTATAGAGAAGCGGGTCGTTGGGATAATTTCGAAAGGGTAACTAGATTTATGTGTTTTCTATCGAGTCGATGAACAAGATGAAAATGAATAGTGGAATAATGCCGGAGATAACTTTTTTGGATCGTCATCCGACGGAGGATCTAAGGAGATAGGTATATGGAGTGGCGGATGTCCGTTAAACAAATTCTAGAGGAATGCATTAACGGCGTCGGCACTTGGGTCAATGTATAAAAAAAGGGAATATAGACGAGAGCACAATACCTACAGCCTGGTGGAGGATGTTTAACAAACACTCGGAAAATTCGCTGCATCACCTTTTCAGAGTTTCGGCAAACAAACTCGGTTTTTTGGAGTGGTTCCAAAAAAACGGGCGGCGCTGGGGACCACCTATAGTAGAATATTTTCGCGTGGGTTTTCGAATCGACGCGACGCGACGTTCCGATGTTTCCGAAATGTTCCTCTTTTCTATCTACCTGCTTGCTCGACTGTATTTCGTTCTTTCTATCTTTCTCTCTCTCTCGTTCTATATCCACGCTCTCGCTTTGGGATTCCAGGTATGCCAACATCAGGCATACCTCAGGGACCGCTCTGACAGGCGACCAACCGACGGGACAGCAAGGCAATATTTGCACTCGACAACCCCCTATCTCCCCTTACCACGACGACCCTTTTCCTATACCCATTTACAAACTTTCTAATGCCAACATAGCTTACTTACTTGTTTGGTCAATTGTCTTGCGACTATGAGCTAAAGACTTTTTGAGTATTTGGATATACCTACGTATACAGGTACGATCAAGGGGTATATGATTTAATAGAGGTTTGGTAGAATAGAGGTTGACGGTTTAACAGTTCGAATCAAAACCCTTGGCATTGGATTTATAAAAAGAAGCTATTCAGATAGAGAACAGCTGGGATGTCTCTTTAATTAAAACTACTCCAATTTACTGATCATATCCTGTCGGATTGTCCGGTAGTCAAGTTTGCCGTAGGAAGTCGAAGACAGCTTCTGGTTTATGAGATTTTTCAAATAAAACTCGATATCGCACTATCAAATAAAGTTAATGCGCTTCCTTAAAGACCGTCTTAAAGTATCCGATAGTATCAGGAAACCTTCGGGATCCTCGAAGATCACGTCCTTCTTTGATACCAAAGCTTTTATGCGGGACACGTGTGTCTTTCTCGATCCTCCCCACCTCTGTGCATCCTTCTTTCTCTGAGAAAGTGACCTCGCTAGCGACCTACATTTGTCAAATCGTACGCATAACATTTCAAACTTCCCCTAGGCTCGATCTTGACTCCGACAAAGAGACGGATGTGTCCTGGCCGCGACGTCCGTCCCGTTTCCCAGGCGCAACGGTTGAAAAGGGGTCCAAGTAGCATGCGCATCACCAGCATCACATATAACCTCAAATATCCATTCGGTACCTAAAATTTATCATACCATAGCCTTAGCAATTTTACCGCCTACCGACTATATCATTAAATCAAATCTTGAAGAGAAGATATAAAATCACACACACCTGAATTGGGTGCTATTTTTTATTTTACTGTTTTTCACTTAAAATATATTTTTTGCATACACCGAACGAAATTTAGCTGCCACTCCTTCGATTTATGTATTTTTTTTCATTTAATTAAAATCCTCGGTTAATCGCATACATGACAGCGATCCGTGTATCAGAGATTACGTAAGCGACGCCAAGAGTATTCTACGTTTGCAGCAAGTTGATCCAGAGATCCTGGGGACACCGAGGCTCTAGGGTAGAATACACGATTAAAACTTATAGAGGAAGAAGTAGGTGCTGAAAAGCCTGAAAGAGTATCTCGGTATCCAAAGTATAGAGAAGTAGGTGTACCCTGACCATGATGGCACCACGGTGCAACGGTTGCATAGCTTCCGAATGTACACAATCCCCTCCCCAACCTCATCGGATCCCCTCTCCGAGGACTCGCACTTTTCCATCCAGTGAGTGAGTGGGGCTCGCACGAGGTTCACGCACCAAAGGACGATGCTCCCCACCAATGGTTTCGGCTCGGCTACTCGCACCCTCCGGAGAGAAGCAGAAGCAGAAGCGACGATCCAACCAGCAAGAGGAGAAGTGTAGTAGTAGAGAGAACGGCCGGTGTTTAGGAAGGGGAACCAAACCATAGGAAGGACTTGGAGACTCCGCACGAAAGCTCGGAGCAACAGTGTGCCGCGCGCCGCTACAACGCGAGCGTCGTTCTTTACGAGATTTCATACTATTCTGCCTTTGTGGTTTGACAGCTTCAGGGAACAACTTATGTTCCCTGATATCAATGTAAGGAGTCACGACGTGATCCCTCAGGATTTTAAGACCAGTCTGGAAATTTGGTGCGCGAAGAATTTTTATCGGACTAATTTATTCAGTGGTGAAGTTGAACGTTTCTGAGGACGAGATCAGTGGACGGGAGTGATTATCGTGACTGTGTTTAGTTTATTGATGGTTTAATTAAAGGAAATTTGCTCTGATATCAAATTTTATGAAAGACCGTTTCTCTAAGATTTTTGTGGAATCGTTTATCGCGGGAAGATATAATTCCAGGGCTGTGAACGACGCATCGTCTCCCTTTATTTTCTTGTATTTTTCTCATGTTATTTTCCCTGAACGGAGTTTTATACTATATATATTTGTATATGTGGAAAGCTGTCTCTCGGAGATAAACGAAAAGAGACTGTTTTACGTGTACGTACGGTGCTGTTGTTTTGCTTCGATATTTTACCCATGTAAATTGGTGTATGTGTGTTTACGAACTAGGCAAATTGTTTGGTTTCGGGAAACTGTGTCTGTTGTATTATTCTGAAATTACGTGGGCTAATATCATCGCACTGAGTGCATCCCTGCAGCATTCGTGTACGCGGGGTGAAAAGCGAACGTGTTAAAGGAGGGTCGATTTGCCGGTAGTAATCACATCGACCGGATATCGGCACTCTCTTGGATTAATCGTAAAAGTGATTCGTGGCTCTAAAATTTAAATGACGTGAGTTCGGCTCGTGCTTCAGAGGATTTCGCTCGACAGGAAATCGCAGTGACGTGGATGATTGTGCGCCGATAAAAGTGCTCCACGAAAATGTCCTCGTAGCGAATCGGCAAGCTGTCGCCCGAATTTTTGAGGTAGGAAAAAAAGTTGCCATATAAATTTTTCTTTACTGACTAATGAAAAAAAAAAAAAATAATCAGAAGATGAATACACGAGATCTATTCGTTGGAACGTGCTACCAACTTGTCAAAGAAAGTTTGTGTCGTGTTTTTATTTAGGAATTTAAAATTTTCTTGAACAAAATAAAAGTAGAAGAGCGTATTGAAAATCGTTGAGAGTCGACCACGTGTGCGTCGAATACAATTTACGTGCCAATAGTGAAAAAAAATATCATTTATCGCCAGTTCTAATTGCGTAATTTATATTCGCCTGGTACAGATGAAATAGATATTACATTTTTTTTTTTTTTTTAAATCAATTCCACACACGGTTCTACTCTATCGGCATAGCTATCGAAAATCCATCCTCCGTCGGGTTGTTCAGGCGTACGGCCCGGGTTTAACGATATAACCTATACCCAACAGAGTGGTAGGACGTTTTCCTCGAGTTCGAAGGAACAAAACGAGTGGTGAAAACGACATTTTACGAGTGACCACTCACTGGTCCTCGAAATCGGATTGCGAATTCTCTCTGTTGCTCTTCGCAAGGAAAGGGTCTGAATCGGGCGTGTATTTTCAAACCCTTCGGGAATAAACGTCAGTATTCGGTCAAGGAGGCTGATTGTGAGTCAAGTGATAAAGGAACCGTGAATTCACGAGGTGCTCTGTCCGAATCCTGAGGTCAGCTATGAGAATCTACAGAAGGACGAAATTCGAATTAATCCCCGACGGTTGAGGGCAAAGAGCGAGGGTAGGTCACTCGTGTGCACAGGGGGTGGCCTGATGCCAGTGACAGTTATTAGGAAGTTATGGCAGACCATAGTGAATCCGGAGCCAAGGATATTCCGCTTGGGAGCTCCTCTGCTCACGACATAGCTTATTTTATTTTGGTCTTGCACCGGGGGGTACTGTGCTACCTAGTCGAGTTTTCTACTTCTCTCCGTCCGCGCCATCCCAATTCCTCTCTTGTTCTCTGCTTCTCTCTTCGGACCACGTAGGAGAGCTCGTTGGATTTGTAGGAACAACTCGAAGCCAGAGAACTTGAACCCAGTTGTCGGTGTAGCCTTGTACTCGTGGGGTGTAATCCCACGACTTTTATTCCCGTATCTTGATTTTTCGCGAAAACTCTTCCATCTCGTGCTTCAGTCCCATCCCTAGATACACTCTGATCATGATCTTCAGTGTTCTAGACAAGCATTACGTGCTTGAGTAAAGCTCGTCCTTCAACCCGCTGCATAACCTACCAAGAGAACTTGAGAACCGAACAGGGCTCGAACGGCTAAGGGTCGTTCGGATAGGGTAGTCCTTAGTTGAAATTACGACGTGGTTAATAACTGAACACGATAGCAGAGCGCGCTAGGGTAACCTCGATCCAACGTCATAAATTTGTTTGGAAAGCCCGTTGAATTTTCGGAAGACGATAAAGGCGAAGAAGAGAGGGAAGAGCTGCTACCCTTTACCTAAAGAAGGTAATGACACCCAAAGCTTAATACGACACAAAGCTACCACTGAGAAACACGAGACACGTGCGTGCAAAAGTTTCCACCTTTAACGCTGTTACAGTAGTCACCAGGATAGCAGAATACGACGAAGGGATGAAAGTTAGGGGGAGGGTAGTTGTCCCGTTACGTTCCTTTTTTAGGGGGGGGCCGTCGTTATAGTAGGTGGTAGGTATGGTATAGCCACTTTTACCCACTTTCCCCTAGTACCCGACTCGGTGGTCGCCTGAATTAAACGACCTCTCAAAAAACTTGGTCAATTCTCTAGCCGTCTCTTCGTTCTCCAACGTACGAGGGTCTACTTTAGGAAACGGTTCGACCCCGACTGTGAAAACCACCTCGTAAAAGGTGCAAACTTTTCATCCCCGCGCTCGGAGAGTTCAGGCAGTCTTCAGGGAGCCTCCTCGTGGAACAAATTGCAAAAAGATTCGGACGCGATTGCCCTCGGCTTTGCTATTTACATGCGCTAATATTCTAATTGCAAATTAGCACGCGCCCATTAGCTCTCTCCAAATGTACGAACCTCTAACGTGCATCTTGCGTATCTTAAAGAACCGCTCCGCACGAGGGCACGAGGGTAATGTTATGCACTGAAATAATTGCACACGGCCACTGCGCTTCTACTCGTACCGAAACTACGGTTCCCTTTAATTCCTACGAATTTATAGGCCTCTCTTATCATTGTATAGGTAGCCCTAGCTAGCTCAGTCAAGTGCATATATCCTAAGGGTAATTAAGCATGACCCGAGTGCACGTTAGGTACGCTTATAATATTTTTTTTTACACCCACGCTTCTACACGAGTGACCTACCAAAGAATTTCTCGACACGGATCTTCAAATACACGTCGGAGAAAGAACTTACAGAATTGTTATTTCCTCGGCAACGACGTTGACCAATCTAATTATCCCCTTTTTGAAAGCCATCCTAACTCCTCCGCGTACTCCCACGTGACCGCACGTCCGAAACACATTGTTTTCACATTCTCGTAGCTCAGTAATTACGGTAGATTGTCGAGTCAACGATTCCGTAATAGAGAGGGGTTAATCAAAAATAGGAGAAGCATCGCGTAAACCAGTGGATTCCAACAGTTCGGTCGTAAAGCGTCATGACGAAAATTAAAGAAACGCAGGTTAAACAAAAAGTTGTTCCAGGAAGAATAACAGTCTAGGAGGTATCGGGGTTACGACCCCGATTGCAAAGATCGGTCACGAGGGAGTACTGTTGTAATAGAGAGGAATATGGCACAATTTTATTTCTTGAGGGTGACCAACTTTTAATAACTTTTTGATAGCTTATTGGCCCTGGACTTGTAAATAATTTTGTATCTGCGCATGCGCTGTCCTTCTGTTCCTACTCAATTTCTCTCTTTTTTTTTTTGTTAATATCATCCTCGTGCTCTCTACCTGCATCTTCGTCGGTACCTATACACTGCCCTTCTCGCTCCTATTCGATCCTACAACCTTCTCTGGGGTCGACCTTTTTTTATTTTACTCTCATCCTCCGCTCACATTCGAGGAATTTGATGGGTGGCCCTGGTCGAAGCTGCGTCGAAGAGTTTGATAGCTTCGAGGTAGGGAGTAAAAGGCGGACGTTATAACTTAAATTGAGTATAACGCGGCTCTCGTCGGTCTCCGTGTAGGCCACTTCGCGTCGATGAAAATTCTTCGCGGCTTCTATAGATGGGGTTATATGTATACATAGTATAGGTAGTCCCATGAAAGCCAACCACCTTCGTTGGCCATTATACGTAACGTCCCCCTCCGGACAACGGGGTCAAAATATTTTCGCCTAAGGGACGAAGAGGAAGAACGCGTTGACTTTCTTCCCCCCTTTTTTCCCCTTCTCACTCCTTACGGCGCCTTCGCTACTCTCATCACTTTTATACCAGCAGCAGTCCACTAGCCTCGTCTACTTTAATATCTCTTTTCGTATATCCCAACCCTTAAAGAGACACAAGGTACGAGCTTGACGAGTGCGCACGTCACCCGAAACGACTTTGCGCAAACGAAACGAACCGGCACTGCAAACGTATTCATATATTCATAGATAAAAATGAGGTCGACGATGTCGCAGCATGTTGAGGAGGGCGGAGGGGGGGGGCGCCCTTACGTAGCTATACCCTATCATCCTTTTCAATGTGTTACCTTATTAAACATGTATGTTGTGCATCGACGAGTCGCGAGGTGACTGACTATGTGAAATGTTCAGAAATCCGTGAAATTTAGAGTCGTACAGGTTCTCGACGTATATTTGACCTATATTTCACATCGTCGAGTAATATTCCATTTCGTTGAGAGCGCTAATTGAAGTAGATGGCGTACTCGTGATCGTAAAGTGGCGAAAGGGTGGTGAAATGCTTACAGGGTAACAATACCCGAAAGTTATCGGGAAGTGACTCTAGCCTCACCGGTTAGCACTGCAGACGCGAATATTGCGCAGGCAATCAGCCCTGCGAGTGTTCCATACGCCCCACGTCTCTCGTACCACCCTGGAGAGTATTGCCGGTTCTAAACATTGCTGCAACCCCTAGCCACTCTCCATATCCAGTTAAATAATGTCTTGCGCCACCGGCCGGAAACTCCCGTATCGTTAAATTGGCCTGTAGCTGGCAATAGTAGCAATAGGTTCACCACGTTACGTCACCTGGTACCACGGACTATTGGTTAACCCAGCCGTTTCAAGATATCGTCTAAAGACCTTGGCTTGGATTATTATACAGCTATCAGATATAATAATAACTACGTAACTTACTAACCCATCCTCGGTCAGATGTGAAATGATCCCTTAACCGCCATACGGCGCAAGTCCACCTTAACTCGGGCAAGCAGTATATTGGTACGTAAAAAAAAAAATCATAGGTCCAGGGGTTAAGGAGTTGAGAAATATAGCTAATATTTATTTCGATTTAATAAAATCGAGTTATCAGGATTTTTTGATAGGGACTATCAAATAGTAACGTGCCAGCATAATAGAGTGGTGATTATCGCGACAGGGCTCTTTCTTCACGAAATCTCTATAACGTCCGGTAATGGATGATCATAATGAAGCGACTCGGCAGAGTCATTCGAGATATATCTAACAGGTTGACTTCTTATTCCGTGTGGTCCATGAGGCCCTTCGGAAGGGATCCAGGCGCACCAACTAAACGGCTCGAAAGAACGAAGGTAGAAGCTGTCTGTCTGTCGGTCGAATGGCGGCTCTGGAAGGAGGAAGATTAACATAGAGATGAGGTCGCCGCGAGTGTTTCTACGTGAGTTATGTTCTACCGGGTGAGCACCGTCTCCTGGACCTCCTTTACCTGCCGACGACGTGCCTCTAACCCGAGACGCAGAGACCTATCCAGCGAGTTCTCTCCATCTGCGACCTCAGCCATATACCCATCGCTATGTAGCTACGTGCCCCCCTGTGCATAAACTGTTTTGTCTATGCAAGTCGTTGTTGCATCACTTCCCCTTTTCAGTCTAGTCCCAGGTGATCCTCGCCAAGGAGATTTGTCCAGAGAACACTCGAGACATTTTTATACCGCCTATGTATTTTTTTTGCTGACAAAAAAAAATCTCGAGGTATCTCCCGTTACCGTCTGTCTTGCTACTTTACCGTGTTATCGCTGAACTTCCCTTTAGTTTCTCGAAGTGAACTTTATGAAAAAATTATCAAGGATTGATGAGCTTCTCGTTGGGTACAGATCAGGTCGCACGTCTTGTATAAACTTATGGCTGTTGTCTGTACACCAGTATAACTGTATACAGTAATGCCCACGCAAAATCGACCCCGATGGTATTTTCGACTTTCTCAAGTAAAGATGGGACAATCGTGCGTGGGCATTCTCCTCCGGTAGAATCGAGTTTCTCATAGATAATATATTATGGGTGTACTATTATATATATGGATGTATATATGTAACATGTAGATACGTACAGCCTATGTTTAAATGCTTATAAGCATAGTCTACAAACAGTTCGGTAACCTGCAGCCTTAACATTTCTCTGATTCTTCATCCACTATCTCATTCTCTTCCGACATTTTCGCCCCGGTTGGCAGACTACGCGCGTGATTCTATCGCCGCTGATTGCATTATTGCTCTGTTCTGCTGGCTGTTTGCAAACTGCAGTAATAACCTCCATGCTGGCACATTAGCCGTATTATACCGTACGGGTACGCCAGTACGTACCGGGGGTAGGCACGTGTGCTGGTATCACTTAACTAGAAGATACGAGCTGGGTGAGCGAAGCTAATGCTGAAATAATGCGACACCTAGTAGCTGTTCGCTGCTCCCTTGATGCTGTACGTACCTCAATGTATACTGTACTGGTATACGTACATACATAAATCTGTATGTAACCGACTGGTTCATCCTTCGTTATACACAGTTGCTCATGGACACTTTTTCTCAGTACTTTCTCTATAGCACTTTTTATAAGAACTATCTCGACGGAATATACCAGAAATTTCTCAGCATATATATATACATAGACATCGTCGATATTCCTATACATATTCGTGCTGCTTGCGCATATCCGTTCATTAACGATCAATTAGAAAGTTTTTCCCCCTTATTGGGAGCCCTGCGTAATTGCTTGATAATTACCTAACGAATCTTCCGTCCTTCCCTGCAATACCTTTAACGAACAGTTTCCGGTATAACAAAGGAAATGAAAACTAGCAACATAATGTGTGTGTGTGTATATATATATATATTTCATTTACTTTGGCCTACTGGTTATTATTAAGGAAGTGTTTGATCCTATCCAAGTATATGGAGAGAAAATCATGCGCGATCATCAGAGACTCTAGGTTGCCTCTATGAGAGATACGTAAGCCGAGCCAAAGCGCAGCGGCCAACCAGGATTTTCTCCCAGAAACAACCAACAGTCGGCGGTCGCGTTATGAAATTTCTACGGTCTAGACGAGCTCGGAAAATCGTAACCCGTAGCTCCCGTTTGCACCGCACGACCAACACACGAGTCTCCGCGCAAAGCTCTGGCATTTTCATAATGAAATTATAGTATGTGTCAGCCGAGCCGCAACGACGCACGACGTCCGAGCCAGCGGGATTTGTATTCGTTGGGAAATAACGCGAGCATTCGCGACGGACCCCTATGCGCTCGTTACGCGACATTAGGCAAATTTTCACCCCGCGCGACTATTCGTCACGATGAAACTATGGAAATGACCCCGACAGCACGAGATGTCCCTCTCGCTCTTTTGCTCCCTTTAGAATTTCGTTCACCACGTAAAAGCGCGGGGTTCTCTCTCCATATTTTGTTTGGTTCTTTTTGTCCTGCCCATTCTTTTATCTGCGAAAATTCGCTCTGCGCCAATTTCCTTTCTTTTTTTTTTGCCTAAATTTCTCTCTACACCGACCGCGCACGGGTGCGGGTTACGTGAGCCCTTTCGAGGAGGGTTGGTCCTCCCTTAGCCAATTTACTCTTGGCCATGAGATCCACTTTCGGCGGGCCAGTCTCGACGCGAGGCGTCGAAATCCATAGACGTTTTTATCCCTTGAGCTTTTGAAATCGAGCGTCTTTCTCGGAGGCGTCCTTCTATATCCTAATCATGCTAGTGGGGTGTTTCGTAAAGACCTCCCATTTCCTTAAGACATCCGGGTATGTTCGATATATATATATATTTTAGGTGCCTCAGTTTACATCTTCACCTTGCAATACACTTATCACCCACTGGGTAACGTGTATCTCACTATCCCTTCTACATACTGTATATAGATATATGTATATAGTATACTTGCAGTTATAATATTGTACTCGCCGAAGCGTGTCTCCTTCGTGTATATTTGTCAAGGGCCTAGAGTATCGTATTTCGTGGCCTGTCTTTACCTTATTTACCTCGATGCACTGCCGCAACGATGTACATACTCACCTATGTAATATATGTACGCGCTGACGTCACAAGATCTTCCGCGTCCTCAGGCTTTTCGAACGTGTCCCAGTTGATCGAGCATATTCCTCGTGATCGTGTCGGTATTCTGGTACGATACGCCATATGTCACAGGGTATGACGTCACTGATTTTGAAAGGATAAAAAATATCGGGCAACGTATAAAACGGGTATTTGGAAAATATTCTGTACGGGATGCGAGTCTCTTGAACTGTACTTTAAGAGGGGTATCGATAGGAGGTGGAGGTGTGGGTGGCAAGCACCCACGTGCAGTAATAGATAAAACGCTTGGCTAGTGTTGTACGGGCTTTGTTGAATTTACGCTTCCGACTGGTCTGGATAGTCTGGTCTCTTGATTTAGCAATCCTGGATACTGATGATCGGCTGGCTAATACCTTGAGTCTCCTTGTCTATTCACTGCTGGTGATTTACTGGCTGCTTACGTTGCTGGATAATTCGAGCGAACGAAGGAAATCGACTATGTGGAATTCCGAGCGATGGCTTAGTTATTTCGAGGATCGATGGCAGTTTATAGGATCTTATGCTGTCGGGTTTTATGTATTTTGGTCTTGTACTGAAAAGTGTATTGCCGAAACGTGTTCTTGCTTGGGGTGTACGTATGACGTAGGTAGTTTTGCGGAAAGCCGCGATGGGGCGCAGCAGTAGAACTTTTGAAAGACACAAGCAGGATTCTTCTCGTCATGATTTCTTTGTTTACTTTGTCGTCGAAAATGGTATTGCTGATTCCACGAATAACTCTCGAGATTTCAATAAACAGAAAAGAAGGTTGGTATGCGTGCCGTACAAGAAGATTGTTATGTTTTGTTGAAGGATGTCTAGATGCCTTGTACGTACATCTTTTATTACACGAGTATAAAGGACGTAACGGAATGAATATTATTTTTCGTTGATTCTCTAAGTCTCAGGTTTACCTTCAATGCGATTTACTATAAGAAAAATTTCATTGAATTAATCAGGATACAATTTTTCACTGGTTCCCCACCTATGTATATCTAACTCTATATAATACAGATATCAAGGGGAGGCTTTTCTAGTCTCGAGATTTTACGGGATACTAGATCATACTTGACTTCCGTTTTAGAGAGAAGCTGAGTTACGTAGTCTTGCGGAAGACCCAGATATACAGTCAGGACGTACAATTGTCTAGTAAAAGACCGCATAGTGGCTTCTGTACGAATAACGAATAATCTGATAAAATTTCACTCACCGTAGAAAAGGGAGTTAAATAAAAAATCACGTGAACTCAAGATTTTTGCCTGGTACATCCCGACTAACGGTAGCAGCAGGCAGTACGTATAGCTTAAGGTCGGTGCGCTGCTGCTTGGTCCTGCGCTACTCTGCATCTGAATGAGCACGAGGACCAAGTTAAGGATGAGGACGAGGACGGGGATGGGAATGCCAGGAGGCATCACCCAAGCCAGTCTGAGCCAAGAAACGGAACGGAAGGAAAGCTGCATTTATTAAACTGAGCGCAGACGTGCTGCTTTCTTTTTTCTTATTTCTTTTCTTCTTGCATCTCTTAGATTTGTCCCGTCGCTCTCGTTCCTCCCTCTATACGTTTGTGGGAAATAGTCGTGACAGAAAAATACAATTTTCATGATACCTCACCCGGGCTATCTTCAATTCCTCTCTGCGACGGCATCCTCCTAAAGATCTCGACTTACCGAACACTCGATACGGCTGATAGCATTTGGATTTGGTACATAACGATCCGCCATCTTGACACTAATCCTCTTGTAAGTCCTAAACGATTTGATGCAGGTATGTGATTCGGGTAGTTATTCCATCTCATCTTTTCACCAGAGGACACGGATACTCGTATTACATAACTTTTTGAAAATATTATAAAGGCATTAATGAAATCCTTAATAATTCAGGATTTGTAATCCGTCCTTATCGTGCTATTATACCGATACTGAAAAATATACCTGATACCTAGCAGGTGTCATATTCTAATTTTAACTCATATGTACTATGTGTATAATTTGGAGGATACAATAGTTAAAAGTCCATTGATCCCATAGGCCATATGCACTCTAGCCGGAGTCCATCTCAGAATATGAAAATTTATTGACTATATTGTAGGTGTGTGTAGAGTCGAGATAGGATGACTCAATTGATGATTGATTCGAGCAAGCCCTTTCCATTCCTCGTTTCCCAGGGTAACACGATAGGCTTGTTTCCAAACTTCGGATACGGCAAGAGTTCCAATCGATCATGCTGAAAAACGAATTGAAGGGAAGCTATAGCTTCCCTATATCATATGTATAGACTCTCTTCCATATCAAAGGTGGAGGTTTGTTCCATGCGCGACAGTCAGTCCACTGTCTTTGACTATTACTATAGGAAACTATAACGAGAGACTATACGGGCGTACCGTTATAACTATAGCTACGAGACAGGCCTTTCAAATAAATAAAAGCGCGGAGAGCAATTAATCGGCGGTGTGTACGGAAGAAGAGGAGGCCGAAGTCAGGCGTGACTGATTCATTACGAGAGTGTAATTAAGTCCTAGTATTAGCATACCGGCTCTCCTTTCTTAGCCCTGTGAGCTGTGACACCGACTGGAACGACTTGACCCCAAGCGAGTCAAGGTGCTTCCTATGCTAACGAGATCGCCATCCAGCCACGTACCTAACAGAAAAACCGCACGTTTACCCCGTTTACGTGGAACGGGCGACTCTATCCCCTTGGTTACAGATGGACCAGACGTGTATCTCTTAATTAGCCAGGGAAATACAGTGGGAATGAGCACGCTGAACCGACTGTATCAATTGGCCTTAAACCCTAACACCATTTGCAAAAAACTGTACACGGACTCCCTTTAACGGAATATTGAACTTGGTATCTTCGTTTAACTTTGTACCGTAGTAATGTATAAGGCTTCAGTTCGGTTTATTTTCTTTTTGTCGACATCGATCGGTAAACTTTGAAAATTCTTTTCCCTCCGTCGTGGAAAGTTTAGTCGTCTTGCTGCGGGGCTTCGAAGTTCAACCATTTCCAAATAACCGTGCGGCAAAATGTGTTGACTCGTGAGACTGAGACAATCTGGACGAGTGAAAGGGATGAAAAGAAATATATATATATATACACAGTAAAGGCTCTTACTGTATAAGTACAGGACGAGCATCATGGTATAAGGACATAGGGGTTGGTAGTAGTATACTTAGGTATGTACATAGTGCGAGAGAACCACAAGATGGTACCTACTGCGTTACGGTTCGATTAGCAGCACTGCGAATGAGATTAATAGGAGGGCTGATTTTCTCTGTGGTTTTCAGTACGCTGAGGAGGAGAATGGAAGAGCTGGAGACGTTGGAGAGTACCGAGTGTCCGGAGTGCCCTGGGCCACCCCCAGAGTTCAGGTTGCCACCGCCGCCACGACCGCCCTTTCTCACGGAGGGTACATTCTGCTCGGAGGCACCACTCGCTGAACTCGAGGATTGCGTCGCCATTCCCGTGAGTACACGTACCTGTAATCTGTTATCGATAAGCCACCATATAAGATAGCAAGGTGCCTTTTACTCTCATTTTGTGCATGTCGTTCAACTATGATCGAGGTAACTCTGTGCTGAGGATCGTAGAACCTACGGGGCAAGAGCACGATACATGCTACACGTGAAAGTTCCCGATCAGATTGTACCTGGAATAATTAAGAGAAGGGCCCACCTACCGCGTGGTTTCTTGCAGGTGCCTCTCAATTTCCATCTGAGGTTGTTAAGACCTGCCTCCGGGGCATGAGACTACCTAAGGACGCTTAACGCGTATCGCTTAACGTAAGGATCCTCGCGAGACCCGAAGATGAGAGAACCCAGCTATCTTCTTTGTCGAGGATTTAGTCCGGTGCAAGTGGGTAGGATGATACAGGAGGGCACTTCGGGGAGGATGATCAAGGACCATCTTCTTGGTCAGTGCTTCAGGGATTGGCTGGGGAAGAACCCGTAGATCAAAGAATGGACATGGTCTTAATAAAAACATAGGACAGTTAGGGCGGTTCGGCAAGCTGGGTTATATAAGAGCTGTAATATTATCCGTTGTACTTAAGGGTAGCATCCCGTACAGCTACTACAGTGCTACAGCTATACATATATGTACGTTGCTTAGGTATATCTGCCGCAATGGTCTTGGCTCTAAAGCTCCCATTCCTTTCTACAATGCCCCCGTTACTTTCAATCCCTTTCTTCCCGCCCTTAATCCCGTCAGCGGTAGGGGATGCGAAACCCTGGAAAAGAATTCCAATTAAACCGCAGCAGGACCACCGTGTGATCTTTGACTTACGCGAAGAACGCACCCGGACCGTCGCCCTCGAGTTTTCACGTACGATAACTTTGGTATAAGTTCAACATTCCAAGTACACGTAACCTCCATATACCATACTCAGCTGCACCCTTCGTGCTACGAGAATTATAGAGTAGAAATATCGGCCGCCGAGTCTGATCGATCAGAACGATAAATACACCAGCCACATCTCACTTGTTCCCATTACCCACCTTTTACTACACGGCCACCTATCCTTAAGGTTCTCAATTCGTCCCACTAAGCGGTGGCATCTTATACCCTCCACGTATCGTGAATTCTCGCTATCCCACTTCTTGAGCACGAACGAATTCACCCCTAGCAGTTTCCAACGTAGAATCCAATACCTTGTGTATTCAAGATACCGCGATTCATATTCACCTGACAGGATCAAGGGTGTACGGAAACATGTGATTTTACATTTAGTACTGTGTACATGTAAGATGTATACATAGGAGGAGACGTCGCGTGGATCAGGGCGACAGGAGACGCCGATGACACACGAGATACTGTTTCACTCTTGCTTTTAACAGATTGAGAAAAAAGCATGTATTTAGCTTGACAAGCGCCATCTCGACGCTTCGAGTCTACGTTATGGGTGTCGTCCTGGCCTTTTCCGTGCTTCTTCACGATCCACTCGTTTCGTTCTATCTTGTCGGGTCGCGAGTAAAAACGGTACATGCCTATTAATAGGGAACACGTGTTGCCCGTACAGAGCCTGAGACCCATTATCGCCCGACAATTTTACATCATTACGCGTAATTGGAGACCCCATTCTATTCTTCGCTCTTGTGTCCTTTTTTTCTCTCTTTTTTCTTTACTTAATGTATCCCGTGTGAATTACCGTGCCCGTTACATTGCTCACTTGGTCACGACTCGATGTACTCGTATCTACAGCTTATACGTATACAGCGCAAAACGCGATTGCGTTATGGGACTGCGAACCTAGGATAGCATTGGGACTTGCTCGAGGGAGCGCGTACGTAAAGTAATGCCTGACAAAACGGTTTTCGTGATTACAGTCGGGAGACGTGAGAAAACTAAGAGGGAGAAGCTGCCGGCGCCTTTAAGTTTCTCTGCCAAGTTATAAATTGCGCTAATAAGATTCATCTTGGCGCTAGAACCTCTCCCTGTCTTTATCTCGCTGTCTACCATTCGTACGTAGCATCCGCCTCCCTTTCCAGGCCTCTTCTACTCTCCTCTCTTCCTTGTGCTCTCCCTTATATGAATAATTGCGTTTGGCTTACTCTTTATCGAATTAAGGACGAAGCTAACCTTCATGGGTATTTCCCTCGTGAGATTCTTGGGACGCTCCTTCGGGAAGCTGCGGCGTAGCTCTCCCTTCATCGTGCGGATAGCGAGATTTCCGTCTAATCATAAATTACGCAGGTGGGTTTAAAAGGACATGCATGGGATTCGTTTGAAAAGTGAGTTAATGTTTGAGGAACATTCGAGTCTCGTCATCTCGACGACGATCCACTAAGTTCACAAGAGGCTGACTAAAGTATTACGTTAAACGTTACGAGCATCCCTTGCGTAAATACACGTACCAATTTGACAAAGGGTCACGTGAGAGTCAAGATACCAGAGTGAGAGTGACTAACGCGAAATGAAAATCGTATATGAGTATGAGTAGGGTAGGTTCCAAGAGCCAAGCGAGAGAAGACTGGGGACGTAGTCGAATAATTAAAAAGCACGAGTTAATATAGAGTAGGTACCTAAGTTGTCTCGAGTTTATTAAACAGTAGCTATAGTGTATCCACAGTTTATTAAAGCGTCCTCCTCTGTCTCTTTACGTCGTCTTTCAAAGTTATTGCAGCGTAACATTTTGCGATATCCGTCGCGCGACCAAGCTAAATCTCACTGCTGCAAGATGCTATCTCGTCGCGGGGCGCACGGCAAATACACAGGGAATTGAAATTCCACGCGGAATCGTAAAGGTCGCAACTCCTACCTGACCTCTTCATTTATACCTGCCAGCCAAGACTGGACTCGCTCCGTCTTCTGGGCATTTTTAACAGCTTCTACCTCTATAATACCCCATACGCCAACTTCCTCTATATACACCGCTACGTCGACGTTCCTCCTTCACCCGCACTTTCTAGCATCCTCCTCGTCGTCTTCCTAAGTCGTTCCTCAAGTTTATCCTTGCAGCAGGTATCTATACTCAGTGCTTATACTGCAGTAGAGCGACATCAGCTAGGTATACCTTAGCGCATTATCCATATACACTGCAAGACAGCGAGCACTCTATAGGTGGATGTCGGACCGGACTTTGCCATTCCGCCCTATCAGGTCCGTCTCGTAGACGACGTTGATATACCGGGTGAACTCTTGGAAAACTTTAGATTACTTCGCAGCATAATGCGACGGCCAAATCGTAGTCCGGAGCAATTGGACAAGTTTAGATTTGAGTTATGCACAGGGAGACCCTCGCGGACGGTCATTATGCGCCTTCTGGATAGGAGGAGGAGGACGAGGAGGAGGAACTAGGAAAAAAAATTATAGAGTATAGAGCATATAATATAGGTATACGTATACATATGCAGAGTTAAAGAAAGAGAAGGGGAGAGGAGGAGTGTCCTGGGTGTGGCGGCTACATAGAAAGGGGTACCGGGCCAGCAGTGATACGTTTTTGCACCGGGAGTCTCTTTATTACGCCTGGGAATCCGCTTTGTTTCTGCCGACGCCCCGAGAGGGACGAAGGAAAAATGGAGAAACGAGGAAAGAATCCTCCGGTAGTTTTGCCAGAGCGCGAGAACGCCGTTGGCGAAGGACGGCGGGGGGAGAGAGAGGGGAAGGGCGGGAGGACGCCCGAGACTCGCGGAGCCCAGCCAGCAGATAAAAAGAGCTCTTGGACGCGGAATGGAGGTGAAATTCAGTTAATTACAGTAGGGTCGGGTTCACCGCGCTGCAGCAAAACGCATCGTTATTTTATTCGCCGCGATGGCAAATCGATTTTCCGAGACTGCCCCCCCCCCCTCCCTCCCACCTCTCTTGTCCTACCCACCCATTTCCCACACTCCGTGTAACCGACGCTCTCTAAGACCCAACATACATACGACCAAGTATTCGCCTGAAGGAGGATTCGCGGATCAAAGCTGCTCTTCCGGGTCCATTTCATCCCTTTCATTCTGCAAGACTCTATAGACAAGAGTGACGTAATGCTCGTCCTAATATCGATGCCCAGCTCATACCGACCCACAATGGAATTTAAGCTCGGAATCATCGCGCGACAGTCATCGCGGATGAGGATCGATTCTTCTCTTCCTCTTATATACCGTCATTCATTCAACTTGTCTGTATGTTAGTCTATAGTCTGTGCAAAATACAAAGTTTCGCGACAGGAATTCGTCAACCACACGTTATATATGTATACATCTGTGGATATATATATATGTCCACTGAACCGTGATCAGGATATATGTATACACGCGCGGGAGTCATAACGACTTTTACGAGATCCCTAGAAAATAGTGGAGATTCGATGCCGCAGAGAAATAGACCCGACTGAGGAGGGAGTTATGGCTTGGAGGATTTATCCTGGGCGAAAGAACGCGAAATGACGGATAATACCGAATTGGTCGTTAGTCGGGTATTCCTGTAAGGAGAGCGGGGGGTAAACTGATACGCGCGCGCGCGCGCGCGTGTGTGTGTGTGTAGATATAGGAGGGTAGAGCCGGGGACAGCTATTAATATCGTATTACGCCCCAAGCATCGAATCTCATCCCTTTCCAAGTCTTCTTCTAGGTTATATCTTCACGAATGAGATCATTATGAGCATATATATATATATATATATATAATATTTAATATATATGTATAGTCGAAGCATCAAAAGATCCTCTCGTATCCGCAAGATTAAAAGCCCTTGTAAATTTGTATCACTGCTATGTCTGTTACTCTCTTTCTTCCATCGAGTGGAACCCAATTTCACTGCTGTACCTACTACTGCACGTAGCTAAAGAGAAAACACGCAGAGCAGGTTGGGGTGGGTCACTATCGTTCTAGGTAAACGGTATAAATCATATAGAGTGGTGCGCAATGTCGATGCTATGGGTTTCACGCTGGCGGTTATCGCTTTACATAAATCAGCGACTAATCCGGCGTTGGCGTGGACTTTTCCTTCTTTTCCTGGACTAACGGTGCGACCCGTAGGGACGCTCTCGTTTTATGCGTACGTACCTGTAACCATCGCTAGTTACGTAGAAACGCATAAAAGTCATTCGTATTCTCGTTATTCGTTTCTTTCTTCTTTTTTATTTCTTCATCTTTGAGCTTCTCTTTCCCGCTCTCTCTATATACTATATATCTCTCTCTCTCTCCCTTTTACTCTTACCTCCTGCCATCCACTAGACGTTTGCTCGAGCGCGCAGCAGCCATACACTTATTACAGAGCCATCCAGACGTTTCCTGGGTTCTCGCCATTCCTCGGATAAGCCACGTTGCGTGGCGCACTACAGTCCCACTAGATTATAATTAGATCCTGACGTGGAAAAGGGGCCCTGGCCAGACACCAGTCACCGGGACCACCAGAGCCAGTCTGACGATGTTTATGTAGCGGTCCCTTGGACCACGTGGAGCCTTTCCCAACCTTTCCCAGGGAGCAGAGAACGTCTCTACTTTCGTTTACAAGGAAACGTAAATCCGTGACTCGAGGTCTGGTACGGCGCGGAGGTGCTAGAACATAGATTAAGCCATGCCAGCAGATAATAACAGCTTCGGTCGTCGAGCACAAGCACGACGACGCTACTCGATCATCAGTCATGTCCGGAAGTCAGGTTGGCGAGCTAGAGGGGGGACGAAAAAAATTATTAGGAACGCTTGAATGATAATCTGCCACGCGCGACAGGATATTGTCTGGCAGTGATATTCATCTCGTAAGACCAATTAAGCTCTACGTAACCCGTTCGTAATTAACAGTCGAGGTATTTCGAATTCTTTTTTTTTTTATACCTATACAGACGACGCGTCCCTTTTTTTTTTCTTTCAACGATTCCTAAAGCGCTTCCGACGTGGTTACGGATAAATAGCGTTTTCCAGGGTGCCACCCTTATTATTCAGACTTCCAATCCCGCAACCGCGAACACCGCTCTCTCGTGTTATACCCTGGCGTTATATCAAAGCGGGCGCAAGCTCACGCTAAGCTCATCCGGCCTCCGTATGCTTCATTTCGGTACACTCAAGCGAAACGCAGGGCAATTGCCCTTAAGTTATCTTCAGGCCACCGGTCGGATATGGGGCTTGGTTTCGAAAGGGTCTTCTCTTCGTTTACGTGTATCTCGAATAATCACGTGTGCTAGGCAAGTTCCTGTGCTGCTGGTCCGCCAGGGAGGCTGTGCTGCTGGTGGTCGGGATGGTAACAAGGGTGTCGTGAAACCGCAACGTTCCTACGTAACCCGTGCGGTTTGACCCCGCTTTGTCGTGTCGCACACTATATCCCACTCGAATCCTTAACTCGGGAAAATATTAATCGCTCAGCCCCCCCCCCCCCCACCTCTCCCCTCGATCCAATATTCAAACGGCTATTTCAATCCCCCCCCCCCCTCCCCGTACTTACAGAGTACCCCTTTTGCGGTAACTCTGCGTATACGGGAATCCGTATGCTCATGGTAACCTATTATTAACCTCACTGGATGAAATATACGTGTTTTCGTGCGAGCATCAGCCAAAATTTATTAAAGCCATGAGAAATACGAACGACGTTATAGTCGCTCAATTAGATACGATGGACTCGCTGAGGGTTGCAAGGAATTCTCATTTCGCGACATTATCAGGGAATAATTAATTAGGATGGGGAAGACGTTTGGATAATTTATTAAGTATGAATTCTTTATTATTAGATAATTTATTAGGTATGAATTTTATGAGGCGCATTCTGATTCTTGATGTATTTTGACTAATGTACGACTCCCACCTTATTGCCTTCGCTTTTGCTATTTTAAGGGACTATTACGCGAAAGGAATGCAACGTGTAAAGGGGGGAATGTAAAGTGGTCGTTAAAAACTACTTTCCGAACCCTCGTACACGATATTGCGATATGGGTTGCTGGTTACTTTTGGCGACGTCAAGCCAATTAACCTCGCGTAATTAATAACCTATATGTTTAATGGTTATATGGCAGCCAGATATATTTGGTTCGTAACCGATGCACATACTGGACATAAAAGCCACGCCATTTCCCTGACCATCATGGTCTGGTTCGATTTTACAAATGAAATTTATGATTGATTGTCAAAAATGAATGGCGCTGTATAAGTTATATATGTATAGGATGATAATGGAAAAAAAAAAATGGAAAAAGAAGGTGGCCTTGTTTATTTCGATACAGAGGCTGTCGGTTATGGTTCATACCAAAAATAGAAAATCATCCCTCATCTTCGAGAGGCGAAACATCCACGACCTGGATCCAATTCGAAGCTTATTTTTGCCGGCGAAATTGTATAGTCGTAAGGTGAATGGCCCTATTAGTGAATATATGGCCAAGGACGGAAAATGGATTGGGAACCGTTTGAAAATTGTAATATTACCAGAACAGAGACCATTGCACATGGAGACACTGGCGGAAGCTTCTATTATATGTATATGCCAAAAACATGGACAAGCATGACATCTCGTGATTAGGTACGTGATTAGGGTCCCCTGAACGTGACCCACATGGAAAAGTCAGTGAAAAATATATTTAAAAATTGTAGACATTTTTAAATATATTTTTTACGTATAAAGCCTTTTCATAAGAGAACGAAAAATACTATCGATAGGGTACGAAGGTCTGGTTTAATTTTCTTCATTGAATTTTCTCCGTTAGCAAGGGCTAGGCAGGCGTAGAAGCTCCTGGTAGCCGGTGGGATATCAGTTACCTTGATTAATTCTAAAAACCTAATTCCCAATTAATGAAAGTATCTTAAATGCTACTGGTGGGAATCAGTCTGACCTATTAAATCTTTTATGCGTGTTGTAAAACTTTGAAACCTTCGACAGTCCTTCTCTTTTGAATAATTGAAAGAGCTTCCACGTGATTCCGTATTCACGTATCCAAAGGATATATAGCGTCATCAAACATGGCTGCGAGATAATTTTACTATACAGAAGGAGTAGTGCAATCAGTATAGACGAGCCTGATCACGCTGAGTTGGCAGGGTTACGGGTTGAATACCCTCGCAAGTATCTGCATCCCTTAACTGTACGGGCGCGCCCTCGTTGCCTAGAAATTAATGCCACTTCTAACTCCGGAGACGTGGCTACTCCAAAACTTAACCGTGTTTGAGGTTAAACTTGCAACCGCGTCATCCATTCCCGCTCAACGAGATACCGAAAGTCCCAGAGTCTGGAAACGAGATCGCCTCATGGATGCGATTAGACGAAGACTCGATCTCGTTCCACGGCCGCCATCTTCGTCATGTCCTTTCATACTCCTTTTTTTTTTACTACTCTCACTATACCTTCTTCCACAGCGTCGGGTTTCTACGGCGGTGAACTTGCACGGGGGAGACTTTGCCCAAGTCTCCTAGCTAGTACCGTAATTCACGCTTAATTAGATAACCGGAACTTCCTCACGAGAGAAACTCATCCCACGTGTCCTGACGGGTCGCTACCTAAATCGGGCACTTCCGAAATTGCTTTCTGGGACCGCGAAGAAAAAATTGTCGAAGAAGAAAAAAACTTATAAGCAGTACCCCTTCTTTCCTCCCTTGTCGTGACCGACTTTACTCAACTCCTCGTATATGATATTCCACCTTTCCACCCCTTCTACGCTAACCTCTGACTCCTTGACGATTTCTCTCTCACACACACACACATGCAAACACACACACACACACACACACACACATACACACTATACGGGCGTTCATGCGAACGAGGTGATACTGACGTTGGAGATCGTCAAGCTGAGAAGGCGATAGAGCAGCACACTGGACCATCCATTGAACTTCAGCTATATCGATGATATCGAGAGCTACCCCAGTAATGGCAGGAATCAGCTGGAATCGAACTACGTGTCGCTAAGGGGTTATTGGTCTGGCAGGCGTTCCTCCGGTCAGGTAATAATCGTAGGAATAGGCCGCACGTGTTACGTCAATATCTCGCTGAGTTTCAATCTCTGACCCCTTGCCAACGTCTCCCTTGCTTTCGCCCTCTCTCTTATATCTCTCAGGAGAACTCGCGCTCCCATTGTCCGTTCCAAGATTTTTTTCCCTTATTGTTTGAACTGCCGATGAGACTCGGGATAATAACTTCCGTCACGGGATGAATTCGTGAAGCGTCCGAGGCAAAGGGCTAGCAAAGATATATCACGTCAACCCGATAGACGCGTAAACGTATTTGATCAAAGGGAAACGTTTAGGAGTTGCGAGTGACTTTCACTCGTCGCCTTTAATAAAGTTCAGATTGTTTAGATCCGCCCGCGGACGAAGCTACATACACAAAGACAGTCACTGAGGGCTTCGAGACTTTGTCGGAGACCATCCCCCTTGGTCTTAGCAAACCCTTCGTAGCGCCTAGCAAGCTGGCGCTCGCGCGAATCGAGCGATCGTAGGACTACTTAGGCAGTTTGAGAGCCGGGAAGCCAAGCTACTAATTCGAGAAGGAAATGAGAGGCCTAACTCGACGTCGAAGGAGGGACCAGCCTGGGGCCATTTGGGGAGAGGGATTCCGCGGTTTTAGCATAATCCCCCGTGAACAATGTTCCCGGCTTTAACGTTCATTACGCAACACGTAATTCTCTTACGGCGCTAACTATTACGGAGATTCATTTGTTTCGGTCTCGCGGCTGTGAGTGCGACGCGCGCCGGTTATTGCGAGCTTAACCGATATACATGTACGTGTCTTTTGTACGGAGGAGCCAGCATCGTTATACACACGTTATCGGTATACGCACGATATTCGGTGAGATAGATAAAAGAAAGAACACGGGAAGGAAGTAAGAGTTTACGAGGTAGGTTAAAATAAAACGGAAGGAAGAAGAAGCCGCGAAATTCTTGAAAGAAACTCGCTCGGCAATTTTTCTCTGCTTTTCTCCTTTTTTTTTTTATTCTCGTATGTTACTCGCGCGCCCTTCCGGGTATTTTCTCCTTTATACTCTCGCTGCCTCTGTCTCTCTTTTTTTTTCTCTCTGTCGTACCTATTCGAGCGAGGGTTATAAAGGCACCGCGCTGCATATTAACGGAAAGAGTAATATTGCGGTGTTCTCTTATAAATATACGCGCGTTTCCGTCTGCTTGGTCCTCTTATACTCTTGCTTTTGGTTAGTGAAGCGAGGCTAGCACTTTCAAGGATTTCAGAGGGGGGTTATGGGATGTTGAATGCAGCGCGGATCGGTATAATACTCGTCGAAACGAAGAGATTCGTTCCGTTTCGAATATCAAAAACAATTCCGAAAAGCGCCCGCGGCTGCGAAAGGGTTTGACGTTACCGGAAGGGTGTAGGCAACGTTGGGTTTTAGAATCGATCGATGAAGGACGAGGTTGAAATGACAGGCGATATTAAAATCTTGAGCTGAAATGTTACTCGGTTGCTAAACAGCCGCCGCCCCGTTGGTTCTTTTTAGTCTGTATCAACGGCAAGCGACAACACCCTTCGTTTCCCCATCCCTTTGGGCAGGCGTCTGAGGTACCTTCCTCCTGCGTCTGAGGTACCGCCAGACCCGTCATCTCTCTTCCACGAAATCTTCGTAGCATCGCACCCCCTTTTAGGGTAAAAATTAAAGTCATTTTACTCGCCAGGGTGTCCTGAACCCGTTCACGGCATACCTTTTGTTTGTCGCGTTTGATTACCTTGGCGTTCTGCCACGTGGAAAAGAAAAGTCACAAAGATAGGGTTAAGGATCCGTTTCCCTGAATGAAGGGACACTGAGGGGGGGAGGGCATTTTTTGGACGTAGGTGTAGGTTACTTTGCGTTCCCGTGAAAAATAAGAAAATAGAGGGAAATCGTAGTGACCACCGAACAAGGTTGGTGCGGTTGGCAGGAGAGGACAAGGGGTAGGAAACGTAAGAACCATGAGCCGACCTCGGGGAATAAACAAAGGAGCAGAATCGCCAAGGGTCGACCTTTCCTCCAACGAGAATCCTAACTCGTCGGATAAAAAGGGTTTCCCGCGATCATTGACAGGGCCGTACCTTTCATTCTTATTTCCTTTCATTTTCCCTCTCTTTCGTGATCTAGCTTTCCCTGCCCCTTTCCTTCGTCCCGCCCTTTCGTGTTACCATACCCGTCTGTTCAGTATCGACATTCACTTACTCCGTACGTAACGTGCTACTAATCCACTCAGTGAGAATGGATAACTAAGGTATACTGTAGTAAAGAGATAGAGACGTGGCGGGGTAGAGGGCGAATTACCCAATCCCCTTCCCTGGAAATCCAATTCGAGGATTATCCATAATAAATAAACCGTCAAGCAATCCTGTGGCGTAATGGCCTATACGTGCATCTAGGGACCGAAGGACCAAACCTAAGATTTCACTTTCAAGATCTTCCAGTAGCGCTACCGACCTACAGTACCCAGCTCAACCAAAAATGTGCTTACAATGCGTTAAAACGTGAAGCTGTTTCCTGGACTTTACGTTTTATTTATGAAACGTCCATTATAAAATGCATACAGTAAATCCAAATGTTTTACGAAGTGTGTTATTCTCTATATACTTTCTGTAGCAGTCACTTTTTAAACCCTTACAAGCGTTACCAACGTAAAAACAAAATACTTGTAAGTGCTGAAAAAGTGACTACACCACACTTCATAAAACACTTAGACCTGCAGTGTACACGTGTACTTACGTCATATGTTTTTATAAACAGACAACAAGAAGCGAAGCGAACAGCATCAGGCTCCCCAACAATTGATGCGCGTACAACGGCGCAATGACTGAGAGGGTCGCGAGGGCAGGAGGGTGGCTGGGCGGGGGGATGTTTCAACCCAGAAACATCAATCTACCCACTCGTTCATTGGCTGCCATTCCATTTGCGGGTCACAGACGTGTGCATATTTCGAGCGTAAATTCAGAAATTCGTGGCACTTTGCGCTTCCCAGAGTTCTTTGTCCTTTGAACTGCGTATACCCTATGTCGAGCACGCGGACCGCGAATGAACCATCCGCCGCGTCGTAAAGCACATAAGCGATGCATTTAGTGGAGCTGGCAATTTTTCCTCGACGCTTACGCGGCTTTACGCACACATTTTGTTACGGTGACCGCCTACGTTTACCCCGTCTGACCCTTTGGGTAACGTTCGTTACGACGTAGCACGTAAACTCACACGAGTAACGCATGCAAATTCGCGGACAAATGCGTAATTAGCGTGCGGCCAGGGTCGTAGCTGGAGAGTCGAGAGAGCGAGAGCGAGAGAGAGATAGAGGGAAAGCCCGGGAGAGACAGCGTGAGAGGAAAAGAGATAGATAGACCAGATAAAGCCCCTCGACAGAGTATAGCACACGCGAATTGGTAAATCAACGTGACGATTTTCGATTCAGACCGCCATTGTCCACGTAGTTTATGCTAATGAATCGGCCGAATAAAATGTTTTATGGCAGGTATATGTGTGTGTATATGTATATATGTATATATATGTATATATATATAGCGGGACGATCGCATTACGATATTGATTGCAGCGCGGCAAACATAATGTCCTTCCTTTGTTTGCTCGAGCTTCATTAACGACGGCGGTGTAATTAATCGAGTCGCTGAAAATCAAGATGATACCAAACAGGCTAAAAATTTTCTCTCCTCCTTCTCACTCGCACTAACTGGACCATGCGATACGTCTGGGAGTTACCCTCGTTCCTTACCCTCTTCATTATTGTTTTGCTATTTCCCTTTGTTCTCCTTCGTTCTCGATCCGCCACGGCACGTCGATTCAAGTATTGTTCCCACGTTTGGTGTGGCTAATACAATGTTATGTTTCATCCACCCTCTATCAGTATATCGTAATGAATCCCTAACGCAGGTATCGCATATCCGAGCGCTCCTGTTGGCGCATTCCGCTCGCTCGGCGGACACGCGGGAAAGATGAAACCGCTCGCGGAGCCCTTTAGCAATCAAAGGACCCTCCCTTTCCGGTCGTTATACTTATTTATTTTAGTCGGCGCGTGTTTGTTTATTGTGCCGTTAATTGAATCTGGCCTCGTGTTACCGGTTACCGGTTTGGTGTACCAGCCTGGCGTATGTAGCAACCGTAACGCGAGTAATACCTATTGACCAAGCGAAGAGCCTTTAACGTCCTTGTTACTGTATACTGCCTACGTAGCATACACTGTATTAGAAGGGACCTGGAGAATTTCATTAGTTAAACGAGAACGCGAATAGACGAACGAAGGAACACGACTGTACTAGGTTATAAAGCAATAGGAGCTCGCCGAGGGGGTAAAATGAAGTAGAGAAAATCATTATCGGACCGACGTGGATGACACGCGACGGTACAGGGTGGGGGGGGGGGGGGTCTTACGATAGCTCTTTCTTCGTATCCCTTTGAGTGCATTCGCTCGCGTGGATGCCAGTCTGCTCTACCTCGAACAGACACCGATCTCTCTGTTCGACGTAGCAGACACTCCCGGGATACCTACGTCGTATCAAACGCGGAACTACGATTTCCATTTCACTGAATGGTAAAACCATGAGGGGACTCCGTACTTTCTCCTGGGAGACGAATCAGATATTCGCGCAATTCCAATCCATGCGCTTGGTATGCGATTAGAAAGCGTGCGTCGATATCGCTGCTTTGGGGATACGGCTTGAGGAATATTAAAAAAAATCGTTTTTTTTTCGTTTTTTTTTTTTTTTTATAAAGGTCTACTCTGTGCCGAGGGTCGCTGAGGGAGTATGCCGATGGCAGGGGGCGGGGGTGAATATAACGCTGCGGCTACAGCTTTGGCCACGCGGCAAACGCACGTATCATCCTTCGATGCTTTATTTTCGAAATTCTCTCTGGTTGTGGGTGGGGGAGGGGCGTATAAAAAAAATGCCAAGATTCTCTTACTGGCTGCTAGTCCCGGCTGAATCCATTAGCGGACGCCATTAATATCCTCGTAATGATGAGTGATGAGTCTCGGACGGGGAGGAGAGAGCAAATGTTAGAGGAAGCTGGAGGGAGCCGAGAGAACGTAGAGGAAGACTACGGACTTTGGGATACTGGTATAGGAGTAGCACTGATCTCCTCTACATCATCTCCTAGCACAGTGTTTGATAAATGCTGCTTTCCTTGGACTCCTGCCAAACAACCCGATGCACAATATCCACACCAGACGTATATACACAGTATCCACCTATCTGCCTGGTATCTACCTTTGCACCCTCGCGTGTCTCCCCTCGAGCCTCTCAGAGGGAAGTTTATCAATATTAAACCCTAGCAGTAACTAGAACCAAGCTTGAATACATAACTAAGGGCATTAGCCTGCAAGTGGATCCTTCGATTCATGCCCCTTATACCTTTTGTATCATCGATTCGCCCGTTCGCTACAATTTCAATTAAATTCTGGTATCTCTGACCCATAACAATCTTCGTACAACGTTACATTATTTTATCAGTTATATACGTATTAATTTAAATACGTGTGTATATATATTTATCATTGCATATTATTACGTATATTATATACGCGTTGATGCTGCCTTTACAGCGAAAGCTGGTTTCCCGTAGCGTGTATGGGGAATCAGCAAGATTATCGATCCAGCTCGTTCTCGTTACATCAGACCAGAGAGTAATTGCTAAGTAGAAACAGCAGGAAGATCGGCTTTGGGCAAACGTGTGCACAAGTCGGGTTTATGTTATACGGTAAATAACCAACCCTTGTGACTCACTGTACGGCAACCGAACAAACGCGCGTGTGCACTTCGCTAACCAGCTGACAGAGATCTTTTAGTGGCATCGAGATTTTCATTGTACGCGAAGCAGAGGTCGAACGGAAGTTCCAAGGGACGATGTTGCAAGATAGAGTCAGTTTTGGCTGTGAGAAAAGACATGTTTAGACTAGACAAAAACGAGTTTGCACTGAACCTGTACCTCTAATTGTCAAAGCTCAATATTTGGTAGTTTTTTTTTGTCAGATTTCCGAAAATCCATTTTTAGTTAAGGTCTTAGGTTTAGCAGTAATGATCATTGTTCAAGTCAATTCGTATTATTGGTATTTATCTAATAGGAAATGTTATTTTTATATTTCAGATGATCGACGCATCCTACCATACGAATCCATCTCTTCAGAGCACTGCGTTGATCATCACCTGCGCTGTCGTTCTCCTCCTAATGGCTGCCATAATCTCCGTAGTGTTTTGGAAGTGAGTATCGTATTATATCTATTTCCTGTGTATATACAGTCGTTCAAGATCGACACTACCTAAATGGTGGTTTTACTATAGGAATCGTATCGACGCACGAACTTCAGGTGCGTTAGTCAATAACCATGTACATTTAAACTCCAAAGTGACTGCCACATCGCGTGAGACGTACAGTATTCTTGCCGTGCTCGTAAACTGCAGTAATATTTGAAACGCTGTACGATGCTTGTCCAATGGATATGGATACACGTATCGATATACCGTATTGCCAAGACGAAATAGGCTGAAATCATGGCAGAACGCAAAGCATTAAGTTCTACGAGTTATAAGTCGCTACGTTACACACGGCACTTGATGACCATTCACAACGTCGCCTAGAGCACATACCGCGAGCCTTTGAAAAAGTGCATATCTTGTGAGAGTCAAGAAAAAAAAATATAAGAAAGGAAGATCTCGGTAGATGAATACTTGGGCAGTCGGTTGAACGCGCACGGCAGTTTACATGGGAACGTGGGAATCATTGGCATTCTAGTGGCCCCTAAATTAGCCAAAAATAGGCTATTCCGAACGCGAGGGATGTGCTTTAGTGCTCTCGCGTGCTGCTGACGGTAATGTTTTTTTTCTCTTTAGAGCCAACCCTAACCGTTCATACGTGACTGCGAGCATCACCGAGGTGGGAATAGATATATGGAGATTTATGCTTGTCCTTACGCTTCACACTTCCTATATCGTATTCGAATATCTCCGTTCTCGCTTGTGGCTACCTATCGATACAGGTTTCTATCCTCGCTCTTGGACTCGGCCGTTTATCTCTTACTGGCTTTTGAAGTTAATGTTAACTGTCTATAGAAGTTCTCTTACGATCCACAAACTGGTCGTCAAACGGACGTACAATATATATACAAGGAAGCAAAAACAATGGTGTCCGATATAGGTATAGCTCAGCACTCAGCGAATAGCTGCATTTGGTCATAGTAACACGTGTGGTTATAACAGTCATACGAGGTGTGTTATCTCTATCCGATTATCGATTATCATCATTATTATTTCTCGTTTAAAAATGACAATCTTGATGATATAACGTGGGCACAAGAGGCTCTCGTAAGCGTGACGAAGTCCTCGAAAACGCCTTTCAATTGTTCGTCAAACAAGAGCTCGGGTGGGTTCGCGATACGTGGAATTATCAATGTTTTTTCAAAGTCCCACCTAACCACCCCTCTGTTTACCGTAATTGCATAGCCGCTATCAGTCCTGCCGAACGCATTCCTATCCCAATGCAATTTCCCGATCAATGTCGTCGGTGCTTCGCGTCATGCGTATATACGCGTGCTTCTCGATGCTGCTGCGCGTCACTGCGTTATTACTATCCCGGTGATCATTTTGTTCACAATACCAGCATTCAGGCTTTTAATTATCGGGCATTTCAAAAGCGGCGTCTATGGTCGGTGGAAGACCCTCCGCCTCATCTACAATGGGGTTCCTGTTAACTCGCGTGTATTTATCATAATAAGGTTCCGTTATCTGGACTCGTGGACCAGCCCGATATCTCAAGTACTCGTGGACCCAGAGTGTCCGCTTCGCACTTAGTGGGTGGCATTATAGCCATATCTCTAACTGCCATGACTATTTGTCTTTGTTTTCATTCGCGTCACCGTCGCTCCTGTCTTTGCTCTTGCTGTTCTCTTACTTGGAATTTCAACCCGATCCTCGTCACCTCCTCCCTCCCTGCCCCCTGCTCGCAGTCATCGTGTACCTCGTAGAGCATGGAACGTCGGACGCGGTCAGGAAACGCAACGCGTTCTCGCATAAACATGGCGCGGCGTAGTTTCTATGCTAATCAGTGCCATGTTCTCTTTCTCCTCGTTTCTCGTAGCTCTTCATCCTCTTCCTCGAGCACTTCGCTCGGTGTTACCTCTACCCTAACAGTTTCCGTTCTTCCATCCCTTACCGAAAAATCTACCCGTCTCGCGCGTCGTACGCTCGGGGCTATGATGATTCGCTCGTTGTCTTTAACGCCTCGTAAGAGTTAAGCTGCGAACCGTAGGTTCCCCATGACCGGCAGCCATGGGCAAACTACTGCAATTTAATATGGAATCGCCAACGAACGATGCTCACGATGCTACGTATGCCCGCCACTGTCGGCTGGTAATAATCATCACCATAACATATTCTTCCCGAGTACACGAGGACGAGGGGCGAGTCCGACAGAAGTAAAATTATATCGCTTTTGCTTCGGTGCCCACGACGGTTCCTGGACGAGACCTAGTCGCCTCCATTGGCCAAATCAAGTAATTTCACGCACTGTGCGTTGGAGATGGCTCGGACTAAGGTGAATATTGCGCTGAGGTCTTTTACCCTTATTTCTTTCATTTTTCTTCATTTATTCATCTTTCTTTCTCTCTCTCTCTCTCTCTCTCTCTCTCTCTCTCTCTCTCTCTCTCTCTCTCTCTCTCTCTCTCTCTCTCTCTCCCTCTCTCTTTCTCCTTTCCCTCAACCATTTGCGGCTATTTCTCCTCGCGCGTCTCTCGAGGACTCAGGCATTGCGCCCTTCCGAAATGCCTTCACGCATTGCCGCCACTTATTTTCGTCAAAAGTATTTTTGGTGTCGGTCGATCTTATCGCGCTCGGTTCCTCTTGACACCTGCCGCGACGCGTCAGCGAGACTCGGTTGGCGGAATGTGGTTTCTTAAATTTCTGTTATTACTCTTTTTCTTCCTTCCATATTCGCCGTTCACGATCGATTCGCTGCGCGTACTTCACGTGGGTTCCGTTCGTGCTCTGCCAATTTTCTGTAAGACGCGCAGGTGTTTACGTCGTCCCAATTGGCGAAATCCGTGCGAAACAAAGAAAACTTCGGGAGTGCATGTACCTACCCTCTTTCTATGGCAAAGGGTGAAAGCTGTCTTTCGGTATTCCAAGGGAGGATCGGTGAATCTTCTTGGACACGAAGGTGCGGCGGGTATCGACAGCCCATCGATTCGAACTCTGGAAAAAGCGATCGCAGTTCTTCACGATGGCGTCGCGACGTGCCAGAACCTCGTGGAAGGTTTAAACGGTAAAACCCGGTAGCGATGCTTCCGCCGAGGGAGATCGGAATGAATCTTCGGGTGGCTGCCTTTATTTAACTCGCGTCCAAAGCCGGGACAGGGTGGGCCATGCGTCTTCGCCTAATCTAACCTATATTTCCTCTATTTCAGCTCGAAGCCAGCTATCGCTCCGTTCCGCCCCTCCCAAGCTACCCGAACCAAACCTGAATCCACCCTTGCACACCCTCCTCCAAACCCCGCAGACTCCTTTGCTCCCTTAACCGCTGCTCGTTTTGTCCCCTCTACGTATAGCACCGCCGCGCGTACACCAGACACTGTACCTAGCCGCACCTACTACCACCACATTACCAGAGAGGCGTCAGCCTTCTTTGGCGCACCGGGTATTTCCATCCTATATATAAAAGGGGTGTAATATCACCAGCATTAAAACCTGATCCGGCACTTTGCGGGCCAAATTGAATTTTCGTCGGAGGTAAAATGTCGCGCATTTACTTAAACCATTATCTCGCAGTAGGGACGCCGGCGGGTCCGACCACGGGCCATGGCTATGCACCTTTTCGCGCGGAACTATCCCCCGGTACAACACCTTACTCGTTCTCTGGCCATCAAGTGAAGTACCATACCTTTGGCCGTATAGCACGGCCTGAAATACTTTTACAAACGGAGAACCACCCTGCGAGTGACTCGACGCTTTGCTACACTATACACCCGTGTCCGCGCCTCCGGTAGCTTCCGTTGCCAGCAAGGTGCACTCTGTCAGCACCAATGCTACCGGCGATGCCAGACTGCCACTTCAAAGTCCAACGCCATCCTGGACCACCCACTGCACTAGAGCACCCACGCGGATCCACCTATACCCATTCATCTATGCCTATATAACCCCTTCTTCCTATTTCAAGGATTTCTATATCGGTTTCGAGTCGATTCGATCAGCCTCCCTTTCACCTTATTTCTCCATACTCAACTGACCCTTGGCTATTTTTGAATTTATGGTTATGTATACCTTTCACGTGTATCGCGTCAACGATTTCTTCGGGTCATCGAGTAATGACATAATCCACGAGCGAGATACAGCAAAATATCACAGCCCTCCAGCGTCGTTCGTGTTTCATCTCTACCTTTTTTTCCCCACAGTTTTTTTCGTTCCTAGCCTTTGTCACCGTAAGCTACAATCAGGTCACCGATACTCGGCTTCGTTATAACAATAGGATTATATGATCAGCAAGCCCACGCTTCTGTTCGACATTATCAACATTACGTTCGAGACCATGCTATACGCGCTCTAATAACCAAGGACGAGTCTCGCTGGTTATTTTGACTTGTAAACAAGCAATTACCGAATCAAGCATCCACCAATTTCCATGGAGATCAGTCTGTCGTGCTGATAGGTATATGTTTACCTCATCTCGGTGCCCCGAGTGAAATTGAGCGGGGCTTCAATTCATTCAGGAAGATGATCCTCAGTCCTCGAGGACGATGCGACTCGTGGATCGACGAAGGACACATGCGTGTCTTTCAGTCGTACCGGAATAAAGATATTTACGTAGCCCGCAGGGAAACTTCAGTCTCCATGGGTAGCACACGTACAATAGGTAGCAATTATGTAGAGTGGCCACCGTCTAGCCAGGCCTCTGCCATACTACGCATTCCAGTCATCGCTTGTTAACGCTATGCGTAGGGTGTCTCAGAAATATGAGAGTTTCTCTCGCTAGATATCCTCGGTTCTCGACAAGCAATACTCTGCCCCAGCACTCGGTGCCATGGCTGTTACACATCTCGAAGCTGGTCCCCGTGTGCCTTGTAAGAACCGTCCAGCAAGAAGTGGCGAGATGCACTTACGGATATTAACAAGTAATTCTGGGATGAGAATCGTCAGTTTCCGGAGTCTAACCGATTAACGGTGCTTGGCTCTGGATTAGTTGAAGTACTTAGGGGTAAAGGTAATTTGGACGAAAGAATATATAATTTTCACTTACACCCGGTATAACGAATAGCCACGCCGTTAGGGAGAATGTTAAATGCACTTGGTATCCCCTTTAAATGTTTTCGTAAATGATGCACACGGTACTCTGTAACGCTGTAATGATTAAGCGCCTTGCGGTATACCCACGTGCAAAGCGCGAAGTCCTATATGTAGTTACGAGGAGGCATGTCAGAGAGGTCTAGACTTTAAATGCACAGTTATTATAGAACCGGATGAGAAACTCGTGCACAACAAAGAGAGTGAACAGTGAATAAAAGTTCAGGTGCGAAAAGAGCAGTTTTCAATGGCACCTCGCTGGGCGACGAAACGAGTGCTCGAGGGTGAAAAAAGCCGCAGTGGACGCTACGTATCCCGACGGAAAGGGTGTCTCGCGTTGGGGTGGGAGTTGACTGGCATCTAGAGGGGTAGGCGCGGTTCCAGTAAGTGGCGGGCGGCTTTATTTATTTTGGAATGCCCCCTTTGACAATGGCAATCAAGATCCATTGTGCAGCGAGGTGCGACGAGGCGGCCCTCCGATTCCATGCATAACTTTGAAACGCGCGATACAAACACAGCACGCGGGCCAAGGGATGAAGCGTGAGTGGGAGGCAGAGAGAGAGAGAGAGAGAGGGGTACAGAGCGAGGATAAGAGGGGAGAGGGTCCCCAGATGTATAGCACAGAAGTACGAGAGCCGGTAGAGTCGGCGAGCCGACTGGGGCTGCGTTGTGTGAAATTATCGGTTCGGGGATTCGAGGGTGAGTCATGCCCGTTTGTTTCTAGGCGACGGAAAGGGTACTTGCTCTATGGATAATTTAACCCGCGGTACCCTGAATGGATTATAATTGGTGATGACAGCACGTCACTAGAGGCGGTATTCACGCGCTGGGAGCAGACGTCGGACTCGTAGATTGGATACGAGAGACATCATCCTCGTGGCAGATTCTATAACGGATGTCTCGGTTGGTATATACGACCGGACGAAATCTACGAGTGCGAGATAAATCTACGATCTCTGCTGTACGCTGTTCCACTTCGTTGGAGATAACAAGAGGAGTGAGCCAGAGAATATGGCAGATGTACTATATACTCATAGCTGCGAACCAGTTTCCGGTTAAGTATCCCGTCCATCATCCGGCGGACTTTGGCGCGACATTAACGAACGGAATTGGAAGTTCCGAGCGGTCCTAGCAAATCACCGCTAAGCGTCCGGCTCCCTGCCAATTCGATTCAATTAACAAGGTGGCGCCCTAATTTGCAGGCACCCCTTTGCCCTCGCGCACCTAGGACGCTGCGCTAATTCTATTTCGGTGGGTGGTGCAGGCACCGGTGTCGACGGTACCGGGGTTCGGGGTATAGGGTAAGGACATGACATATAGGCCAGTCGCATTCTATTGTACTCGAGAGTCGAGGTATTGCCCCAACCAGCTATAATTACGTCATCGTCATTGTTTCGGCGTATATCTACCCGGCGAGATTGCGAATGGTTGGACAACCCTTACCAGGATTCACCGTGTCAGAGTGCGTGTGCGACGTCCATGCAACCCCTCGATGCACGTGCGCCTACTACCCCCTTTGCTACACATACACAGCTAATGCGACGTTACGCCAGTTATGTTATGTCGGCTATGCTGACCACACTCTAGGGAAGCGAATAGCTTCAGGACTAAAGCCAGGACCACCTGGTCCTGGACTAGGGCTGCGCATTTATCCCTGGCAGAGACCCCCCCCCCCCTCCTATCTGTTCCAAGGTTACACTTCTCCGCGCCATGCTTGACCTAACCCTTCCACCTGGCATTTCGCAAATTATCGGTGTATTGGGTGCAATTGGCTATGGTGCTTGCTCTAGACCACCAGGTTAAACCGCATCAGCATCCCTTGAACGTAGCACCTTTGCTAGGCAGTATCGTATGGCCTCATAAGGCCTGTGCTCTAAGTGTACACAGTGCCTACTAATGGACGCATCATTTCCCTCGGTCTTCAACGAGCGCATAAAGGTGACGCGCTATAGGTACTTTGAACAGTTTAGACTGAGCGTCTACGGTGCAAGATGTCTAGCCTAATGGGTTTCGGCGAGTAATAAGAATACACGTGAGTTCAGCGTCATTGGGCGTAGGTAGAATATACACAGGCAGAGATTAAATCGGATCCAATGCGCGCGGGCAATACGTTTAGTCAGTCTGAAAGTCGTGGAAGGGAGAGGATACCCCAACGTCTCGGAGTTTCATAAACATAATTATGCTAACTACCCAGCCAACGTAGGATCAGCACAAGGAAATTCGAGTTCAAACTCGGCTCTGCTCAACTCCACTGCTTGAATCTCGTTAACGCTTTAGCCATCCCTGTCGTTCCTCTTCGTTACGCGTTACGCTCTCTCGCTCTCTCACGTGACTAACGCAAATACCTTTAGTCTTCGTCGGCAACACGGGCAGCCTTAAAATGCCACCCGTTAACGCGATTGTTTCCTCCTTATTGTTCGTGCGACACGCTACTTTACCTATCCACACTTTTTTCCCTCTTTAAACAGCCTTTCTTAGTTTTTTATGCTTGCGACAACTACCTTCGTATATCCTACCATGTATTACTATATTCCTGGGCGAGAAAGGTTCTTGTCACCATAGCATCGTGTATCTTGGATATTATTTCTGAACCTTGTTTAAGGAAATCGAAATCTCTTGGTGAACCCACTCCCGGCAATTAGACGACCGAACGAAGGAATACAGATGATCTCTGTGTCTTAGCAACTCGCGCTTGATTATCTCGTTATGTCGCGTCATTCGGGTACAGGGAGTCGTCTAACCCCATTGTACGGTTTATAATGGTTTTCCCAGTGCGTGCTGGCAGTGCGAACGGTGGTTGATTTAGGGAAGCAGCAACCGCAAACAAATTCATCCCCCTCGAGTCTCCTTGAGTGAAATTCAGCCTGCTCTAGGCACTTCCTTTCTCTTAAGCATCTCTTAGAAAGTTCTAAGGCTGTGCGAAGTAACAGACGTGTGTGACAACCTTCGAAAATTTAATTTCCCCCGTACAGCTTGAGCGCGTCGGAAATTCTCCCCTTCTTACATCCCCTTGTGATGCACGGGCATCGATGTACGCCCAGATATTTCTATTCTCCTGTACGTATACCTACATAGCCGAAGAAGACAGGCCGTCGTCTCTTACCACCGGCTCAGTCGACGATACGTGAAATAAAATAAAACGGATATTAAATCTAGCCGGAGCTAATTTCCTTCGACTTTTCAAACATCCCCGACAATCACCCGCTACGGCCATCCCTGCTTTTCCTGCAGAGACACTCGGAGCAGCATCAACATCTTTAGAATCGACAGCAGATCCTCTCTTGTCGGTATATCGGATGAAGAGGAGCGTGGAGAACGCCTCCTGAATATTCAGCCACACTTTGGGCTTTAGTTGAGAAAGGCATCCGATGGATGAAGAGGAATCGAAATACATACAGCAGTTTGGGGACCATCGACCAAATCGAATTCTGGATTCGAATTTGACGAGTGACAGCCGACGCGTAGATACGATTAAGTCCGCCACGAAATTCGTCCCGTGTCAATTCCCTGTTGAGGTCTCTCGTTGATATGTCCCCCTCGTGCACGAGAGCACGTATGGAGACCAACCAGGAGAACGAACTTTCTATACAGCGCGGTCAGACAAATATGTATAGAGATTGCGTCGACTGAGATAGAACGGTGCTGAGGGTTAGGGTAATACGTAGGTGGATACTACCTGGAGCCACCTGGACAGACTAGGATCATTAGAACCGATATTACAAGAGTTACAATGGACCAGCACACGCGCTACCTCATCCCGTTCACGGGTATCGTTAACGCCATTGTTCAGAGAAATCCCTTTTGAAAGGGAAAGGTACTTGCTCATCACCTATGTATACCTACCTAACAGTATGGAACAAGTCACCATACTCAATACAGAGCCTCGTCATCCTTACTCATCAAGATCAAGTCGGGCTAGCATCTTCCTATATCTATCCCGCCTGGGAGCCGAAGCTTCGTCGGTAATCCGAGAGCCTGTAGTCTCTGACATTCGATGCCACAATATTGGCGATGCTTTCAGCCGCGGTAAACAACAACAAGAGGATGAACGCTTGGAGCTCACCCATCATTCAGGCTGGTCTATGTTTCTGGGACAGCAACATTTTTATATCATTAGACGATCGAATCTCCTCGAAGAACAATGGCGGTCCTGGCATCTCGGCACCTCGACTCATTGCTCTCAGGGACCAGTGACTCTTGAAGCGCCGTTAATGCCGTCCGTCAAAGAAAGGCTTAACGCACGTACTTCGGGCTACAATGTGCTCGTTGTAGCGGTGGGAACCTCTCGTGTCGCGAACAAGATCGGAGACGTCTGATGGGAGTACCTTCATTTAGGTGATAAGCATGCCTATCTGGCAGGACCTTCCGTCGGACGCATTTGCGAGTATTATATTGCGGAGTTGTTTCTTTTTTCTTTCTGAAATTTTATTCTGTTTACGATACTTCAATTCAATTTACTTTAACAGTACGGAATTTCAGAAGATATTGGAAAATAATTTTGAATGCGAAATTGTTTCAAGCAAAATTGGTAAATTGATAAGGGGATGGTGTCTACGAAGAATCAAAATTGTCTCTGGTGCTAGGATTGTAATAAGTTGAAACTCGAAGCGCACAATTACCATTATTGTTATCAATGCACCAGCGGCAGTAGCATAACAGCAGTGGAAGTGGGAGTCCGAAGAAAGAGAGATATCGCGAACTGGTGATGAAGACACGAATCCAAATTAGACTGGGCCCCCTCATTAGGCAAATCCAAAAAGTAGATTTCCAAGTGAAAAGTGGTTTAGCATATAAATTTATTCAAAAAGTTTCGCAATTTAAATATCTGCGGTGTTTCAATCAAGGGGGCGGTGCCATAGCACGTACACAGCACATTCTATATCCACGACACTCCGATCTATCTGGTCCATACGCTTGCTTGACGTTGCTACATATTTTTAAAATTCACGGTGTATTATTATGTCACCCTTAAGAATTTTAATAACACATACAGCCAGTTCCTCAAGCATTAACCAAAGCTTCGATCCTCTATTAAAAAGTTCATAGAACTTAGAAAGGCCACGGACTGAAACGGCTTACTTCTTTCTGCCCGGGTCTCCTTCGTAATATTTTGGTACTGGTAATGATATTTGCTTGTTAGCATTTCTCCCCTCTTTTTCCTCTAACGACCCTAGCTCAAATATTACGCGAACTTGGGAATACCAGCGAAATTAAGGTACGGGAACATGGGGTGCGCTGCGTTGCTGATTATTGTGTAAACTGGACGTATATGAAGAGTCAGTTCTCGTACGATGATCTCGTTTCGTTATATTCTTTTGCCGAACCTGCTCCTTGATGCCAATAGAAAAATCGTAACCAGGTTAGATGGAATCCTTTGGGCGAACCACGATACTCTCCGCTACTGAATATTCACCACCCCTCCCCGGTTGTTACCCAGTAGAAAAAAGGTCTTATAAAAAAATTCACCCCATCCCCGAAAAGGGATGGTCGTATAGATACCTATGGACAATCGACGCAGACCTGGTGTAGCCGGGGGTCACGAATGAGCACCGCGGGGAGCGAAAACGTCGGTCTGAGTCGTAATCGAAGGGAAGCTTAGCGGAGTTTCGTGTCCGGAATTCCTTTAGACGGAATCATCTCCCAGGATAAGCCATGGAAGCGCATCGCTCGAATACAGCGAAAACAATAGAGGCTTGGCCGTCGCGAACTCGATTTGCCCCCGAATGGGATTGGCTCGTGCCAGGATGAAGGGGCTGGTCCTCGAATACACACAGAGGCGAGAGGGTGCTCGTTTATCGGTCTCTACATGTCAGGGTGGAAGGGTTTGCATACACATTCATTGATATGCAAAATTTGTAGTTTCCAGAAGCTTACGAACTCAGCGCAGGTAAACTTCGATTCGAAATGCGCGCCCGCGGCAAACCATTGTCAGCGGATGTGTTCGGTTCGTGAAACTCTACTTGTATGGTATCCAAAATAGAGGTAGCCGTTAATTCATCACTGAATATTCCGGGACTATGCCCTACAGCCAGGGTGAGAACTATCAAATGTCATAGCTGGATAAACGGGGCTGCTACCATATAATTGAAGCTGTGAGCCCGTTGCTGATAGCGAAAAATGATAATTTTCTACATTTTTTTTTTTTTTTATAATTCTCGATATACCACCCTTATCTCTTAATTGGCGTATGATTTAACAAAGCAACGTAAGTGAAGCTATTTAGGTCAATTGCCATGACGTAATAAATCTTACGCCGTATTCTCCACGTAATAACGATATCTGAGCCAGAAACAGAGGGCAGTTAATTAGCCTGTGTTAAAAGCTTTGCTTAAACGACCTATTCAACACTTAAAATGCGGATTCTGCACACCCTGCAGAACCATCCGGTGCATACACAGTATCTCGAGTGGAGTGGATATTTATGCGAGTTACTTCATAGCCACCCTTCGTTCTTTCTTTATCGTATTCTAGAGTGACTCTACTTAAGAAATAGAAAGAGACAGAGAAAGTGAGAATCCCGAGGATAGTACAGGTCTTCTCCCGGTAGAGGCGCAACGGGCATGACTAAATGTGAAATCCATTAGGAAGCGTCTGAGTTCGGATAGCGTTGACCTTAATGAAAAATCATTACCTTATCTAAGAACATCGGGTAGAGCCCAGGGTAGTGAAGTGAGGGTGGACAGAAGACGCGAGATGTTGGCAATGCGTTTCATTACGAGCTGAGACGACGTCCAATCTTTCCTTAACGAGAATATCTACCGGGTCAATAGTGTAACAGTAGTCGATGGCCGTCGAACTCTAACGATTCTCCATTCACAAGTAACATTCAAAGTCCAATCATTTCCATTCCGTGACCCTATAGAAGTTTTAGAGAATCTTGCGATAGCATCAGTCACATCTACACCTCGACTTCCGTTCTAACGACACTTCATGTTATTCCGCTGAACTTCGAAATCCCAGGCGATTTCGTTACTAGGAAAATCCAACGGTTTTCTATGCTAGGCCAAAATTGAATCTACTACTCCCTGCGTCCTGGCACGCGCTATGCTTTCAAATTACGACACCTGGGTCACGTCTTATCGCAGAAGCAAAAAGGAAAAGTGGCAGGGTGACGTTAGGCTAATTGAAATTGTGCAAGGCTGGTCACTCCACTTTTTTCCCTCTCTATTCCTATCTCTCTCTCTCTCTCTCTTTCAGCGATATAGCTCGGATATTTCTATAGGAGCAGGAAGGGAAGATACATAAAGAAGCAGTAGTAAATATCGAATAAGAGAAACAGAGCAGTCGGAGACGGTTGATGTATACACGTGAAATACAGTATAGTAAAACTGGCAGTATCCCATACTAAATTATAACACGAGTTAACCATATCGGGTGGTTTTAATTAGACTGGCAAATATTATCGGACTGACGGAAGCTAATTATATAATTAAAACTTGAAGAGTAAACTACTTTCCCAGTGAGCCGTCGAGATGGACGGCCCTAGGTACCGTCTGACCTCAACCTTTCATTTGACTTTCGCTGCCTATTATTATACTCCCTGATACCGTAGGACGTTGGATCGGTTCGCTTATTTCATCATCGGTTATTCATGCATGTTGCTCGAATGCATGCGACATACGAAATACCTCAGGACGATAATCGCCACCCTTCCAGAAGAAATCTCTGTACCCTTTTAGATCCCTGGGATCTGGCGAAATTCTCAACGTCGTCCGCCTGGCATTTTGAGCTTTTCAGCGACGGGTACCAGATTAGTAATTGCTAGATGCGGAAGGGTCGGACGTATAATACTGTGATGGTATTACAGGATTATGAGATTTCTATGAGGAAGCGGATAGGACCGGGTTAAGAAGGGGATGTCCTAAGTATATATATATAGGTCATTCTAGGGTTTATGATTTAATGAAATTCTTATAAAAATAATAAACCAGCTCTACGTCCATTATCTCCATGAAACAGACATTCCCAGCGCACTGGATTCCCACATTATCAACTTTACCAGCAATTTCTCGTGTATACCATCTACCTTAATCTCTTGGAATGAGATACTTGCTTTAAATGTTTACCTTCATCCTGATTAGCGACCATCCACACCGCATGGAGATGAGTTCAGTTTGTCGGTCAGAAAGGGCATACGAAACGGCGCTTATGTCACGATATAGCAAAAGCGATTCGCTGAGGTTCACATCGAGGAAACTCGCCCCAAAGCATTCGTCTCTGCAAACAATTTCAATGAGCTCCAACTAATCTGGTGCAGTGACGGGGTATAGGGGTTGACGGCGAAGTAATGTATCATCGTGGACTTTATAGATGTTGGTAAAAGTGTGCGGTCCACGTGCTCAAGAGTGACGTAGACAACGAACAAGATGCGAAGAGAAATCCAAACGGATTCAAGAGGGTTGACAGTTGTTGGGAAAGAGTGGAGAGCGGCAGAAGGGAAAAGTACATTTACAAAAAAAAAGAGATGGAAAGACGAAGCAGCGTAGTAGCGTGAAGATAGTCGAGTGGGTTTTCGAAGTTAACTGGAGCGTCGTCTGATTCGATCACAGTTACCATTGGAGCGAAAAATCCCATTTTATAATTAGTACCCGGTAGCCGTGGATGGTAGTGCAGTGCGGCGTGGCGCGGCATCCGGGAAAATCAAGATAACGGACTGCGAAAACTGTGCCAGGTCGGCGCACTCAGCGAGGTCTATTCCTTTTTCCTATTTTCCCTCTTGAGCGATCAGCGCAACGCAGCGCGAGAGTAGTCGTCGTTGACTCAGCAATAGAGACTCGACGGAGCTAAAGGAATATATTCATCAAAGCAGTCGCACACTTGCGCGTGGATTTAAAGTCTCGTTTTCCTCTCGAAAGGGTCGTGCTCCGGAATAAACAAGTTCTAATTGCCAGGGATTTGCTCGAGCCCGTCATACGATTCCACTTCTTCTAATTTCCTTACTTTTCATAATTTCTGCGAGATGTCATAGTCCAGCTCTCAGATCTATTCGGTTGCAAGTCCGACACCCGGTCCATTGTCAATTTTACTAACGAGTTTCCTTATTTTCTTTGTTTCAGGCACAAGCGGAAAGTTCAGAACCTGTTGCCGTGCAAGAGTGCAGCAGGAGCAGCAGCCGGAGGTCGCGCGAGAGTGCTGCCGGATGGACAGCCTCATTCGACTCCCGGGACAGGTGGTCCAGTTCTGTACGAGGATCTACCGGAAGCTATGGGCCACTCTCAGCTTCACAATCATCATCCGGGTCATCCGAGCCAACCTACGATCGAGGTACGAGCAAACCCTGAACAACGTGCCCGAGTCCCGGCTCCGCACCACCTCGACTATCTCGACTACCGGGATCCCAGGGCAATCCTGCGTGTTGCCGACAAGCCGTCCAGGGCCGTTCTCGGGGGATACCGTACTCCGCGTGCCCTCCTTGCTAAATCCCAAGGGGTGCCTTTATCGATAACCACCCACTCGCCTCTACCAAATGCCAATCCCCTCGTACAGAATCACCTGCTCGCTACACAGAATGCTCTGATCACCAGTCAACAATCAACCCCTTGCTCTATCCCTGAGACGCACTCGCCAATCACCCCCACTCGCATACGCACCAATAACCTCCCCATAACTCCAACTCATCGGCCTCGAATGCGCACCCCTACGCACGCTCCTGCGAGTCTACCGCCCTCTTCACCGTTATCCTCGAGATTACTGAACCAGGATAACGCGCGACGAAGACCCTCCGTAGATTCGGAAGGTTACTCCTATATAGACTTCAAGGACACGGAGCTCGATCGCAAAAGGAATCCCCTAAAAGTTCGAAATCAACCGCCACCCCGTCTTGCCGAGAAATTACTCTCATCCAGGTCGAGCTCCTTGGACTCGGAGGGCTACTCGTATATAGATCTGAATTACAGGAGGGCACCGGGTACTGCCAAAAGGGTTCTGACCGACGGTACCGAGGAGGAGGTATGTCCCCTCTGCACGATTCAGCAGATCCACCACCTCCTCGCGAGACCCGAGGACGTCTACCTGAACGTTCAGGATACGTGACAGGATACCAGTGAGCCTCGTCGCGTAGATACTTTAAAAGGGTTAGGTCCTACCGCGTGAGTATGCTCCAAAATCGCGTACATAACATATCCGGTTATATAGAATGAGTCACTAAAGATCCCTAGATAAAAAAAAAATAAGGGGAAGCTACACGTATACCCGTGTATATACATGTGTATCTATGTAAATAATATATATGTATATATACTCGATACTTCCTAGGACCTTATAATTTCGAGTTACGATTCATTAGTTTTGTACGTCATTAGAGATAAGAGAAGCCGGTCACAGGCAGACTAGTCAGTATTTATTTTGTTACACGGCCGTGCCTGCACAATCGTCTTATAGAGAGGATCGAAGGATCGCGGCAACTGTCACGCTATGCTAGCTTAAAGAGAACGAAGCCGTAAGGGAGACATAAAGAGAAGAAGGTGTCGCTCGGTTGAGGTTACGTGAGGTAAATGAAGATGGAGGTCGAAGGTCGGCTAGTAGCGCGAGAAGAAAAGGTCAGGCAGAATGAGAGGAAGGAGAGGTCGATTGTGGAGGCACGGCATCGAGCACTCCATGGTTGTAAATAGGAATATAGAGATACTCTCGTGTATATATACGTATACGTACATTAGAGAAATACACAGAGAGCACCTGTAGGCCTTCGTTTCTAAGTTGTAAAATAGTTACTATTATTATTTATTACCGTTAGCCGGTTTGCCGGAAATTGCGAGAGTTGCGCAGTTTTTGTAAATACGAGAGCGCCTCGAGGATGGCGAGCGGCGACCCAATGCGAGCGTGTGTATGAGCTGTGTACGGTGTGTTAAGTATGAGAAAAAGAATTGAGAAAATAAAATTACTTTGCTGAAAAATTTGACGAGGAGTGGTTATTAACCCGGTCCGCTGTATCCCAATCCTTTGAACCCGACACTACGTAACCCTACAACATATCAGACATTACGTTATTCAAACTTAAAATCTTCTGATCTCCCTCTCTATCGCTTTCCCAGATCATTTCCCTGACACTGTCATCTATCGTCACATCTCCTTGGCTCCCCTTGTCGAGCTCAAATCGATTAGGGCTAATCGTTCAATTTTAAAAGTCACGAGAATCATCCTCTAGCTCGGTCTATCTCTCGAATACACTTACTCATGGACACGGAATAACCACTTCTGTGTTCAAAGTTTTTCTGTCTGATGGTGGCGCGAGAACTGAAGTCGTGGTTGGGGATGCTCCGAGTTCAACAAAAGGGAGGAGACGTCTCGTTGCGATAAAGGCAAAGGTAAATGGCGAGAAGAGGAATGAGGACGGGCGGATGCTACTGGCCCGTAAAGCGTGTGTTCTCATATTGTTGTACTACGTCACCTCTGCTCTGGAGTGCGATTGCTGCTACCCAACCTTCTTTTCACGAAAGATCTCTAATTTTGTAAATGGACTGGAGTGGATGACCGCCCAGTAACCGCCTATCTGCCTACATAGTATAACATCGTAGCCCTCTGCTGTAGACCCTTCCCTTTTTTTCCCCTAACTTCTGAGAGCTCCAGGCTGACACCTAGAGACTCTACATCTTATCATCTAATACCCTCTTCCATTTTCATCTCGTGATCCGTTTTCGTCTTTATCTTACTGATCTTCTTTTTCTCTGTTATCCTTTCTGAAATTCTTTACGTGATTTCCGACGGATATCCGACGGTCAAGGATCCTGTGTCAATTGAAAAAACGGTACGTTCCGGTTTCCATGAATGAGATGAATTCAGCTGGAATTTTCACTTTCGTTAAAAGTTTCTGGGTACTATTGCTAACTCGGCATCCTCGCAATTCGCCAATCCACCTGTTGTTTGCCGCTGTTAGTGGAGGATCTGTTCACGTTACTTCGATATAGAACTGGCGAAACGATCCTGCCAGACTTAGGCCTAATGCAATTGCCGCAATAACTAACAATTAGCAGGACCTGACGGTTTCCACGTATACCCACGATGTCTCTATGTACGGAGCTACACGATAACGTGCTACAGGGTTCATATATATATATATATATATATGTATATATATATTCTGGAGAAGTATAGATTCAAGCTAACGCAGACCTGGACACTGGACACGTTGCAGAACGTAGGACAGGTTAGGCACGTTAGAGACAACCCATTAGCCTTCCTGCTTCACGCTATTACCGAACGGACATATTGCTTCCTGGAGTTACTCCTGGACCAAGTCATGTCCTCTCTAGTTATCCCTGAAAACGTAAACTAGCAAATCTTTTTAAAATTTCTCCTACAGACCCTTTAACTTCTTCACGAATTGATCCACCAGTTTTATTGGGATATTCCCTACTTTACTGATCGTGGTATTAAAAAAAAAAATTTCCTTAGATAACTAGACACGTATTTAAATTCTTTACAACCTCCATCGAGACGGTAACTTAACTCAAATCTTCGACTCTCCGTAGCAGTTAACGAGACCACTCGATTTCCTCAATTTCAGATCGTGAACTAAACAACTTTGAGAGTCAGTCAACAAGAAAGTCGCTGAAAGATGGTATTTAAATTGACTTCGTCAAAGCAAACCATCCAACCTTAGCGTAACTGCCAATCGAATCTACGGAGATAGGAAGATATATTTAAAATCGTCGGTACTATGCATATAAATCGGAAGGTCTGCTTTCATCTTGTTAAATCAGAATGCTGCATCTTAAAACTCTTTCTCTGCCCTGCTACAAAAGCACAGCCCTCGGCAAGCAATGGGACAAATTACAATGCAATTTGTAACCCGACAAATGAGGGGTTAACCAGCCGACGAAGCGGTTCGATAATTTCGAGACGTGGTCCCAGGTTGGCGATGGTGTACACGAGGATTGCGAGAGTAGGAAGGCAAGGGTATGAGAGAGCAGTGATAGTGAGATAGATTGGGGATTGCGGCGCACCATTTACCCGTTAACGCGATATGCCCTCAGCTTGGTAACGTGGACGTAGCTACCGTGAGTATCTCAGGACGAAGAGTCGGTGCGGAGTGTCAGGGTGCACTTTGACGAAGGCAGAGCTAGAGGCTGAAGTATCCGTGAGCAAGAGAAGCACAGAGGAGACTGCTTCTGGCTTTGCCTACCTCGCATCTACCTAACCTCCGTATAACGTATACTATAGATATACATAACATAACCAACCCCCTGACCCACGGTTAACTAGGCTAACCGGCCAGGGATTACACCGTTCACACCCCGATTGCGTCAAATCAATCCTCGTTTCGTCAAAGCCGACCAAGCCAACCAACAGCTCATCGACTAGGCATCCTTCCCTTCCACCTTCTTGCCAATCCCGATTTTACTCGCCGTCAGGAACACGTGTTCCCAAGATCTGCCGATGATTGGCGTCGCAAACTCGAAACAAGTCAACTGCCGGATATATCCTCCAGCTACACGGAAACGGTTGACTTTCAGAATTTCCACAGGAACCTTACTCGACGTCTATTACCATCAGAATGTCTTGATATACATCTATATACCGTCTCATAGAAGCTATTATACTGTCGTTCGATACTCCTCTCTTTGTCCCTCTGCTCGTCCCCGTTCGCAGTATAATCTAGTGCATCGTTAAAATCTTCAAGATATTCCACTTCCTTCTTTATTTGACTTTTACGCCCAGCTACGTACGCGGCATCCTTACGGGTACATATATAGTGTATCTCGCTTAGCCTCCATCCGTAGCAAGTCTCGCGATACAACAGTAAGCTAGCAGTTTACAACGCTAAGAAGCTTTTCCTTATTCGTTCGCCGGTGGCCGGGCGAGCAAACGTTTGCAGATAGCATCAGAAAAGTGTAATATACACTGGTGGTGGGGAAAGCGGCGAAAAGGGGGACTGTTATGCCAAGTCCACAGCTAAAACTCACCATATGGATATAGCTTTTCTAACGACGCTTTTCTCCCGCAGATGCTCGACGTAAAGGACGGCGGACGTGGGGTTTTTGTCTGTAGCAGTCCTGGACCGGATCCTTACACTTCTCAAGATCTCTACAATCCCGTCTACGAGGAGCTCAGTAACGGTAAGATATCGGTCGAGCATTACGTTCTCTATATTTATTCAATCTATTCTATTGTATTTATATTCGCCATTTCATTTCGTGTTACGAGTAGAGTCTCTCCGATAGTTCCATCCGCACGCGGTAATTTTAAAGTTTTCCCAATCCTCCTTCTAGATGAGAGTTGTGTCTGAGGTCATTGAGAGGTAATCACCGATTTTCGGATATCCGGATCGTAGAAAAGTGGCTACTAATAGGTACGCGGCAATCACTGAGAACCCTTGATGGAACTAACACGGTGTTAAAGTGATCTTTTTTTTTTGTTCCCAACTTAACACACGCCAGCTTCGTTGTACCAATTTTCCAGTCAGCTGTAGTTTCGCACATTGCTCACTCTATTCCCATAGTCTATTTGTTATGTTTATTATCCACTCTCGATGTGCACTCACGATACGTAATGAATTTGATAAGCTACGACTTGACTCTCCTATTGGTCAATCGTTAATTGGTACAGGCTAACCAAGGATCGTGTTGCAAGTCCAACCTAATCGAATAGTAAACCAGGACAAGCTCGCACGATCGATACTATAAATGAAATTAATTGAATGATTGATATCAAATATGAATGTAGTCGGAATCTATTCGTCGAGTGGACATTGCCAGTGGATTACTACCAGGTGTTTAGCCGATGAATTGCTTCAGAGTGCATTAAAACAATTAACGGCATCCATTACGAGAACCTTGTCCAGGATGAATAATATCCCTTGTATGGATGCGAGTCTCGACCGCTTCCCTCTGATATTTGCCAGTGCTATCGGTCTGATGATCTCTGGCCATTTCGACATCTGATGGATATATCTATTGACGTACTACAGGAGATCATCCGGAGACAGACGAAGAGAACGAACTCAATGCCAGGAATCGTTTGCATCATCATCATCATCTATCGACCTCCAAACCGGCTAGCGAGGATGAATTTGCTGAGGATGAACTCTCGGTTGGTGAACCATCTGAAGCCAGGATGCTCACCTCCACGACACCAGCCTGGGGAACCTGTCCGGCTGCTGCGAGACCACCCAGAGAACGTAGAGGCAGGAGTCCCAAGAGTTTGGATAGACGTAGAAGAGACAAGAGTCATGATGTTGGCGAGTTTCACGAAGGAATGCTACTCGACGCGTTGCTTCAACTTTATCCAAGTGTTGCGGGTGAGATATTATAGTTTTTTTTTTGTTTTTTGGTTTTAAAGGGAGAGATGAGCCTGCGGTTAGCGTTTCGATTTCATATTGGAAACTTGAGTAGTGCTGCTTCTTTGGATAAGTCATAGTTACATTTATACTCGATGATCTGGTCGCGATATTCTTGTACAAGTGATTTTAAATCTAATCTGCACACTGATAGTTTAATTTCGACGTTAAGAAAGTCCTTCTCTTGTATGATTTCAGGTGTGGCTGGAGCAAGAACAATGAACAATCAGCGACAACAGTCCGTCCCATCCGTCGCTCACAGGTTACCATATTTTGTACCTCCAATGCCTGCAGCACAGGCTCTCAGGGTCGAGGAGAATCCTTACGAGAGTGTGCCAGTCCTGGGTCCGCTGCATCATTACTCCACTCAGGGAAGAAGCAACAAAGACAAGTTTCGCAAAGGCGACAAGTACAAGTACAACAATTACGGGCCAGAGTACTATGGCCTTCAAAGTCAGGATAACGTACCTGTTTATACACAAGTTGGCGGAGAGTACTCGGATACCTATTCTCAACCTACGGATAGACTCTACACCGAGGACAAATATTCTCAGCCGGTGTACTACACACCGAGGGATCCGGACCAGATATCCTCGGGTAGACTCTATCAAGGACAACCTGATAGCAGTTTTGGAAGTGACAGCGGCTACAGTCATCACACTACTGGGACAACGGGCACAACTGGTACCCGGGGTAGTAACTCCAGGGCGAATCACAGAAAGGACAAACATCGGAATTCACATCATTCACATCATTCAGCTGATTATATTGTCTCCTAAGCAATAGCGTGGTTCAATGGATGCTCATTCTTGGTTCGTGTCTTTGGATATCTCGTTGTACGAGCACCAGGACAAACAACCGCGGGGTGGGAAGTGGTTTCCTAGGAGAGTTTCAAAAAGCCACGAGACTGTATCCTTGGCCGTTGGGCTGAAATGGTAGTGAAAAACTCGAGGTACAGAGGATAAAAGAAATATTCACTGTACTTGTACAATAGAAAGGAAGAAAAAAAAAAGAAGTCTAAAATCCGTGATATACGGTAGGCAATAGGAAACGAAGACTAACGTAGTGATCAGAAACGTGATCTCTTAGTGATTTATAAACAGTATAAGACTATTTAACAAATTGTAATCCAATGAGACTCAGGCTCACACCAAAGGACGCTAAATATTTTAATTTAGCCTAATCGTTTGTAATTTAACAGTAGTGGATATAGTCGCGATCGCAAGGGCGGCTGTGAAATGTATCGGTAAGACCCGAAGGGTGCTGTCGCGACCGCAGGACCTTCGAGAAACTTATAAAATATTAATCCAAATCGAAATTTCATCCAGGCGGAATTTGATGATTTTCGAGGAAACGCTTTACTCTTAATATTCATGTACCGAAACGCTAGAAAAGTCGAACAATCATCTCTAATTCCTTTTTTCTATCTATTACGTATTCGCTCTATGTCCGTCCCGTTTTTTTTAATGATACAGAGCCAACATTTATTTAAAGAATCTGTTCAAAAAATTCTGTCTGACTTTCACATTTATAACTATACCCAACAGTACTATATGTATTTTGACATTTTAATGCACAACGCGAACGGCACGACGACGAGTACCATGCTAGCGTCAAAACGACAATGCACGTGGGTACATTGTGCTCCAATGGCGCTTTTTTGCTAAATTCCTATTCCGTTAAGAGAGAAAAAAGGCAACTATTCTCTTTCCCACTCTGTTCTCTCCTAAAAAGCTTTTCTCAGTCGTCTCACATTTATTCACGTTTCACTGCTAAAGAGAAACATTTGCTTGTTATTATGCGAGGCGCTACACGGTTACTTATATTTTCCTGGTCCCGTTCCATCTCGCTGAGGAAACACATAGCGCAATATTAAAAATTCGATATGGATTTAACTTCCGGCGATTCATCAATAACGACATCTCGACTGAAATGCCTCTTCCTCTCTCTTCACCCTATTTCGCAAGAGTGATTCGGCAAGTGGCACGTGTACATTTTCAGGGGCTCTTCGAGCACCATCCAAGTAGAGACCAATAAAAGGAATTCGTACTAGACTGTACAGATACTAGAATTCTAAGCAATGCGCGGCCCGTGTACATAAAATCTCCTCCCGTATAGCATAGCTGTACCATATCGTTATTAAAAATAATCGAAGCATTAAATTTAATATATAATTTTTAAATTATTTGTAACAATGGCGTTGTATTACTATAGACACAGTGTAAACTAATTTCATTAACGGAAACGAAGAGGCTATCGGTTTTACACATTCGAGAATCTTCCTTATTTTGTCAAAGGTCAAAGGGTACCCGTGAGCGCTCCGTTATAATTTTTGTGCCTCTTTGTTTCCGTCAAAAACTTCCCTTTGACTATCTTCAGTATTGTGCACTTTCTAGCCACGGTAGTTTGAATACCTCACGAGAGATGCTCTGTTGTATATATAATTTTATATTGTATACCCAAGAGTTGGGTGTGTAGGTACGTAAATAGGATCTAAAAGTAAGAAAGGGAAGTAAAATCTGCACGCGAGCATCCCAACACCCTTTGTCCGTCCTTACATGTCAAAAAACACCTGCCAGGTCGTCGGTAGGTAATGCTTCTTCTCTTTGGCTATACTTTTTCATTTGTTACTTTTAAGATATAATTTGTCAAAAATCATATTCTTACGATCAATGAAAAAAGGCGAACAGAGGGTAGTTCGAATCTCAATTGCAGATTTGAAATGTGAATTAAGGATGGGATTGTACTTATCATACACACGATATACGACAAGTCGATCAAAATGCATTGAATCAAAGGATGCATTAATCTGATCAGACTGCGCGTGCGCGAGTGCTGCTTCACTCGCGATAATTAAGAGTGAATAAGACACGAGATACACAGAAACAAAAAAAAACGCTTTTGTACCTTTTTGCGTCCATGTTAGTCGAAACGTACGTTTGAAGAATTGTTTTTTTATAATGCCCGCAAGTCCCCTAAGTTATTCTTATTTATACATATGATGAATATATATAAATACTATAAGTATCCAAGCATATGTGTAATCGATTCCTACATAGTTTTCGCAATTGCAAATTGTTATATTGAATATTATTGAATGGCGCATCAACGCCAATGGAGTCCTGCGACTCGTTACGGTTGATTTGTAAAATCATGTTTTCATTTTTTTTGTTTTTCCTAACCACGGTTCCTTCGTTATGACGGAGAGAAATACACGAGAGTGAGTTTTTTTATATAATGAAATTTTTTATTTATTACGGCCATGGGTGTTACACGCGCGACGTTGTTGCTCGCGAAGAGGACCTATCGGCATGTCACGATTCCCGCATTTAGCGCTAATTTTAGATAGCAAAAAACACACAATATAATAGGCACTAGAGTACCTCGGTAACAGTAGCGCTCTTGAAAGTTAGCTTGCACGGGCGTTCTCTCCTTTGCCATCGTATCTTTTGTAAGGTAACTTCGTGAGAGTCAATGAAAGGGGAAACAAGAAAATACTTAAGCACGGAAGACAAAAGCATGCGAACAATTTGAAATTAAACGAGAAATGGACCAAAGGTATGGGAGAATAAAAAAATATGTGCAAAGTGTTCGGAACAAAGGATTAAAGACGAGAGAGGGAATATTGATTTATGATGGAAAGGAAGAACACCAGCTCGCAGAACAGGGTAACTAGTTCTAACATCTATCTCTAGATCACTTAAATCTAAATCACTCGATCACCTGATGGTGGTATCACCTAACCTAACTTAAACACTATCACACCTTCGTACTAATAAACAATTTACTATTCAATTTCATCATTGTCTTATCACTCGTATCACCTAACAATCCTATGTAATATCTATCTGTCTAAGACATCTACTACTATTTTATTATTTAAGGACGACATGGCGGCTGATGAGAATTCAAAGAATTTTCATCCTGGAATTGATTGGCGGAAATCCGCAATATACGTGCATTTCTATCCTGGTAAATGATCCTTCCTATTTATTATACTGAAATTGAATGGGATCCAAGCCGAGACTGGGGTTTCCAAAAATAACAAAAATCTAATTACGTATTGTGGCGTAGTGAGAAGGAAGCGCAGAGAGCCATGGCGGTTGGGAAGATTTGGGGTGTTGTAACAGACAGGACTATCAATCATAATACCGGAGCTCTTTCACCCCTTTTGGTGGGAATCAAGCGAGCCGCTACCATGAGAACGAGATTGCGCGAGGGATGCAAAGAAAGCCGAGTAAGCAGAAGCCAGAAGGGACCAAGGACTGAACTTTCACTTCAGAGCCAGGGTCTAACTAATTAGCCACAAAATAACTAGAGGTGAAAACCGTGGACCCTCTTCGCTCTACTTCCGCCTAGTCAACTCGCTCCTCATACTCTCCTTGGTCGATGGCTTTCTTATCACCCTTGCTTCTCTTCCCTTGCAGACGCTTCCGCGACTTGTTATACATATATTCAAGATCGGTTTTGATCTTCATAACAATTGAATCGACATCGAAGAATCGCTTCCGAGTAGTCTTTTTCTCGTAATGGGTTTTCTCTTTTGATCATTCCGGGCGCTTGGCAACGGAATATCCAGAAGCACCACCCCACGATTGATATTGAAGCAGCCTCGCAAGAGAGGCAGACAAAAATTTAATTACCCCCGGAGTAATGAGAATATCAGAAAACCGGCACAGCGGAATTACAACACAATAGACTTTAGCAGTTTCCGTTTCCGGTTACCTGGTTTATTCTTCGCAAATGACCAAAAGTGCTTTAGGTCATATTTTTTTTTTTTTTTTTTGTAATACCATTAGACAGCAAGGGACTGGTTGAAAACAAGAGTAAATCAAGTTAAAAATAGGGGCTGGTGCGAATGAGGGTGAGAATATCGGTAACTGCGAGAGCAGCATGACTGGGCGTTCGTTATGATCGATATTAATGAAAATTGAAAACAATAGCCGACTACACGAGTTTCGCATTAAGAACCGTTGTTATTCCCCCGTAGTAAATTATGCTTCTCATTGTGATTGATTGTTCGTGGTAAAATCCGCGAATCTCGGATGTGTAGGCGACGGTTGTTAATTGCGTATGGAGGGTATCGAGAAACGGTCTCCGTGGCACGAGCCTTTTCTTCCCTAGAAAACACCTCATTAGTTCCTTCCCTCTTGCTTTTCCAGTCACTCGCTCTCTCGCAAGTCACTAAAGAAATAACGTTGAGCCCATTAACTTCACTACAATAATGATTACAGGAAATCGTATTGACAGTCGCTCACCGGTTAGCCCGTGATAAGATAATTTTTGGAAATGTTTCGAGGTTAAAGAAAAATACGAAAAAATAAATAAAGAAGAAGATTAAAAAGAAAAAATGAAGGTTACTTCATGAGCTTCAGATAAAAAGTACAAAAGGCATGAGGAAAATAAGAGAGGCTGTTTATCGAAGAAAATATTACTCTGGTACAAGGAAAGGGTTAAAAGAAAGCACGATAGCAAAAAAAAAGAATTTTCTACCCTCTAGTAAGGTCGCACTGGGACAATTTTCATCTTGAGGGGGTTCTAGATTTAAGAATGCACTCCTGGCCGCTATCAGCGCCATCGTTACCGCTATGGCCCAGTTCTTTTTATATTTTCTCTCTTTGCCTTTGGACTCGCGAGATTAGAGACGTTGCTCGAGATGAGTACAGGAGCACAAGGGAGGCTGTGTGTCGTCTCGGCTGGTTAGAGAGAAACGAGAGAGAAAAAGGAGAGTCTGAGAACAACAAGGATAAAAGCCGTACACTCTAATTGTGCACTGCTCGAGTAGACCTGCTTGAGGGATTTTAAAAGAGCCCAGAGTTCCATAGGCGACACCGCAGCCATGTTTCACTGGTATCCATCTCCTCGCCTGGTTTACGTGCTTACGTCGTTCTACACGTTGCGCAATGGCATACTACCCAGGTAAAGCTCAAACCTTTTTCGTACAATAACCACTTCTCGAGGACCCTGAATTTCTTACTAGATATAAAAAAAAGTTGGCTTTGATCTCATACTTAACTATTTTACATTATCAGAGTGAACCCGCCCTAACCTAACAAGCGTCAAATTGTCTCATCATCCACTGACAGATACAGCTGTCACGATTGTGCAATTATACGACGTTTTTAACCGGATGTTACAGAAATTTACGAAGTGAATAAAGCTCGAGAGTTCCGGTGATTCTGTGATGAAGTCATTCGTATATGCTGTGGTACCGTATATAGATATAGATAGTTTACCAGCCACGCCAACCCAACTTTTACGTAAATACAAGAGCGCTCGAACAAAAGCCAGGCGCTTGACAAAACGTGGATTCTACAACCGCAGTGCTAACTGCCAGCTAATAATTAAATGCACCAGCTACCCTGAAGCCGTCGCTTAATCCTTTCGTTATTCGCAATTGCGATAACGTTGGCGTAGGTTATTTGTCGCTCAGCTACCAAGAGGATCACCGCTCGAATCGTGGAAAGAATATTTCCTGTGTATGAAAAACTGAAAAAGACTCTTTCAAGAGGACGCCGTGTATACTCTCTTTAAAAATATTTCAAGCTCTTGACGGTTCACACCCGTTAGAATTCCGGCAGTGTACCAGAAATTACGTGAACCGTTCGTTCGATAGCCGCTTCGTGGTCCTGGGCTGTTTTTATTGGTACGGAAAGTGATGGTAATTAATAATAGTGAGGTACACCGTGTAGGGTATAAGGTACGTGGTGTGATTTATGGAGGCGTAATGAACCTTGTGCTCCGCTGCGGGAGTCTCGGCCAAGGGAGTCAGGGAGCAACGCGAAACTACCCAGGTCATAGGGTGAACGAAATAGTGGACGAGGGTGAGGATGAGGAAGAATCTGAGCAGGGCACGATTTCCTCTTTAGGTGCAATAACGTATGTCGGTCGAAGTAGGAGCCACAGCTGCTGAGGACGTCTTACGTCTAACGCAACACATAACGCAGCACAGCGTCCGTATAGACATACAGCTATATATCCCTTACATGCAATCACGCGGAAAAGGGAGAAATACAAAAATAAAAATTTCATCAAATAGAGATTGGATGCTGTGAAATTTTACCAGAAAAGGAAAAAAGAAGCAGGGACGTACGCCCAATGAAAAAAATGTTTCATTCGCAATTGATTTTTTATTCGATACCCCACAGGTAAACAATTGCAATAAATAAAATTGAAGCAGAGCAGAATTTCCTGGAAGCACGATACCAAAGCACATACCTATGAGCACATTTTTAATGTTAGGTTAGGTTATGCGAAAAATCCTTGGCTCAAGTAAAATTTATGCCAGGCTGACCAAATGGCTCGACTTCGATATTCATGGACGGGAGTATATGCATCCTGAGCTTCACTGCTTTATATTCCATGGCCGAGCAGCTCATAGTTATACGTATCATATGTTCTCCAAAGAACCCGTTCAAACATTCAAGGAAATGGAGGGAGAAGGTAGTCGAGCTTCCCTTACGTCTACAGTAGATAGAGCCTGCATGCATATTGCTCAACGAAAGTATTTATTCGTATCTATCTTCCAGCTACTGGTAACTTACGATAATACGTCTACCAAACGCTGGTACTTACCTAACGCAAAGGTAATACGGATCGATCGGTCTGGTTTCTCCACACGGAAACGCTTACCTACCCATCTACTTTCAGCGTCCCAGCTATTTCTTTTCGGGCTGAATAATCTCCAGCGAGATTATACAGCGATGATATTAGGGCTGCCTGACCTCATTTGCAAAGCATTAACTAACGATAACTATATATATGTATAAGCGTATATTCTAATTTACATTTTACAACAATTTAGGAAAATAGTTATTCACCATGTAAGCCCCTCACAGTAACATTAAACAAGTTTATATATACCATTTTTTAACGTACCAGGTAATTATACTACGGTTCTTGTCTTTTTCTGCACTCGGATATGTAATTTGAAAAAATTTACCAAATTGCCTAGTCTGGCTCCCGCACCTAGTCTGACGCGATTCATTTTTATTTCTACCGCCGACCCACGTACAGCTGTACAAACCTGGAATTGTTCTCTCAACGATAAAACAAAAGAAGTGGACCGATCACGTGAAACACCAGAGGTGACCAATGTTCGTTGGCAATCGACAATTTCACTGCGCTGTAAGTATAGAATGGAAACTGTAATCCAAAGGCCACTTAGTCTGTTTCTGCGATATCGATGCTCTACTGGACAAAGGGGTGGTCGGTGCTCATTTACTTAATTGCGCCTATTAGTCGAGGGCCAATGGTCAGTCCGACAGGCCGTACAGAGGGAAGGCGACGGGTAAGGGGTATAGGCAGTACTTCCCATTGTGCAAATTATCATTCGTGGCCGTAACGACTCTGAAAGAAGAATAAAAGTGCAGAGATCGGTGCAATGAGAATGCGCCAGCACGGTATGTGACGTGCCGGTGAGTATCGCGACAAAGCGGAGCCGCACGCATTCCCGCTACCCTCGTATCCTGAAGTTTCGTTCGATCTTCGGATATACGCCGTAACCTTTGTCACGGAACTTTACGGGGGATAATATAAGAATATAACATTAAAAAGCTCTCATGGCTTTCGCCAAAGTTGCACAGCGAATGAATAGATATCGTGAGAAAAATTTCGAGTTACGCGTCTCTTTATATATATTTTTTCATTTTTATTCAAGAGCGGTTCCATCAAAATGCATTGTTATACAGGTCCAGGAATAATTAACAAAATGTGGCCAGCCGGCGGCCCAACGGTTATTGCGAACGATTGTCGCTGAAACGCAGTTTTCACCAGTAACGCCGCCAGTGGAAATAAAGAAATAATCGTGGGATATTATTTATACGTGAGCAGCCGCGTTGTACAACATTTCCGGCAGCGCGATAAAACAATGGAGGACGGTTGGAGCTAACGAGAGACCCGAAATAAATGGACTCCTAGCGTTATCGATCGAGATATGTATTATAACGGATTTTTCAATGAAAGATCGTCAAATGAGGATTAAATATATTTATTAAACTTTAAATAAAGAGGTGAGACACCTCTGTAACCCCGATCGATATAGCTGGCTTAAAATTCAGCTTGTGCTTCGCGATGAATGAAGATTTTAAATAACTGGCGGTTCATCTCTTGAAAGCGAAATAACTGTCGTGAGAGTGGCGGGGCAAGATGAAAAAAAATTGCGCACTTGTGCCGTTATGAATCGCTCTCAATGTAAGCTATTCGGATGTGCACATTTATGTATGCAGCTAGCACCGCAGGTGAACACTACGTGCAATATAACCGGTGACCAAAATAGAGTATCATGGATCCGCTCTAATTGCTTCCTCGTTTATTATTCCATTAAGTACTTTAGTCTCACCACTCCGTACAACAGTGTCAAGTTATGTACGACGTGAATTATTCAGCGGGGGAATGTAGCTTTAATGACCATATATGCGCAGATTTACTCAAACTTCATTGTTGCCACTGTTTGTAACGAGCGAAATATGCCATTTCGTTGCATCCATAACAATTTCTTCTTATAACGATTCCATCTCGTTAAATGAACCATTTCGGTCGCTGCATTAAACCACAATCCTTTTGTTACGTGCGAATCATTATTGATGATTACTGGTCTGCACTTCGTGGCTTTTTTTATGATTTAGCGCGCAATTCGTGAAAGACTTCCGGATTCTCTACGTTTAAAAAAAGGCATTTAAAAATGTCGTTATAAAAATTTGAATAGTATTCGCAGGCTCTCTTGCAGTCCGGTGAAAAATTCACTTCCAAAAGAACCGGTTGTATCTCTTCGTTCTTCCATTCCAGCATTAAGTCAACTGCGTAAACTGCTCTGCTTTGAGGACTATGCGCTATTCCCTTTGGCGGTTCTGCAGTAATGGCAGCCTCGAAAACATCTCTTAACATTTCAAAAATCTTTGGTTCTATGGATTCTTTCCATGAGAAATTAGGATATTGCTTTTCCCATTCTTGAATGAAGTCTGCACACTTTACGTGACAGAGCGGAGTACCTTCCGCGTAATTCATTACTGTAAAATGTTGTTCGTAAACGTCGAAGTTATTTAATGCAAATTCCTTGTTTGCAAATCTTAGGAAAAAATTTGAGTAAGCGTAGACTTTTAATGGTTTTACGGATTTTAGTAGCACAATGTATCTGACATCGAATTTGACTTTACCTACGTCTGATCTTGTGTATAGGACTGGATTAGATATATATTTTTGAACAATCTTTGGTCCTGTGCTAGGTAATCGTAATATGTAAAACAAGTTATTAGTAACATGGGTGTCCAATCCTCTTGCTAGATTCCATGGTTTACATATCCAATGATTTTCTAAACCTTTGGATTCTCTTTGTTGGTAATAAGAGACAAATTTTACTAGCTCCGTAATTAAATTAAATGTTGTTGGCGCCCAGGATGGATACGTTTCTAATGTTTCTGTATCGTACTGTCTGTCCGTTGCTTTTCTTCTGCATATAATGGACAGCAAATCTTTTATTGTCAGGACATTCTCAAATGGAAATTGGTTTATAAAAACATGAGGTGAATTAATACTCAGTTCATTGAAATCTTTGAAATGGCGTGTCAACCACAGAATATCCGCTTCCTGTTCGTTATTGACAATTTCAAATTCAGAATCTGTAAGATATTCATTAACGAATACATACTGTGAAAATACTTTTAGTTTTACTCCCGGTGGACGACGATAACTTTCTACGTCTATTGCTTCAGGTAAGGTTTCTCTGATATGACCTGCTAAAAAATAGCTTTCATCTGGTTCGGTTCGAACGAAACTCTCTTCGATGAACGAACTGTCTTTCCATGGTAGAAGTAAAGCCCTTCTCTTCTCAGGATCATTTGTTTGACCTTCCACAAAGTCCCTGGTAACTTCTTCTTCGTATTTTACGTCTTTTATAGGAAATAAAAGGGTGTATGTAACTCCTTCTGGTATATAAAAGAAAGGTATTGCTCTAAAGTTTGGTTCATCACTGTGATTTATTGCCGAACCCAATTCATCCATGATATACCAAATTGGCATTCGGTCCTCTATTGTTGCAGCATTTCCTAAGCTGAACGATTGATTATATCTCCACATTTCAAAAAGTACAAATTCCATTTTCTCATCTTCAGCCCTGTCACTGTCAAAACCCATGAGATTACACATACGTTCTAAGAGTCCTGGAACTTGAGACAAATGTTGCCTCGCATTATTTGCATCATAGGTCCAAGCATGATCCACCAAATAAATATTATTTGGATCTTGAGCAGAAATTCCATTTTCTGCTGAGATTAGCAATGTCCATATAGGATCTGTTGGATTTCTCTCGGAATCTTCATAATCAATTCGTGCGAGTTGAAAAATAAGACCAGAATCAAAAACCTGGCCACTTAATTTCTTAAATAATGTCTCCCAAAATATTTTGGGAACTCCTGATGAGTGAAGCTGTGGTTGATGAATTTGTAGAAATTGATGATAAAGTCCAATACCATCCATGCTGTACAATTATTTTCTGTAATAACAAGATAAGGTTCTTCGATATCGTTTTAAACATTCAAGGTATCAAATGCAAAGCGAAATCAAATCAGAATAAGTATAAAACAATTCTTTATCATGCACAATTTACAAAAGACAAATAACACATACAGTAGCTTTATTTTATTAAAATACAATACAAAGACATTATATTCGTGCTAAAATTCATACCTCAGAATTAATTATTTACAATTAAATTTTAATCATCAGATTGTATTCGCTCAATACTTTAGGTTAACTTAAATCAAACCGAACACGTGTATTAAACTTTATATCGGATTCATACGGTCTTTAGACGTCAAGTGAGCAGCACATAGGGACCTGCTCATTCTAACCAGGGATGAGTAGGGAGATGCGCAACGCTACGGTTTCAGGCAGAGATGAGTACGGAGATACACAACGCTCCGGTTTTAGGCGATACCAAAAGCATGGCGCTAAATCGTAGCGGTGAGTCCGGGAGTAGAATTTCGTGATCATCGCCTCTGTCAACGTTGCAGATTCTACTGTAGCACGCGGGTCATGATCATCGTTCCAGCCGATATTGCAGTCAGCGTGAACACGAATGGATTGCTCGGTGGTGGGAAAAAA